>CM035116.1:52033581-52506424 GCA_020205555.1 Panax stipuleanatus | reverse complement strand
ACAACACTTGGTTTATATATACACATTACATATACATTTAAGTTGTACACATTCATTTCATATAACTTAAGTTATAAATTAATGTGTCACAATGTAGTCTCAATAATACTATCATGTATTAAATTTTAACTCACACATGTAAAATTCATGTACAGTTCATCCCACCGGATATAATTCTTTCGGGTACCATCATAGTGTATTGTCTATTTTATTATTAAATTTCATTAATTCAATAATTGTTTACAATATATCCATGATATATTTATTTATTGTATACACATTGTCACACCCACATTACATGTATCTCTTACAACTCAATAAACTTTACTAAATAGTTTATATTCATAAATAACATAGTCATATTGCACTATATATTTCGCATAACATATAGTTAACTATCATACGTTATACTTTTAATATCGCATGGTTGCACATAGAATTTAATAAATTACTTATCTTATCAATTAATTAATAATAATATTAATTAATCTATTTCTCATTTAATCAATGGAATTATAATTTCCATAACAATTAATTAACATTTATATAGTTAATTATCTTATTATATTTATAGCAAATATACTTATTATCATGCTATCACTCGCAATAATAATAATTCAATATATTATTATAATAACAATTAATATAGATTAATTGTTTAATTAATAATTCTTTCATCCTTGAATTAATCGATTCATTACCGAATCTATTATCGTGCCACACAAGGCATTTCTCACAAGCTTAATCTCAAGCTTATTATTATTCCCATCACTTACTACTTATAACATGTTCAATATAATTAGAACTATTAAGTCACAAGGTTCACATATATAAATATATCGTGAATGGAAATACGCCAGTATTCTATATAACCTTTACGGTAATATAATAACTCAAGCTATTAAAATGCTAAACTACTTCAATTAATTATATTTATAATAAGTATAACCTTTACGCTTATAATAATTAATATATACTCTATTAATTATTCCAATAATAATATTAACGATCAAATAATAACTTAAGTTATTTAATATATTAAAAATAACTTAGTTTCCTTTCATTAATTAAACTTCCTTGAAAATACATTAGAAATTATGTATTTAGCCATAACATAAAATATTATGTTTTCTCCAAATAAAGATAATCATTATTAGAAAATACTTTATTTATTAACTCAAGATATTATAATATAATATAATATCAAATAATTACATGTACAACACATGTACATATATTATATATAGAAAATAGATAATAAGTTTATTTTCTATTAAAATAAATTGTTTCCATCAATTTAATTACATATAGCAAATACGCTTTAATATATTTACTATATTAACCAATCACACCTCATACAAAAACATATAAGGTAATATTATTATTCAAAAATAACATTTCCTCCTTTTATTAAAATAATTCAATATTACAAATTATTTTAATACCCTTTATTAGAAATATATAATAATTAGTTCTCTTTCTTTTCTATAAATTGTTCCCAAAACAATTTCTTCAAATATTCATTTCAAGATATAATGATTTCGATCTCCCTTTAATAACGTATATATATATTTAACGTTATTCGTACATTAGACTTTCTCACATATTACTATTCTAAGTAATATATATAAAAGTATCAACTATAATTACATATTCAACACACATATTAATTCACTCCTTTACTTAAGTAAATTAAACATTGTACTATATCATCATAGTTAATTAAGATTCAATACTGACATTCTATTATTCCATAATATAACTCACAACTTATATTAACTAATATTTATTCTTATTAGTTAATTCCTTAACTAACTCATGCTTCACTATCCAAACCTATTCACGGATAGCTTAAGTGCTATTAATAACCTATATTATAAACATACTAGTTATTAATACACATACACAAGAATATGGTGATTATTCATTAAGGATATTTAATATCACCAACTTACTATGATAAAATAATTCTATAAATTATTTAATATCTATAGATAATTTTATCCACTCCCTTTATCTCAACTGAAACGTCTCTACGCTAAGTAACAAATATATATTAATAATATATTTATAAAACACATATTACATAGTCCATATTACCCTATGTAATATAATACCACATACCTTATATCACATAAAAATACTCTTATTCGAACCCATCTCACAGTTTAAGAATTTTATTTATTAAATCCTTACTTAATAATATCAAAAAATTCGGGTTCTTACACAAACGATGTCCGTATTGCATTTCCTTCCCATTGTCATGCCATCATTCCATTCTTGCTCCTTTTGACCTCATTTTGTCCTTTTAAGCTCAATAAGCACCAAGGGAGTTCCAAAACATGCAAACTACAAAACAAAGCAAAAACACGTGAAAAGCACACAGATACTTGAGTTTCGACAGCGGAACAAGCTGGTTACTATCCGAATAAGTGGTCATAAAGACCACTTATCAGGTACAAATGGCAGCTGAGGAACAGAGAAACGAACATAGAGCGTTGAGGGATTACTCAATGCCAAAAATCAATGATTTACAATCTAGTATAGTCAAGCCAGCGATAGCTGCAAACACCTTTGAAATCAAACCAGGGACACTTCAGATGGTTCAGAAAATAGTCCAGTTTGGGGGTGCAGCTACGGAAGATCCTAATGAGAATATCCTGAGTTTTATCAAAATTTGCGACACATTCAAGTACAACAATATGTCAGATGATGTTGTGAAGCTTTGACTATATTCCATTCACCTTGAGGGATAAAGAGAAGAGTTGGTTGCATTCGCTACCATCAGGCTTAATTACTACGTGGGAGGACTTAGCACAAAAGTTTCTAGCCAAATTCTTTCCCATGGCTAAGACTGCTCAGATGAGGAGTGCTCTATCTCAGTTTTCACAACAACAAGGAGAATCTCTATATGAGGCATAGGAATGATATAAGGAGATGCTAAGGAAATGTCCTCATCACAAAATGCCAGACTGGATGGTGATCAGTTCGTTCTATAATGGTTTGGGATGGCAATCAAGGTCGATCATTAATGCCGCGTTAGGAGGGGCTTTGTGGGTCAAGAGCTATGAGACATCTTATGATTTAATAGAGACCATGGCGGCGAATGAATACCAGAATCTGACATCTAGAATGCTGCAACCAAAAGTGGTCGGGGTATTGGATGTGGACGTCATCACAACACTTTCAGCACAAATGGCCGCAATGTCGAAGAAAATTAACTCTATTGCTGAAAACAAAGTTTAACAAGTTGCTTTCGTATGTGAGTTGTGTGCGGGATCACACCCGACAAAACAATGTGCCATCACTATAGAGTCGGGTCATTTCGTCAGCAACTATCAAAAGCCACAGAATCAATTTCGAAACTCCGACCATCCAAACAATAGAAACCAACCAAATTTCAGCTGGAGTAATAACCAAAGTGCTCAACAGTCTCAATACCAACAACATAAATCTCAACAACAACAGTCTCAACAACAGTATGCCCCTAGACCGTCACATCCTCCTGGATTTCATCAACAACAACACAATCCAGCTCCTATTCCACAATCAGAGGAGAAAACTGAAATAGAGGAACTCAAGTTGATGGTTAAGAGCCAAGCGGTGTCTATTAAAACATTGGAGACTCAAATTGGCAAGATTTCCGATGCACTCATTAACAGACCGCAATGGACTTTACCAAGCAATACTAAAGCAAATCCAGGACAACGGGACGACAAGGAACAATGTCAAGCAATTACATTGAGATCTGGGAAGCAAACTGCAAATCTGGAGAATGGTGCAGCCGCGTGTGACGCCCCCAAAATAGGTTCAATACCAACCCATTCTGAGTCGCCAATTACATGGTATAGAATTTCAAATACAAATCTTTTATAACAAAAGGTCGTGAGAAATACGACCATACAACTGTGAATGTCAATACAAATCGTATATAATATGAAATATAAACATTCAAATTCATTCTTAATTTATTACAATTATTATCCCACTATTTTATAGAATAGTGAGGACTTCTACAGATCTTAACTCTGACCATCACACTATTCCCCGACTAGTTCCCGCAATATTCTCATTCCCTGAAGAGGACAATATGACTAGGATAATGGAAAATAAATTATCGTTAGTCTTCAATAATTTAGATAAAATATTATGGACAACAAGTTTTAGATCAATATTCGCAGCAGAAATAACAATTCATTAGAAGAGTTAAGTAGAGAATGAAGTCTACTATCTTCTATGATTTAAAAGTCTATCATCAATATTTTATCCCTGTAACATCAATCAATATACATCTTGAATTAAATATTCATCTTTGCACTACGGGCCAAAGATATTCATTTGTATCACCAGCTGGTCATGTTCATTTCAACCCATGTCATCTTTGCACTACGGGCCAAAGATATTCACCAGGTAATTATTCATCTTTGCACTACAGGCCAAAGATATTTATCAAATAATCATCCATCTTTGCACTACAGGCCAAAGATATTCTTTCGTATCACCATTTAAGACTGAGGATGATAAAAATATTTTAAAGAACGAATTCTGTGAGATAAAAGACACAGATTAAGGATTCGTATTTTAGTTTATCCAAGTTCAAAAATACTCCATAATAACACTTTGTGGAGTAAAATTCAAGAATAAAGCTCAAAAATTAAATCCAATCAAAGATAGGAACCTTAATAGACAACTCGGACAAATAGAAGAAAATTTAATTTTTTGGTGAATAGTACCGTAGTTGTGAATAGTGCCGTATACGTGAATAGTGCTGTATACGTGAATAGTAATCCCGACATGAAAAAGATAGAAATTTCATAAGAAAAATCATACTTCGTAAATAGTACTCGTGAATAGTACCGTATTCGTGAATAGTATCGTATATGTGAATAGTGTCGTATACATGAATAGCAACCCCGACGAAAAAAGTAAAAATTTCATAATAAAATTAATGCCAATATGTTGGTATAATGATATTGAAAAGAATAACATCATTTACGAAAGAAAATAACATCCCTTACCATCCCTTACCTTAACAGGAGAGCAGTTTTGGCTGGAATATCGGATATTATGTGGACGAAAACTTGCACTATTATCAACACTCAAAGTATCTAAATACTCACAAAAAATGCGCTCGATATTATAGAGAGAATTTTTTTTGATTATGGTGTGATTTTTATTTCTAACTAAGCACCCTATTTATAGAAAAGAGGTAGCACACAATGGTTGACAAAATAACATACACGGAGAAAATTAACAACACACAAGCTTTGAAATTCTGCAGCCTCCTCTTTTGAAAAAAAAACTTTCCAACATGTTATAATATATATATATATATATATTAAAATATTTATTTCCGAAGCTTCAATAATTCATAATAAATAGCCCCTTTATCAGAAAAATAAGAATCTTATGTCCTTTTCATATAAAATTTATTTCTCTACAACTTTGTAGAAGGAAGTTTTTCCAAATTTCGAACAGAAAATGGCCGAAATCCACAAACGGATGATTTTTTACACCAAAATACTGATAAAAACACCTCAGCACTAATTTCTTCTTTTATATCCACAAAAATAAATATTTTCTTATCATATAAATCAATAATTAATTATTCACAAATAATATTACAAAACTACAATATTGACAACCAGGTCGTTCCTAGAAAAGAGGGGGCTTTCCAATAAAGATTTTTCCTTACTGGCGCGCAATGAAATAACCACTCCTAGACAGAACTTCCTTAGACATTGTCAATAATGCTATCTAATAATATTATTCAAATAATATGAATTATTGATTTTATAATTTGAAATACTATGCAATGACAATTATTGAATCAATAAAATATTATGCAATTATCAATGTAGCAATTATTGAATCAATAATATAACATATTGAACAGTAATTACTATAACAATAATTGATTAAGTGCCTTCTTACGTAAGAATCAATAATTCAAAATACTGTGCAATACCGTGTGCTACTGTGCAACACCGCGTATTACTGTATTTTAACCACCGGATATTTCAACAGTTCTAATGGTAACAACTACGCCATTATTTTTAGAAAACTCATTCTTATCGTTTTTTTCATCCGACAGTTATTCCGTTATGGGGCCCACTAATGGTTGCGCCGTCGTACGAATATTCCCCGACAATAAGAATATTCCACGACCAAACGAATATTCCCCGACACAATGAATATTTTATTACCACTTGCTAACTTTGAAAATTTTGCACATTTCTCTCATAACTTAACACATTTATCAAATCAATCCTTACTATTTCAAATATATATATAAAGAAAATTAAATTTTTATTTATAAAATTTGGGGTCTTACAACCTTCACTCCTTATGAAATTTCGTCCTCGAAATTGACGTGCATACCTGGTATGTCGAAAAAGTGAGGATACCTCGCTTTCATTTTTGATTCTAACTCCCAGGTCATTTCCTCCATATCATGGTTCCTCCACAAAACTTTAACTTAAGGTATAATGTTTGTGCGTAGGACATGCTCCTTCCTATCCAAGATCTTGACAGGTACCTCTTCGTACGTTAAATCTTCAGTTATCTCATCTGGTTCTAACTCAATAATATGGTTTGGGTCTTTCACGTATTTACATAGCACAGATATGTGAAAAACGTTATAAACACGAGACATGCTTGGAGGTAAAGCGAGTCTATAGGCCACCTTTTCTACTCGGTAAAGAATTTTAAATGGACCAATAAATCGTAACTCGGTGTTCATAACTTTCTGCAAACTAACCCTTTGGCATTCGATGCTTCGCCTTGACACGTTTACACGGTAAACACCTCGAGATAAACTTCGCGATCTCTCTCTTGATATTGCTCCACCAAATTGTATGTTGACGATCACGATATATTTTGGTACTTCCAGGATGGATTGCGAACGGTGTGTTGTGTGTTTCCATCATAATTTTATACTTCAAATTAGAATCGTTAGGAACACAAAGTCTGAAGTTGACTCGAAGTATTCCTTCTTCATCGATTCTTATTTCGGGAATAGTATGTTCTTGCACCTTCTTCTTCATATTCGTCAGCTCCAGATCTGTAGATTGAGCAGCTTTAACTCTATCCATTAAAGCTGGTTTTACGCGTATATTTGACATCATTACGTGGGTCTTCGGAGTCTTTAACTCAATCTCCATCCTTTGTACGTCATACAAAATGGGCTTCGTGTTGACAATATCGCATTTGTACCCGCATACTATCTTCTACTCAACGCGTCAGCTACCACGTTCGCTTTTCTCAGGATGGTATTGGATGGTATGATCGTAATCTTTTAACAGCTCCAACCAACGTCGTTTTCGCATATTGAGTGCATTCTAAGTAAAGAAATATTTGAGGCATTTGGAGTATATTAGGATGTTATCAATAATGACAACCACGAAATAATCCAAATATTTGATACCAACTGTGACCCTCATGGTGCTTCAACCATAGCACCTCGCAATTGGTCGAACAGGTCATCAATACGAGGTAACGGATACTTATTCTTGATGGTGACATGGTTCAACTCCCGATAGTCAATACAACGTCGTATACTATCGTCTTTCTTCTTTACTAATAAAACAGGAGCACCCCAATGAGATGTACTAGAACGAATAAAACCGATGTCTAACAACTCCTGTAGTTGGACCTTTAACTCCTGAAGTTCAATAGGAGTCATTCGATATGGGATTTTAGAAATTGGTTTTGTACCGGATTCAAAGTCAATAAAGAATTCAACTTCACGTTCTGGGGGTAGACCGGGAAGTTCTTCGGGAAATACAATAGGAAACTCATTAACAACAGAAATATCATTCAAATCTGACGTATTCTGGTTTAAATCAGTAACATGGGCTAAGAAAGCTTGACATCTGTTTTTCAATAAACGAATAGCTTTATGACTTGAAATGACATTGACTGATTTTAGTGGTTTGGTGGTTTGGATTCGCACAACAGGTTGATTAGGAATATAAAAACTAACAACCTTACGAAAATAATTAATTTTGGCATGATAAGTGGTTAATCAATCAATTCCTAAAATCACGTCAAATGCAAGTATTTTTAAAGATATAAAATCCACAGGTAGTGTGAGGGTACCAATTTGAATCAACAAGATTTGTAAACTGTAGATGTAACGAAGGTTTCACCCAACGGAGTTTCAACAGATAAGTCAAAGTCTAATTTCTTAGAAATCAAGTTCAAACGTTGAGCACAAGTAGGTGAAATAACAGAATGAGTAGCACCGGTATCTAATAAAGCATAGACTTCGCAAGAGTTTATGATTAACTAACCCGTGATAAATTCATTTGGGTTCCTCGCGTTTCGGGCAGTCACGACAAATGCTCTTCTAGGAACCACCGACTTTGACTTGTCTGGGACAGCCTTTGGAATCACCACCCCCGTTGGACTTGGTTTCGCTACCGAACACACTCGAGCTATATGACCTTCTGTTCCTCCGTGCATCCCAAGACATCAAATATCTTGATAATTTGCTTCACCCACGTCTCTGCCTTGATTGGATTTGGCTTTCCCTGGAACTCTGGTGGTCCCAACTCTTTGAACTGCTTGGCAGTGACAAGCCGCGAGTTGTTATTTTCACCTGTATTATGAACACGAGTCTCCCTCGTCTGGTTTTGCATGAACTGCAAAAAGCTCCTAAACATCCCATCATTCATCGTTTCTTCGGTAGGGTTGTTTACATGAGGAATATAGCCTTCCTGTTGCACGTTCTCCTGGTTGGTGATTAGAGGTGTCTCAACGGTCTCATTCACTCCATTGCTTATATTTTTAGCTGCCATTTTCAAATACTGCCATAAAACAAGGGTTAATTATACAAATTAACATATCACATATTAACCCTATGTTTCGATCGACCAAATAAATACCAAATAAGCTTAGGTAGGACACACTAGCGAAGGTTTTACTTGTCTCTCCTCTCCTAGTTCTACTCCCAGATCTCCGCTAGAGATCATATCCCTAAGCTCTGATACCAACTGTGACGCCCCCAAAATAGGTTCAATACCAACCCATTTTGAGTCGCCAATTACATGGTACAGAATTTCAAATACAAATCTTTTATAACAAAAGGTTGTGAGAAATACGACCATACAACTGTGAATGTCAATACAAATCGTATATAATACGAAATATAAACATTCAAATTCATTCTTTATTTATTACAATTATTATCCCACTATTTTATAGAATAGTGAGGACTTCTACAGATCTTAACTCTGACCATCACACTGTTCCCCGACTAGTTCCCGCAACATTCTCATTCCCTAAAAAGGACAATAGATGAAAAGGGTGAGCTCAACTAGCTCAGTAAAAAATATTATGACTAGGATAATGGAAAATAAATTATCGTTAGTCTTCAACAATTCAGATAAAATATTATGGACAACAAGTTTTAGATTAATATTCGCAGCGAAAATAACAATTCAGTAGAAGAGTTAAGTAGAGAATGAAGTCTACTATCTTCTATGACTTAAAAGTCTATCATCAATATTTTATCCCTGTAACATCAATCAATAGACATCTCGAATCAAATATTCATCCTTGCACTACAGGCCAAAGATATTCATTTGTATCACCAGTTGGTCATGTTCATCTCAACACCTGTCATCTTTGCACTACGGGCCAAAGATATTCATCAGGTAATCATTCATCTTTGCACTACAGGCCAAAGATATTCATCAAATAATCATCCATCTTTGCACTACAGGCCAAAGATATTCTTTCGTATCACCATTTAAGACTGAGGATGATGAAAAATATTTTAAAGAACGAATTCAGTGAGATAAAGGACAAAGATTAAGAATTCGTATTTTAGTTTATCCAAGTTCAAAAATACTCCATAATAACACTTTGTGGAGCAAAATTCAAGAATAAAGCTCAAAACTTGGATCCAATCAAAGATAAGAACCTTCACAGACAACTCGGACAAATAGAAGAAAATTTAATTTTTTTGGTGAATAGTACCGTATTTGTGAATAGTGCCGTATACGTGAATTGTGACACCCCCGAATCCGGGTCCTCTGACCCTGGTCCGGTCGTCACGAAATAATACTAAATATCCACCTCTAAACAACATACGATAACTAAAGTGCGGAATATAATAAACGTACGTCGTTCATTCAAAAGGTGTTACTAGTCCTAAGATTCGATAACCTAAATACAAACATACAAACATACCCTAGAATAGTCATTAGGGTTCATATTACATAACAGTAATTTAATTAAACATAAAGATAAAGTCTGTTCCTTGCAAACTAATTCTGTATCTTCCTTTTACCCTTGTCCTTCCTTGAAGTCTCGGGCTTAACTGCAATATAAGTCATGATATAGCAAGAATGAGCAACAAGTTTGCTCAGCAAGTTTAAATACAATAATAAAGTATATATCATGATGAAAGGAATATATCTGACAATGAATTCAACAATATGAATATCGGAAGCAAGAATAATAATTGCTTTTAGAATAACTGATAGTCAAGTAGACTTTTGAACTATAAAGTTCCAACGTAATCAATAGCTGATTGACCCTTTGGTTACTGGCTACAGAATAGTACTTGAGGGGATCAGCCTCGCGTACGCTATGTATATGCATAACATTCAACTCTGCTATTTGTATCTTTATACTAGATACCTGGGGTACTCCCCTATATATAAGGGGTGTTCTTTTCAGTCTAAGAATCCATACCATTAATTGGTCTGAATAGCTTTTATAAAACTTCATACAATTGTCTGACCGAACAAGGGTTCAGACTCTATCTGACGCAGTTCAAGAATTTTAGAACTTTTAAATAAAGTACAAGTCCAAGACTGTACGGACTCAAGTGCACCAAGTGCGAATATCAATAATATCAATGTGGAATAATTGTAAAGTAATTAAACCACCTAATAGCATGCTTGGAAATAAAGTTCAAGCTTTAAATAATTAACTGTCAATACAATAATAACCTGCTCAATACAATATGAGAGGGATAGGAATTTGCACAATAAAGAGTGTAAGAGAACTTGTATTCAAATCAAGTGAAGTTAAGAAACTCGCTTACACGATTCATTGAATAAGGTAGTGCAAGAATTTAGAATACTTACCTGTTTGTTCAGCTACGAATAAGTTCTATCTTTAATTAAATCTCGTTGAAATAACCTAACATTAATAAGTCGGTACTCTAATTAGCATGTGTAAACTAATACGAATCTACACTTACAAGAATCTAATCATCATATAAATTTATCATGTAATTCACGTAAGTCAATCACTTTGACTGGGTCTATAAACTATTAACTCTGTCCTTGATTTAATAGTGCTAGAATATCTAGTTTCTATACATCAACATAGGTTTGAACATTTAGCATTTCAAGTAATCATGCTTAAAGAATATACTTTCAAGTTTAAATCCTAGCATGCTCACCCTATTCAATTCAAAATCATATGTCTTCATGCCGGTAATTCACATACCTTAAGTTAATCAATTCCATGTTACGAGGGTTAGCTATATAGTCATATTACCACATCACGGACTAACCATACTTAGTAAGCATGCTTGTGCGTATACTACATGTATATACTTTAATCACATAGATGAAGTTCATTTTCTATTATTAAGCATGCATATGTGAAATCTGTATATAAATAAATGATGGTCATATTAATATGTCTATAGGTATAATGAACTTTAATACACATGCTCGTATGATCATAATATCATTCACATGGTAATTGACGCTATTTAGTTTTCTCATTCTAAGTTTTCTTTGAAAAGTATACTAAGTCCACTAAGTACATGCAAGGCACCTTGACATATAACTCATATGTATTTGAAACACATATCAAAGCCACATAAATGTTCTCATATGGTCAGAATCTAAGAGACTCAAGTCTTGGTCAAGTTTGTTTTGAAAGTTCTTAAGTTTCTCTTTTGAAATCACTAGAATCTTGCAATCACGTATGCTAGTGTGTGAACACACTTTAGACTTGCATTTCATGTCAATATAAACCACACTATCATGTATAAAATGTCAGAACATATATATACCCCACATGTGTCTAAATTCATAATTGAATATATAAGTTTCATTACAAATCACAAGTTTTCCTTTCATGGTGTACATACTAATATGATTAACATTATGCATGTAGTATCAAGAAGCTTATAATAAGGGTTAATATCAGTTTCCATGTTTGCCTTAAATCATATTTAATCAAGTAAACATGAGCAGTTGCTTAGCAGAAAACAAAAACAAATCTCGAGGCCCTGCGCAGCTGCGCTGCTACCAGGCATAAACCCGGCGCAGCTGCGCCAGTGCCTGGCTCAACCAGAGACTTCAAGCAGTTCGGCAGCCTCACAACCCATATCAGACAATTAATACGAAAATCATCTTAGTCATGCTATGGTATAATGCTAACATGATTTTAAACTAGTATAGCAATTAACAAACATATTTCAAACACTCAATTCATCAATCATGATCAATTCAAGAATCAAGAATTAGAAGTTTTACAGAAAATGAGAATGGGAAGTGATATACCTCTGTTATTATGGACTTGCTACTAAACAATTGCTGCAATGCTGCTATACTAACTCCTTCTTAACTCTAATGAAATACTCAACAAATGAAAGTAAGAGGAGAAGAGTTGATATATATATGCAATTCAATACGCAGATATTTCAATTCTCCATTAGAACAAATCAAAGGAATAATTGTTTGTACAATGGTTAAGGAATGGTAGGTGAGTAGTTAGTAGATTCAATCATGAATCCCATATCTCTTACAATCATGAGCTATCTTGAGAGGAAATTGAGAGGAAGTAGAGTAGCTAGTAGCTCATTGCTTGTTCACGTGAAGAAATGGAACTCTCAAACAAACCTCAGCAACTTGTATTTGTATGTAATGTATGCCAATACTTAGTTTTATACTAACTACACTTGGATTATATATATATATATATATATATATATATATATATATATATATATATATACACACACACATAGTATATACTTAAGTCTAAAGTCACAATTTCAATGAGCAAATAATAAAACAATGTATCAAATATATCAACATATAATCCATGTACATTTCTCTTAATACCAAATATAATTCAATTAGGCATTATTAGTATTTACCAACACAACTGTTATTATAACAACTTATTGAAATCATTTATCAATTAATAATTATTCATCGATATTACTATATATTGATGAGGCATACATGAATGTTTACTTACACACTTCAAGTCACATAAGCAATATTATTGTGTAACTCTACTAATGCAAATAAATCTTACTATATAGTCTATATATAATATACATAGCCACATTAATGTGCACATTGCACTTTATATAATATGAAGATAACCACCATATATTACAAGGTTTAATATATTGCATACTTGTATAAAACAATTAACCAAGTAAATATAATATTATTATATTTATTAATCTCTTACTCATTAATTATTATTTATTCATAATAATTATTAATCAACAAATTATCAATTAATTACTCATATTTGAAATTCATCAAACACGTTCAAATCCTGCCACGATATTCAAATAAGTTGAATATTTAATTATTAATAATCTTATCAATTCTCTGATATTAAAGTCTCAGGGCTAGTCCACAAAGTTAAATAAACCATCAGTAACTTTCTTTAATCATTTCACAAACTCACATAACCACATAAGGTTTAAATAAGCTCACAAAACTAACTCGTTAAAATTAAATCACATCTTTAATTAATAAGGAGTTTAAAATTCATGGTCGTTACATGAATAGTGCCGTATACGTGAATAGTAATTCCGACATGAAAAAGATAAAAATTTCATAAGAAAAAATCATACTTCGTGAATAGTACTTGTTAATAGTACCGTATTCGTGAATAGTATCGTATACGTGAATAGTGTCGTATACGTAAATAATAACCCCGATGAAAAAAGTAAGAATTTTATAATAAAATCCATGCCAATATTTTGGTATAATGATATTGAAAAGAATAACATCATTTATGAAAGAAAATAACATCCATTACCTTAACAGGAGAGCAGTTTTGGCTGGAATATCGGATATTATGTGGACGAAAACTTGCACTGTTATCAACACTCAAAGTATCTAAATACTCACAAGAAATACGCTCGATATTATAGAGAGAATTTTTTTGGATTTTGATGTGATTTTTATTTCTAACTAAGCACCCTATTTATAGAAAAGAGGTAGCACACAATAGTTGACAAAATAACATACACGGAGAAAATTAACAGCACACAAGCTTTGAAATTCTGCAGCCTCCTCTTTTGAAAAAAAAAACTTTCCCACATGTTATATAATATATATATATATATATATATATATATATTAAAACATTTATTTTTGAAGCTTCAATAATTCATAATAAATAGCCCGTTTATCAGAAAAATATAAATCTTATGTCCTTTTCATATGAAATTTAATTCTCTACAACTTTGTAGAAGGAAGTTTTTCCAAATTCCGAACAGAAAATGGCCAAAATCCACAAACGGATGATTTTTCACACCAAAATACTGATAAAAATACCTCAGCACTAATTCCTTCTTTTATATCCATAAAAATAAATATTTTCTTATCATATATATTAATAATTAATTATTCACAAATAATATTATAGAACTACAATATTGACAACCAGGTCGTTCCTAGGAAAGAGGGGGCTTTCCAATAAGGATTTCTCCTTACTAGCGAGCAATTAAATAACCACTCCTAGACAAAACTTTATTAGACATTGCCAATAATGCTATCTAATAATATTATTCAAATAATATGAATTATTAATTTTATAATTTAAAATAATGTGCAATGACTATTATTGAATCAATAAAATATTATGCAATTATCAATGTAGCAATTATTGAATCAATAATATAAAATATTGAACTAGTAATTACTGTAACAATAATTGATTAAGTGTCTTCTTACGTAAGAATCAATAATTCAAAATTCTGTGCAATACCGTGTGCTACTGTGTAACACTGCGTATTACTGTATTTTAGCCACCGGGTATTTCAACAGTTCTAACGGTAACAACTACGCCGTTATTTTTAGAAAACTCATTCTTGTCGTTCCCTTTATCTGACATTTATTCCGTTATGGGGCCCATAAATGTGTCCGCCGTCGTACGAATATTCCCCGACAATAAGAATATTCCACGACCAAACGAATATTCCCCGACACAATGAATATTTTATTACCACTTGCTAACTTTGAAAAATTTGCACATTTCTCCCATAACTTAACACATTTATCAAATCAACCCTTACTATGTTGCCGGTTATTATTGCTTCTGCCCTATCACCTTCTCAAGAAAGCAAGTTGTTGCGGGTTCTACGAGAGTTCAAATCAGCTATTGGGTGTACCATAGCTGACATCAAGCGGATCAACCCCTCATACTACATGCACAAGATACTCCTGGAGGATCACAGTAAACCGACGGTAGAGCAATAGAGGAGATTGAATCCAATTATGAAAGAGGTCGTCAAAAAGGAGATCCTAAAGTGGTTAGATGCTGGAATCATTTATCCAATCTCTGACAGCTCATGGGTGTGCCCGGTGCAATACGTTTCGAAGAAGGGAGGCATGACAGTTGTGTCTAATGAGAATAATGAACTTATACCTACCAGAATAGTCACAGGGTGGAGGGTCTGCATGGACTATCATAGATTGAACAAAGCTATAAGGAAGGACCATTTCCCTCTCTCGTTCATTGACCAAATGTTGGATAGGTTAGCGGGACATGACTAGTATTGACTCTTGGATGGTTATTCAGGGTATAATTAGATTGTTATAGCCCTATAAGACCAGAAGAAGACTACCTTCACGTGCCCATATGGTACTTTTGCATTCAGGAGGATGTCTTTTGGATTATGCAACGTTCCGGCCACGTTCCAGAGATGTATGATGGCAATATTCTCATATATGGTAGAGCAAAATATAGAAGTTTTCATGGACGACTTCTCAGTCTTTGGAGACTCTTTCGACATATGCTTGGAGAATCTGGTGCTGGTGTTAAAGAGGTGTGTTGAGACTAATTTAGTGCTAAATTGGAAAAAGTACCATTTCATGGTACAGGAAGGCATTATTTTAGGGCACAAAGTCTTAGGGAAAGGATTAGAGGTGGACAGAGCGAAGCTGGAGACTATCGAGAGCTTACCTCCACCAACGTCTGTGAAAGGGGTCCGTAGTTTCCTCGGGCACGCGGGATTCTATCGTCGCTTCATAAAAGACTTCTCAAAGATCACTAAGTCTCTGTACATTTTTCTTGAGAAGGATGTCCCATTTAGATTCGACGATGAATGCTTAGTAGCCTTTGAGCACTTAAAGAAGAAATTGACTACGGCACCCATTATTACAGCTCCTGACTGGTCTCTTCCATTTGAATTGATGTGCGATGCAAGTGACTTCGCTGTGGGAGTTGTCTTGGGGTAATGCAGGGATAAAGTTTTTCATGTCATTTACTATGCCAACAAAACCCTGACGGATGCCCAACTGAACTACACAATCACATAGAAGGAGCTTCTAGTGGTGGTATACACATTTGATAAATTTAGGTCTTATCTGATTGGCACAAGAGTTGTCGTATACACCGATCATGCTGCAATCCGATACCTGATATCAAAGAAAGATGCGAAGCCCCGTCTTATTTGTTGGATACTTCTTCTATAGGAATTTGATTTGGAAATCAAAGACAGGAAGGGAACCAAAAACCAAGTGGCTGACCACTTATCCCGATTGGAGAACCCGGGAAAGGACTTGACTGATAAAGTGATGATTAATGAGTCCTTCCCGGACGAACAGTTATTTGTGGTGCAAGGCGAAATGCCATGGTTTGCGGACTTTGCGAACTTCCTAGTGAGCAACATTATCCCTGCTAATTTGACTAGACCTCAGAAGAAGAAGTTTTTACATGATGTTAGATGGTCTATATGGGATGAGCCCTATCTTTTTAAGTAGTGCGCTGATAGGATGATCAAATGGTGTACCCCAAAAAGTGAGACCGATAGCATACTTCAAAATTGCCATTCATCAGTATATGGAGGACACTACGGGGGCGAGAGGACAGCTGATAAGGTACTTCAAGCAGGTTTTTATTGGCCAACATTGTTTAAAGATGCTTACAACTTTGTCCAAAAATGTGACCGGTGTCAGCGAGTGGGCAATATATCCAAACAGAACGAGATGCCTTTGAATATGATCCTAGAGGTCGAGATCTTTGACGTCTGGGGGATAGACTTCATGGGGACTTTTGTTTCGTCATGTGGAAATCTGTATATCTTGCTAGCAGTGTATTACGTGTCTAAATGGGTGGAAGTATCAGCTTTGCCGACTAATGATGGTAGAGTGGTCTTGCGATTTCTTCAAAAGAATATATTCACAAGATTCGGGACTCCTCGAGCTATCATAAGTGATGAAGGCACCCATTTCTGTAATCGACAGTTTACTGCACTATTGGCCAAGTATGGGGTGAATAACCGTGTCGCCACGGCTTACCATCCACAAACAAACGGCCAAGCTGAGGTGTCTAATCATGAGGTGAAAAGAATATTAGAGAAAATTGTAAATCCCACAAGGAAGGATTGGTCCCTCAAGCTCGACGATGCAGTGTGGGCATACAGGACTACTTATAAGACACCACTAGGTATGTCACCAGTATCAGCTAGTGTATGGGAAGGCCTGTCACCTTCCAACGGAACTTGAACACAAGACCTACTGGGCCATAAAAAGCTAAATTTTGACTTGAAGGCGGCAGGGGAGAAGAGGATTCTCCAACTAAATGAGCTAGACGAATTCAGACTGCAAGCCTACGAAAATTCTAAGATGTACAAAGAAAAGGTAAAAAGGTGGCACGACCATAAGATCATGGAAAGGAAATTCGAGCCGGGGTAAGCGGTGTTGTTGTATAACTCTCGCCTTAGACTTTTTCCTGGAAAGCTCAAATCGCGGTGGTCGAGCCCTTTCACTGTGAAAATCGTGTTTCCACATAGTGTAGTCGAGATTTTCGATCAATACCCGGAGAAGCCTTTTAAAGTGAATGGACAGAGGTTGAAGCACTACTATGGGGACAAAGTCGATCGAGAGAAGGTCGCGTCAATCCTTTCCACTACTTGACCATTTCAGACAGAGTCGAGCTTATGGACTGTAAATAAGCGCTGAATGGGAGGCACCCCATCATCTCTTTTCTCCCTCTTATATAATTCTTGTTACATATCTCTATTTCCCCCTTGTTTAATTCTAAGCAGTGTGGAAATTTTGAACAATTTTTAACAGTTTTGGAGTTAGGAGCTTATTGCATATATTTTTGAAGTTAGGAGCTTATTGCATATATTTTTGGAGTTATGAGCATAATGCATATACACACATATACCAATTTTTGAGGATACACACACATCTTATATAGTTCAATTGCAAGTATGGAATTAGTTCACATCTTATTTTTTTAAAGTTGTGTGCTTGAAATGAATTGAATGTTGGTTTTCTGAAAATCATGACAATTTTGACAATTTTGCGATGAATACATGTGCATATAGTATAGGAAAATTCTAATATAGCATGGTCCAGAGATACATAGTCCAATTTTGGGTTTCAGATTCTTTTATATATCATTTTTGCATACATGTGTTTCAGGAAAAGAATGCTAGTCAAGCTGCTGCTTATCTTCCTCATTGCTGTAGAAGAAGAAATTTTTTTTTTGCTGGGCTCAGGGCATGGCGGCGGCGCCAGCCTCAAGGAAAAAAGCTGGGCGGTCACACCAATATGCAGATGTCTAGAGAGTTGTCTGGGTACACGCGCAACCGCGCCCCACTCACTGCACAAATCAGCTCGCCCGCGCCCGACTCTAGCAAACTGCACTTTTAAAATTTGACAAATCTGACTTCAGCCCTTATGTTTATATCAAATCAATCGTTCCTTCATCTTCAAACACAACCCTCTCATACATGAACTCCTCTCTTCTAATAACCTAACCTAATTAAACCCTACCTCTCCACATCCTTTCTACCTATGAATTCTCCTTCTCTATCTCTCCATCTCTATAAAGCCTAGCCCTAGCCTCCACTACTCCCTCGTTCGCACAAACATAACCCTAACCACTACATCATATCCTTCTCCAATCTCCAGTTCTCAACCTAGGGTTTGATCCAGAGCAAAATTCAGAGACTAGTTTGGGGTTGTTCTTCGGAGTCAAGATTTAGGGGTTGTTCAATCAGTTTACAGAGGTACAAGTTTGGGGGTGTTCTTCAACAATCATCATCTAGGGTTTTCAAGGATAATTCCTAAAATTCTCATGGGTCCAAAAAGAGCTCGTTCTATCACTTTTGACTCTCCCACTCATAGCAGTTAGGCTGAGGATGTAGTGGACTTGGCCAAATTTGTCAACCTTTCGACACAAATGCACTACTACAGGATTGAGGCTAAGTCCTTTGTGAAAGAACAAGGTCTGAAGCCGACCAAAGAAGATGTCCAGTTACTAGAGATGATCAGAGAGAGGGCCTGTTTTAGAGTTATGGGAATGCCTGTGCCTGGCCCGATGTCTATAGTGAGAAAATTTTATGTTAACGCCAGGGAGGCTCAAAATGGCATTTCTTTTGTTTGGGGCTTCCAAGTCGATTACAGTCCACTGGTGATCCATGAAGTCTACAATTTGCCTTCAATCTCGACTGGTCGAGTTAATTGGGTTGAGGCTAAGCATTTTGAGACTGACTTGGACAGGGTGATTGTCGACTTATATGTGTCGGGCACTAAATAGAATTACAAGCAGCGCACTGATACAAAGACCACTTTCCCCAGCGAGGCACTTAACTGATATGCGAAGGCTTGGAATATATTTATATGCGCCAACCTGATGCCCTCCACACATCAGCACGCTGTCACGGTTGAGAGAGCCTTCATTTTGTGGGGGATCATCACGGAAAAATACATCGACATTGGACACCTGATACATCAGTCCATGCTGCGCTTCATGAGAAGTATCACCATCGGTGGGATCCTGCACGGATCAGTCGTGGCGTATCTATGTGCTCAGGCAGGCCTAGACTGGGAGGATGAACAGGTGCAGATGCCAAGTCAAGACATCAATCATGCCTCCATCAAGAACTTGACTGAGTGGGCTGGGGGAAAGGCGCATCCGAGGGGCAAAGGATTCATTCTGTCGACTCCTCCCCCAGTGCCTCCACCCCAGCCAGCAGCCAGTCGACCCTCCTCAAGCCATTTTAGCTTAGCAGGATAGCCAGATGAGGCGATTGGAGAGGAGGATGGATGCTCTACACAGCAATTTCTTAGCTTTTGTCGATGGGCTATCTCATTCCTTGGCTGAGGCCTTTGCGCAGAAGGGCTCGATGGTGGAGTGGCCAATCTTCGGTTCTGCCATGCTATACCCGCCGCTAGATTCACCACCACCCGAGGAGGGTGGCCATGCCGACACATAGGGAAGTTTCCTTACCCATTATCTCCAATGAGGACATTGAAGTTTTTAAGTTTGGGGGTATTGGGTGTTAGTTAGTAGTAGTGCATATAGCTAGTTGCATATAGTTTAATTGCATGTTTAGTTTATGTTTGTTTAGTTTGCATGTTAATATTTAATAGTTAAATTTTGCATAAAATTTTTTCAGTTTTCTTTTGTTTTGTTTATTTAGTATGTGTTTAGTTGCATTTCATAGCATAATCCCATGTTTGTAGTCTGTTGAATTCTAGTATGGCCGATGATGAAATTGAAATATGCTAAAGATTTTTGAACTCAGTGATAACTTAAGCTTAGTTATAAGTTTGTACATGATGTAATTTATGCCTGTTGCTTTGATGTTATCGGATAGCACGACTTTGTTATTATTTGCGTGTTGGTTAGATTAGCACATGCTTGTCTTCTAAGGGGAAAAATTTGTTTTTAATGATATAATTATGTAAGAAAATGAGTAACGGCCTTAATGACACAGAAATGTAATTTTGGGGGAAAACATAGGATATGCATGCTAAAAAGAAAAAAGAAAAAGAAAAAGAAAATAAAATAAATTGAGAAAAAGAAAAAAATAGAATAAATACCTGGGCAAGCTAAGTCTTGTGGCCTTTGATACTCGAGCAAGTACGCCCTAGGGGATTGTCTCCACACCCAGCTCCCTAAAGCCTTATGTTTTGGGAGTCATTGGTCGAGAGCTCGATAAATGGGTATCATTGAAAAGCCTAAGAGGGCTTAGCATTGCACAGTCGGGTGTAGCCACGGGAAAGTGCGAATATCGCCCCCGTGTGTGAATAAAAGCATAATAAATCCTTTGTTGAACCTTAGCTTGTAGTGATGTGTTGGATTGGTTGTTGTTTCATATATGGGCAAAATTCTTGAATTAAAACCTCAGTTTTCTTCCTTAGAAGTATAGCATGTGGAATCTTCGCCTCTATCAAGCTTATTTGTGATATAGCACACACACACACACACACGCACTACATCTTAGCAACATGTTGTGATTTCGGATTGTATGTCTTTATGATTTTAGCTTGGGGTTATACTTTGTTCATAGTTCTTGTTATTTCTCTGAGGCACATCTTAGTGGAATTCATAGCACGGCTGAAATTTTGGGATTCATTTTCATGTTAGTATAGTTGCATAGCTTGTAGTTTGCATTTGTGTTTGTTGCTTGAGATCAAGCAATAGTTCAAGTTTAGGGGTATTGGATAAGTAGGTTTTATATCTACTTATTGGCTACCAACTTGCTAGGATTATAGCTTAATCTCAAGTATTTTAGTGTTTTTTTGATGTGTTTTATCTTTGTTTTATAGATTTTAGTAAAGAAACTCAAATGGCATGGAATGGCATGGTAAAGGCATGAATTTGGCATGGACATGGCAAAATGTTGAGCGAATGGTGAAATGGCTTGTTGAAGATGGCTGATGGCAAGGGGATATGGCATCTGAGGAAAGCAGCAAATGAGAAAGAAGAAAGCAAGACTAAGGCAGCAACAAAGTGAACCAGCAATTGCACCAGCAGAAAACTGCAGAAGAAGCTAGCCGCGCGACCGCGTCGGTATGAAGGCAAAGCCTGGCGCGCCCGCGCCAGGAGGAAACCTAGGACCGGATTTTTGAAGATCACCTCGCCCGTGCCCCAAATGAACTACGGGTCTGCGCTGCTGCGCCAGTCAAGATTGAGAAAAAGTTAACTTTTCACTTAAACTTTCTGTTGAAGCGTGTTTTCCATATGAAGGTGTATTTGTTGGTTTTGAGGGATATTCACTATTCATTCGACAGTTTTAATTTCTATTCTAGGGTTTAGAGAGCTAGAGCGGGTTTGGAGCTAATCTTCACTTTTGTGGCTTCTCTCTTCTAGTTCTTAGTAGATTTCCTTTCTTAGGGTTTATATAGATTGATTGTGATCTGGAACTGAGCTTGGAAGCTTAATTTGGATAGAGGAATATCAGATTTGCATTCTCATCATCTCTTTCTCCCTTTGCTCTCATTTTATACTTTCAATGTTTAGATCAAATCCCATAATGGTTATTGGTTTAGAGATGAACTAACCCCCATTATGGGATTCTAATGAAGCTTATTGTTTAATTCAGATCTGTACATGCCTCTTTGTTATGTGTGATTGATTATGTATGGATTGCCTAGCATGGTTGTGTTTTTTGATTAGATGCTTGATCATCATCTACCTTAATAGTTTGTATGGAATTGAAAGAGGAAGTATAAACTCAGATTTGGCCATGCTAGCATATGTTCATGAAATTTGCATGTGATGAATTTTGTGATTCGTAATCCGGATAGACATATACCGGCTTGCCATATGTAGTCAATTAAGAGCTTGCACTTAAATTGATATTGTTTGTAAGTCACATAGACATATAGTGATTTAGGTAAAATTGATGTTCATATGAATTCTATCTCTTTTGTGAATTTTATGTGATATGGTCTTGGTATATTGAAAGATAGCCATTTCTCACCTTCGTGCTCTCGACTAACAATCCAAAATAATTAATTACGCTTAACAAGAGGTGTGTAATCTGGATGACGCATTAAGTGACATTAGGATCCTATATCATCCCAATTTGAACCAATCGTCTGTTAATTAGTTAATTTTAGTTTATAATCATTTGAGTCATTAATTCAACTTTGTTTACTCGTTTGAGCAGCCGAAAATAGCTATAAAGTTGTTGCATGATAGTTTAAACGTAATTGCTTTTCTCCGTGGGAACGATCTTTACTTATCATATATTACTTGTTGACCGTGTATACTTGCACGCGTTTGTGTCTATTTTGTTAACACCGAAATGGAGCAATAGCCGTCCTCGAAGACATTACTCTGTCACCGACGGGTTTGCCTCTTGGTGGAGGAATCACACATCATTCATTCACATACATCGCGTCTCACCGTATGCATATGATGACATTGGTGCGAGTCACTAATATGAGTGCGAAGCACTAATAATGTAGGAAAGCATTCATTCTTATTCATTAAATGTAAAGACGCAACATTCATGCATTCATTTAATGTAAAGACGCAGCATTTCATATATACGCATATATGAAATGGAAATTTTGAAAAGCTTTGAACGCGGCCTAAGCCCTCTATTATCCCCAGCAGAGTCGCCACCTATCGATGTCGCTGGAAAAATTTGGGTCGGGTCAAACTCGAATCTTTCTCTCTTCCTAAGTTTTTTTTACCCTTATTTATTTTTTGTAAAAAAGGTTTTGAAGGGGTTTTTTAGAAAAAGGCCAACATGTATCATGTCGATGATTTAAACGTTTTACAGAGTCGCCAGTTGGTAGTTTTGAAATGGTTGCACCAACTCAACCGAGTTTTGTTTGAAAGGAGGCCCAATTGCTGGACACTGTCGAAACTAAATCTTTGAAACTGAAGTTCTAAGTTCGGGGGCTTCGTTAAGTGTGGGAAAGGTGTTAGGCACCCCACAACTCCTGTGTAAACACGGTACCACATCTTTTCAATATTTACCTTTTAAATCTGCAATGTGTGTGTTGTGAATGCTGGAAGAAATTGGGCCTACGCTTAATTGATTTGAAAGTATGGTCGTGCTTCGTTGAACCTATATACGAAGGGTTTGATTTGATTTGCAAAAGTCCTTTTTTAGACAAGATATTAAAATGATGTTTTGAAAGCAGGTTTTCAAACCCTTAACCTAACTAAGAAATTGAGGCATGTTGATACTTCCATTTTTTATCTTTTCAGCCTTTTGGCTTAATTTAAATGGTGATTGTAGGGCTGCGAAGCATCCTCTACCACAGAATATATACAAGTATCGGTCTTCTCATGGGCATGATAGCCATTGGAGTGACTCTGACACAACAAACCATATTTTCACTATGTTGAGACCTTAAACCCAGATAACTGTTTTAAGGTCTTTTGGATGTACATTTTTACAGAAAAACTGGCAGGGTACATTTGTAAAGGGGAGTTTGTCCACCGTGGGAATCAGATTCTGATCAGTTTGATCATGAATCTCACGATTCCTAGGCTCACAGAGGGAAGCCAATAAAACCTGCACAGCTTAAATATGCACAAAAATGTATATTTACATTTGAACGGCACAATAACCAAGGATTCATCAGTAAATCCTGGTATGCGTAGCCAAAGCGTCTCGTTCCCACTAGATAACAATCTAAAGGCCGCGAGGTTGCTTTATAATGAATAAAACTAGAAAAATGCTAGATTTAAGTAAATCTCATCCATTATAGCTTCTCGGTTCTGTCTGAACCTATTTTGAACCGTTTAAAAGATAGAATTAGCGAGATTTAAAGAAATCTAGTTCGCCCGAAGAGATGTCAGCGCCGATTCATATCAAATGACTTTTTAAAGCAACAATTTAATCACAGTGAATAAAAGAAATATATATATATATATATATATATAGTTATATATATACAGAAGTTGTAAAGGGCGACGGGTTTTCACTCCGATGCCCGGACTGAAATGTAAATATATATATATATATATATATATATATTTATTTATAAAAGCTGTAAAAAGCCACGAAGTAATTCAGGCTGAACATAATGGATATATATATATATATAAAAGCGGTAAAGGGCGACAGAGTCAATCCTATGCCGGACTGGAATGAAAATATATATATATATTTATAAAAGATGTAAAAGCCACGGGATGATCCATGCTTGACAGAATGGAAATATATATATATATATATATATATATATAAACTGTAAAAGAGTCACGGGATGATCCATGCTCGACTGAATGTAAATGTATATATAAAAACTGTAAAAGAGCCACGGAATGATCCAGGCTCGACAATATTGAAATATATATATAAAAGCTGTAAAAAAGCCACGAAATTGTCCAGGCTCAGCACAAAGTAAATATATATATATATATATATATATATATATATATATATATATATATATATATAAACTATAAAGGGCGACAGACATTCTATCCTTCGCCCGGATAGAAATGTAAGTATATATATATATATTTATAAAGGCAGTAAAAAGGCCACAGAATGATCCAGGCCAAACTTGAATGTAAAAAGTTAATATATACAGTTAGTATATATATATATATATATTAAAGCAATAAAAAGGCCACGAAGTAGAAATCCAGGTCCAATTAAGTCAGAAAAATTTATATATATATATATAGTTATATAAACAAAAGCAGTAAACTGCCACGGATTTGACATCCGGGGTTTACAAAATTGAAATGTTAGTATATATATATAGTTAAATATATATATAAAAAAAAGCCAAACCTGGATAGGGAAAATAATCAAGTCCGGCGAAGTTGCTAGAAACAAAGATATATGTATATAAAAGTTGTTAGAAGCGACAGATCAACGATTCGAGTTGTAGAAATGCAAGAAAATGAGTTTATGTACAAAAATATACAAAAAGTAAGCAAAAACGGCCACGGAACTGAGTTCCGGGCATAATCAGAAAGTGAAACTTAACTTGCAAGTGTATAAAAGTGCAATGAAGTAATATAAACTTTCTGATTGGAAAAATACTCACAATGGACTGCTACACTGGCTTTTTGCCAAATCGTAGGCTTTAAACGTCCGTTTCTACCAGTTAATTTTTCATATGTGGTAGTATGTGGGTATATCTACGTGTTAGAGTAATAAAATTTGGGTTTGGAGTACAAGAGTGGGGCTGAGAAACCAAACGGGCAGAGGTTCAGAGCGTTTTCCGATTATGAAAAGAGCTGGGGGTCACCTCATATATATAGACCCAGGAGAAGCAGCTCTACCTGCGGTAGCCGCAGGTGATCAGATTTAAAACTTTCTAACTTTTGATCGGAGCGTCCGTTTGAGGCATGCGATACCTTTCCGGAAAGACCTCGCCAAGATTGTCACAATGACATGGGAGTAAACCTTTTTCGAGTCCAAAAAGACTGGTTCATAACCAGGTCTTTGATTCTTTGCAATTTATCCGTGCAGCTGTCTTGAGTTGTTTTCACTCGGGATCAATGTTATGGTCCTTCCTGATCTTTGTGGCATCAATTTGGCTTAAGTTTGATCGAATCGGCTTCAAGTTGGTAAAATGACCATTTTGCCCATCCCAGGGTTGTTTCCAGTGTTGGCACGGCCTTTGATTTCTTTCTCGACATCATCTCCGAGGTTTTGATCCCACCCGACTCAGTTCTTCCTCAGGGTTATCTCCGAGGTTGAATTGGCCTCCCGGGTTATCTCTGGGGATGATGTGATGCTTCAGGTTTGTCTCAAAAGGCTGAATTGGCTTCCCAGGGTTATCTCTAAGGCTGAACTGGATGTCCCGATTGTGACCGGGGCTTAATTGTACCTCCCGGGTTTTAACCAGGGCTGAATTGATATACCGGTATTAAGACTGAGGTTGGCCTGATGGCCCGATATTGAGATTGGGGTTGACTGGCATCTTAGTTTTAGAACCGTGGTTGATCTGACTTTCTGGTATTAGGACGGAGGTTGAACTGGCATCCCGGTATGAGGACCGGGGTTGAACTGGCATCCCGATATTAGGAACGGGGTTGAATTGGCATCTCGGTATTAGGACCGGGGTTGAACTGACATCCCGGTATTAGTACCGGGGTTGAAATGGCATCCCGGTATTAGAATTGGGGTTGAACTAGCATCCCAGTGTTAGGACCGGGGTTGAATTGGCATCCTGGTATTAGGACCGGAGTTGAACTGGCATCCCGATATTAGGACCGGGGTTGAACTGACGGTTTTACCCTCCTGCAGGGTTAGTAACAGGAAAACAAAATTTTGAGTGTCTACAACTCCCATAGATATTCACATGACTTGTTGCTCTTCCTATCCCGGCCTAATAAGACGTCGAACAGCTTATCTGCGCTCTTCCTCCATGATACGAAACATCGTTATACAATCCAGCATGTACCAAGGTAGGTCCTCGAACTGGACTGGATAGTAGACAACTTGATCCTGGGCCCTATCAATCGTTGTCTAAAAAGTGTAATTTGTCTCTTCAATCTTAACCTTCTTTGCCCGTTCACTGTCCTCAACAAGATCTGCACGTCGAGAGGCCTTCATCCAAGCGTCCTCTGCTCTAGCACGCTTTGCTGACTCCTCCCTCAGGTCACTCTACAGTTTCTATATCTCTGATGACATCTCTTCCTTTTGGCTCTCTGCCTGAACTAGCTTCCACTCCACGTCTCCAAGACGGTTATCAAGATTCTCAATCTTGTCATCCTTCTGTTGTATAGCAGCCTGACGTATATCTGCCAGTTCCTTTAATTCTCTAACGTTATCCTGTAACTCTATATTATGGTCATATAGCTCGTTATAAATCTCACTACTAATAGAGTTTGGTGGAAACTCATCAGGATCCGTATCATCCTCCTCAGCCTCTACCTTTATCTCCTCAAAGTCCTCCTCTGGATCAAACTCAGGCTCATGCTCTTGACCCACAACAGTGATCAAAGAAGATGGCTCCCTCTGTACTAACTGCTCCCAGACAGTATGAATGTCTCAGGGTTCCTCCTCTCTAGCTACTAGGGGCTCTTCCCTAAGCTGACTGGATCTTCCAACATCCGACATCCTGACAATCAAAGTTTTAAGTTGTAGTTACTACGTGATGCTATTCGATACTCGCGAGCACATAAGTTATATCACATAAGCACATAAAGTCTTTTATTATTTTCAATGAAATCCTTAATTCATTCCTTAGAACTAGATAAGAGTTTAACACCTCTATATTTTTGATCTCCTATAAGGCTACTACCTAAGGTTTACCCACCTAAAGTTTATAACCTAAAGCTTTGATACTAACTTGTGACACCCCCAAATCTGGATAATTCATTTCCACATGATTTGGTGTTCACTGTGCAAATAAATCACATCTAACTACCAATGAATGAGAATATAAATAACTCATAAATAAAATAGAAATCCTCCCAATAAAGGGTTACAACATCATATATAATTCTAGGTTTTCTAACCTTAAATACATTAAATGCGGAAACATAAACATAACATAATTAGTCTTAACATCAACACTTGCAAATAATAAATAACAAGTCTTCATCACCTGTTCATCTTGCCTTTGGCCTTACTAGTGGTTGGCTCATCAACTCTTTCAACCTTAGCTGCAATGTTATTATGAAAGAGTGAGCAAACGATTACCCACAAGTATAACAATAACAATAATAATAACATAGGAGTAATCAATGGGTACTGGATAATAGAAAGCTCTGCTTTTGAATCAAGATTAGAAAACAAGAATCAAAAGTACATCTGATAGTCAAAAGACCATGAGCTATGTCCTAGGTTATCAAGTATTTTTACCTTAAACCTTTAACAGTCATAAGACTATATGGACCTTACTTCTCGTACTTAGGGGGATCAGCCCTTCGTACCATGTATGTGCACAACATCTTAACGCTATTGCGTAATGTTATTCTCTATAATAGGGTTGTTCATCTCAATTTTGATATAAGAGTCCGCACCAAAGGAAGTTTTGTTTGGATAAGCTTCAACAGTAGTCCTAGAATTTAGAACGCTCATCAACTATGGACTAGTCGAATCAATAAGGATTCACTAGTCATTCAAGGGTTCGATACGATAATATAATCGATAATTAAATCAAAGATTGAATCTCAACTATATACAATTGAATAAACATTGTATAACTGAATAATGCTTTTATGAAAGATTAGAAAGCTTAATCGAAACATAGGTGTTTAATACTATAAGTAACCTCGCTTGAACAACAATAAGCCAAGGTTAGGAACTTGGTCAATGTAAAAGTAGAGTTAGTAAACTTGTGTAATTGTAATCAAGATAGGGTAAGGAAACTTGCCTCATGCATAAGTTAAACAATCACTATTCATGTTCCCCAATAGTCATAAATAACCTATTAGGATCACAACATTCATTAGTTATACTAATGTTAATCTTATAAGTTTAAGTCTCACTTCCATTTTGACTTATTAACTTAGTTTAAGTTTTCATCACTGTTGGTCATTTTACTGATCAATATAAACGTGCAAGTATACACGGTCAACAAGTAATAAAGTGTACGTACATATATCATTCCCACGGAGAACTAACAGATAAAAGGTCGCCAAACCACTAGCACATAATCATCTCGGTCTTATTTAAACGGGCGATAAAGAGATTTAATTAAAAACTAATTTAAACTAGGCAAGGAATTAAACTTAAACTAATTAATCCTAGAGTGAAATCAGATAGTGAAGATAAGAGATCCCAATTTCCCCTAATGGCTCATCTAAGTTAATACACTTCCAATTAGGTCAAATCAATCATGATAGTTTATTAGCCGAGAACACAAAAGTAAGAGAAGGCCATCTTTCGATGCACCTAAACCATATCACGTGCAATCCATAGATGATAGACGCACGTGAACACCCACATTACCTAAACCACTATATGTCTATGTGATTTACAAATAATTAGGGTTTAAGGTCAAGTCCTCTATTGACTACGAGCGACGCTTCGGAATATATCTATCCTAAGCACAAATCATACGTCCAACGCCATGTGAACGTACAATCGCCCACCACTACGATTAGATCTAAACCCACATTTCATCTTTCGATCCCACATAGGTTATCACAGTAATTGGTCGCGAATCAATTAAGCAATGAGAGCATGAATCATAATAGATAAGCATATAGCAATCAATGAGAACCAATCATGGAAGAGAAATCAACATCAACTACTCAAAAGGTTCCATTGGAATCTCAAAATATAATCTAAGTCATAGACAACTCAAGTATATTATCCACAAGATTGATAAACATCATTCGAATATACAATAATAACAAGGAGAGATTAAGGATAGAAATTGCAAATCTTTCTCCAAGCTTGGATCCTTTGATGTCAAAACACTTGCTTCAATCTAAAAAAACTAACTAAACCCTAGAATCTAACTAACTAACAACTAATCTAACATTAATCTACTCCTAAGCTATACAAGAAATGTAAAGGAAAAGGAAGAGAGCTAGGGCTAGGGCTTAAGGCCCAAAATGTGTATATCTATATTGCTGCTAGAACCGAGCCCCCTTATATCCCAAAATCAAGCCAAGCTCCGTCCAAGTGAAAAGTCAAAGGTTGGTCTGCTGGGGACTGGCGCGGTCGAGCCTAAATTGGCCTTGAGGGGCGCGCGATCGCGTGGCACCTGAACTCTGGATTCTGTTGTTTCTTTGCTGGTGCAGGCTGGCTTCATGAGTTCCTTATTTGTTTGCTCTTGCACCTATTTTGTTCTTGTATCTTTTTAGCCATTTTGGCTTCTTCACAGCTCCATCAGGTTGCTCGACTTCATTCCATTGCCATGCCATGAATCCTTTAAGCTCATTTTGGCCACCTTTCATCCTTTTAAGCTCAATAAACGCCAAGAGAGTTCCAAAACATGCAAACTGCAAAACAAAGCAAAAACACGTGAAAAGAACAAAAGTACTTGAGTTTCGGCAACAGAATAAGCTGGTTACTATCCGAATAAGTGGTCATAAAGACCACTAATCAAATACCCCCAAACTTAACCGTTGCTTGCCCTCAAGCAACCAAAATAAAACTAAACAAAAGATGCAATGCAGTATATACAATGTATGCAATCTACACTATCATGAATGCAAATCCAAGTCCCAGTCAATATTGAACTTTCAAAGCAATGCCTCAAAAAACCACGAGATAATCAAATAGAGAGATACCAAAAAAAAGATCATAAGGCATATCCTTGCAAATCCAAAACTGTCAGCACTGATGTATTGTGCGTTGTGTGCCTAACAACCATTAGACATGATTTCAGAAAAATAACTCACATACTATGCTTCTTAGGGAAAAAACAAGTCTTAACCCAAGAAAGGCAGTAGATCATATAAGTTCCAACTAAGATCATGCAATACTTAAGCTAAAAGTCAACAGGGGATTTCATTAAGCTTTTATTACACACAAGGGCGTATTTGCACTTTTTTGTGTACACAATCGATCGTGTAATGCCTAGTTCTCTTAGGCTTTTCAATGATATCCGTGTAGCGACCTTTCGACCAACGACTCCCAGACCAGACGGCCTTAGGGCGCTGGGTGTAGAGACACCCCGAGGGCTTACTTGCTCGAATATCAAAGGCAATAAAACTCGACGTAGCCGATGTGTTTATTCTATTTTTCTCTTTTTTAAATCTTTTCTTTTGTTTTCTTTTCTTTTTCATAGGGGAGTGCGTCTTACGCTCCATCTCACCATATACATGCATACATACTCCCCTGTTTCCCCCAAACTTAAGTTTTTAACAGTCTAGTCATTATTATATGAGAACTGAAATTCTTTTATTAAAACATAGCTTTCCCACCAGAAGACAAGTATGTGAAAATTTAAACTAAGCATATCATGATGGTTACTCTATCATGCTAACTGGTTACACAGTATCTGGCAGATAAGGATTTACATATATGACCTTCAAATCAAGCTTAAGTCTCAAATCAGTTCAAAAATCAAGTCAATTCAATTTCTTCATAGGCCAAATACATAACTAACAAACTGAAACTGGATTCATGCAATATGCTCTAACACAGAATGCAAAATAGAATGCAAAAAATTTAAAATTTTGATAAATTTTTAACTATTTACAACCTACATGCACTAAATGAACTAACACAACATGAAATGAACTACTACATGCAAACACAAAACCAAATATAAACAACACAATATGCAAAATGCAATGAAATGAAATAACTACACTACATACAAAATAAAACCAATACCCCCAAACTTAAAATGTTTAATGTCCTCATTAAAGGTAAGGTAAAAAGAAACTCCCCTAATCTGCTTCATCGCCGCCCTCGTCCTCATCGTCCTCCTCAGGCGGTGTGTTTGGAGGTGGATAAACAGCAGCAGACCCATATGTAGGGAACTGCACATGCATTCCCATCTGGCCGAAGGCGTGGGACAGTGCCCCGCAGAAGTCTGTAGTGAAGGCCTGGAAGTTTGTGCTCATGGTGTCCATCCTGCACTGCAGATGCCTCTCTATCCTGTCTATATGCTCGTGAATTGAGTGAGAGGACTCGAACTGCACTGGTGGTGGCACTCGCTCAGAAGTCTCCCCAGCCTCTGTATGCTTTGGCAAAATAAACCCCGCTCAACACTATACTCAACGAACCAACCCAACTCAATATTAATCTTGCTATGGTCTCGAACCCACACTCACTGTCTCAATTGACCAATTTGAGAGGATGAGGTTGATGTGTGGATTGGTACTTTGGATTGAGGATGTAAGAACCAGAATTTTCAGATATTATTAAATAAGGATTTAATAAATAAAATTCTTAAACTGTGAGATGGGTTCGAATAATAATATATATATATGTGATATGAGGTACGTGGTATTATATTACATAGGATAATATGGACTATGTAATATGTGTTTTTGTGATTTATAAATATATTATTAATATATATTTGTTACTTATCGTAGAGACGATCCAGTTGAGATAAAGGAGGTGGATAAATTCCTATCGATATTAAATAATTTATGGAATTATTTTATCATAGTAAGTTGGTGACATTAAATATCTTTAATGTATAATCACCATATTCTTGTGTATGTGTATTAATAACTAGTATGCTTATAATATAGGTTATTGATAAATCTTAAGTTATCCGTGAATAGGTTTGGATAGTGAAGCATGAGTTAGTTAAGGAATTAACTAATAAGAATAAATATTAGTTAATTTAAGTTGGGAGTTATATTATAGAATAATATAATGAGAGTATTGAACCTTAATTAACTATGATGATATAGTATAGTGTTTAATTTACTTAAGTAAAGGAGTGAATTAATATGTGTGTTGAATATGTAATTATAGTTGGTACTTTTATATATATTACTTAGAATAGTAATATGTGAGAAAGTCTAATGTACGAATAACATTAAATATATATATATACGTTATTAAAGGGAGATGGAAATCATTATATCTTTAAATGAATATTTGAAGAAATTGTTTTGGGAATAATTTATAGAAAAGAAAGAGATATGATTTTTCTAATAAAGGATATTAAAATAGTTTCTAATGTTGAATTATTTTAATAAAAGAGGGAATGTTATTTTTGAATAATAATATTACCTTATATATTTTTTGTATGAGGTAAGAGGTATGATTAATTAATATGGTAAATATATTAAAACGTATTTGCTATATGTAATTAAATTGATGGAAACAATTTATTATAATAAAAAATAAACTTATTATCTATTTTCTGTATATAATATATGTACATGTGTCGTACATATAGTTATTTGATATTATATTAAGAATAATATCATGAGACAATAAGTAAATTATTTTCTAATAACGAATGTGCTTATTTGGAGAAAACATAATATTTTATGATATGGCTAAATACATAATTTTAAATGTATTTTCAAGGGAGTTTAATTAATGAGAGGAAACTAAGTTATTTTAATATATTAAATAACTTAAGTTATTATTTGATAGTGAATATTATTATTGGAATAATTAATAGAGTATATATTAATTATTATAAGCGTAAAGGTTATACTTATTATAAGTATAATTAATTGAAGTAGTTTAGCATTTTAATAGCTTGAGTTATTATATTACCGTAAAGGTTATATAGAATATTGGCGTATTTTCATTCACGATATATTTATATATGTGAACCTTGTGACTTAATAGTTCTAATTATATTGAACATGTTATAAGTAGTAAGTGATGGGAATAATAATAAGCTTGAGATTAAGCTTGTGAGAAATGCCTTGTGTGGCACGATAATAGATTCGGTAATGAATCGATTAATTCAAGGATGAAAGAATTATTAATTAAGCAATTAATCTATATTAATTGTTATTATAATAATATGTTGAATTATTATTATTGCGAGTGATAGCATGATAATAAGTATATTTGTTATAAATATAATAAGATAATTAACTATATAAATGTTAATTAATTGTTATGAAAATTATAATTCCATTGATTAAATGAGAAATAGATTAATTAATATTATTATTAATTAATTGATAAGATAAGTAATTTATTAAATTCTATGTGCAACCATGCGATATTAAAAGTATAACGTATGATAGTTAACTATATGTTATACGAAGTGAAGAGTGCGACGTGACTGTATTATTATATAAACTATATAGTAAAATTAATTTCATTATGTGAGTTACATAATAGTAAGTGTTTATATAACATGATGTGTATGGGCAGACCTTGTTGTATACCCTATTATTATATAGTAATATCAATAACAATTGATAATTGATAATAATTTCAATAATTATTATAATAGAAATAATAACCATTGTGATAATGAATAAAAATGATACCCAATTGATATATGTAATTGGTATTAAGGAAAATGTACACGGACTATATATGTGCAATTAATTTACTACACGATAGTATTATTAGGACTACATTGTGACACATTAATTTATAACTTAAGTTATATGAAATAGAATGTATACAACTTAAATGTATATGGAATGTATATATAAACCAAGTGTTGTATTACATGTTCCAAGTTGCTGAGATTTATTTGGTTGTCCCAATATTAGAGTCACTCCTCTTCTTCTCCTTCACGTGAACACCACATGGCTACTCTCTATAGCCTCAAACTCAGCAAACTTAGGCTAGCAATGATTCAATGGGGAGTGGTGGTCATGATTTCATTCACCAACTATCTACCAACTCTTTCATAACCAACATGCAATTCTTATTCACGTTGGTTTAGTTTAAAGAACAATGACTTTGACTGTGTATTAATTGTCCTATAAATTCAAGCTCTCTTCCTTCTATATTGGAATTGATGAGATTTTCATAGAGTTGATAGTAAGTGAATTGAGAGTGAGTTAGTATAGCAGCATTGTAGGCTTGATATAGCAGCAAAGCATATTGCAGAGGTATAACCTTTACATTCATGCTCTTCATTTTTTTGAAAATTTATAGGTTCTTGATTCTTGAATTAAGTAGGTATTGATGGATATTAGAATTGGGAAAGGCTTGTTAGGTGTTATATAAGATTATAAACATGTTAGAATTACATTATAGCATGACTGAATTAATTTTCGTTGAGAATTTTTGAGTTGGGCTAAAGTTCTGCCGAAGCAGAACAGTTCTATCTCTGGCCGGCCACCTGCGCAGCTGCTCCAGTTTTGTACTGGCTAGCGGCGCAGCTGCGCCGGTACCATACTTGAGTTGGCCAAGGCCCTGCGCAGCTGCGCCAGTTTTGAACTGGGGAGCTGCGCAGCTGCGCCGGGACCAGTTTCTGGGTTTTGTTTTCTGTTGCAGGTTCTGTTATATGCTAGCATAAGTTATATAATTAGAACAAGCATGCACACTTAAATAACATGTATATATGAGTATCATGATATGACATAAGCATGATAGTGTACATTATTGATGAAGAACTCAAAATTTTCAAATGAAACTTATGATTTTTGATATGAACTTTGATACTTGTATAAACATGTGTGTTTTGACCTTGTAAGTGTATTTGTACGACCTAGACATGCATGGAAGTTGGTATTAACTTATAGTACGTGTTCTTGATACTACATATACATACATGGCCATGTTAGTATATACTATGGAAGGAAAACGTATGATCTTAAAATGAAACTTCTAGTTTTAGATTTGAACTTGGACGTATACATAGCATGTATATATTCTGATTTTGTGAGCATGTTTAGATGACTTAGAAATGCATATCGGACATGTCAACCTATATATAGATAGCATGAACATGTTAGGTTTTGTTAGTAAGCTTCACTAATGAAAATGCGAGCCTTGAACGTGGACGATAACATATTACCTTAAGATTTAGGATTTTGATGTTTATAGACATATGTGATAGCACACTTGGACTCTCTCATGTTTCATACATGTATATATATACCATGATTAGGTGTTGTGATTCAAATGAAGCATAAACGAAGCATGTTTTCAAAACAAAACGGTGTTAGTTGCATGAATGTGATATAATTATTCATGAGTATGCCTAATACAAAGTATATGAATACCCCATGTGTTTAAAAAGCGAGCATGTTAGACTTTATGACTTTATAGCCTTGAATGGACTTAAGTTTTTATGGGTATTAAATTAGAACCTATATCATGTAAATTGAACGTGAAAAGGTTAAACGAGCATGAAAGTATCCTTTAATGTGTATACATGCTATGTAGGACCATATGTTAATACTTGAATCTGACTTCGACGGTTAATAGCGTATATTTGCTTTGTTATGGTCTTATGTGTTAGTAATGATATATGAGAATGATTAACTCAAAAGATGGACTACACTAGCTATATGTAAATAGATTAGTGGTAGACAGGCATATGTATATATAGAGAATGGTAGTAAGTACGTATGGTTAAAGTATACTTATACGTACATAGTTATTCTAAGAATACGATAAGAAAGTAATACAAAGGTTCTAAGAACCAAGCTAGACAACAATGTAATACTTATTATTATATTGAGAATGTATGGAAGTGTATAACTGATGGGTGTGATGTCTATGATTAATATAACTGTGTAGGATTTCAAAAAGTGCAGAGATTCTTAAGCAGTTAAGTCGTAGTTGTTAAACTACGAATCAGGCAAGTCTTTCAGTTCCCATTTGATATATGAATTCAATAACTGTTAGTTGAATTATGTTATGATGTGATAATGTGAGCTTATATATTAACTGTATATGAGATATAAATGAGATTGAAAGTTGATCTTTGTTGATATACTTGTTATGTGGAAAGTAACATGCGTAGTAAATATAAATTGTTTATAAATGCTTGAACTGAGTATGATGTTATATGCTATGTGATGCATGAAAACTGTTAGAATTGCTGAGCTGTCGAGCTCACTCTTGCAAATAACCACTTTTGCAGGTTAAGGACTCACGATAAGAGTAACGTGCTACGTGATAGAGTTCGAAGATTTCTATTTATTTAGATATATGCTCTCGAACCATGTTTAGGTTCTAGGAGCTGTACTTGATAGTTGTTTACATTGTTTGGTACTTGTCGTATCGTAAAAATGTATTAGTTAATACATAGAGGATATTGAATTGAGATGTAAACGTTTATACAATAATTCAGATATAGTGAATCATATATAGTGGTTCAAGAATGTGTAATTGATTTAAGATTGTGAAATCAATAAAAGAATTTATTCAAAGGATATTGAAAAGTTTAAATTATTCCGTATTTTAGTAATATCGAATATGATGTAAAGACGAGATCTTGGATATGAATAGAATTTATATTCTAAATTGTAATAAACAAAGTTGTATTCTTTTACTAATGATTAAAAGATGTAATAGTTTGACGATAGTAGTATCGTGACTGCACCGAATCCGATATTTCGAAGGAACGTAGATTTGGGGGCGTCACAGGTTGGTATCAAAGCTATAGGTTATAAACCTTAGGTAAGTGTACCTTAGACTATAACCTGAGAAAGGAAAAGATAAGATTAAAATAGATACGTGAAGATTCAAAGAAGAATCTTGAAATATCTAGAGAATGAGAAACAGGAGTTTCCTAACTTCGGTAATGAAAATGTTAAGACGATGTCTATAAGATGTATATGACGAAGATAGTGAGAATAAACTCGGATGGAGTTTAGTTGATAGTAGGGAAAGAACCCTGAGGTAAAGCGATGATCACGACGTGATCAGATTGAACTGTGAAATGATAGATAGTCTGTAACGACTAAGTGTGTATAGCTTGATGCTATGAGAGAATGTACTATAAAAAGTACGAGATGAACTCATGAGGAGTTGTATGTGATGAAACATAGAAAGCTCATAACGAGCAAGTGATAGAGTAAGATAGAGTTAAGTGTAGGACTTCCATTGAGGACTCATGTGATGGCTTAGTTGTACAAACTTTTGTATGGGCAGAAGTTTTGTGCTTGCAATGAGTGCGTCACATTGATAATCGTTGGAATGTTAATGTCGCGGTATCATTATACATATGGCGGAAAGGTGATTCTTTTCTCATATTTATTTTGATAGATAGAGATTTCTAAGATATAAGTAGATAATATTAAGTTTAGGTGCGAGTTCTTAAGACTCATGCCTATGACAAGTTCGTGACTCATAATCGTATGATGGGACCCCTCAGCGAATGGACGATTTTGGTCTGACTAGGATAAGTTCCTCAACCCATATGATTGTGGTAAGTTCCTGAGCTTCCATGGTGTGGTAAGTTGGTGAACTGTACTGAGAATAGATATATTATATAAGAGTTTTGGAATAGTGAGCATTGATGGTGGTAAGAGATTGAAGCGATGGATAAATTGGATTTTCCTAAATCCTCTAGCTACGCTAGATTTTTAATATTTATTGACTTCGTGCTAGTGTTTGCACTTCGGTTCTCTTTAGAAAACATTGGGTCAGGTAACTGAACTAATGAGTTTAAAAAAAAACACCGTTATTCGTATGTCTACGCTACTTGTTTCGGCTAAGACAAAAATAATTTGAAAATATTTCAAAATGTATTTTGACCATGTGCATCATTTGATATGATGTAGAATGGTAAACGATGGAGTCATCAATACAATCGAACTTAGTGTTGGTTGTGATCGAAAGATCGTCAGCCCACTATGGTATGATGTAATATGACAAAGTCATAAAATGGCGGAATCCTAAACGTACTACTAATCTAGTATGGTATCATGACGTCATAAAAGAATTTTTGGTTTTCTTGTAAATTATGAAGAAGGTCAATTAAGTTGGCTAAATTATTTCGATTGTTGTCCGAATTATTGATGAGAGTCTAAGCTATTTGATTCGGCTAGGCGACTGTTGGAAAGGGATTATAGAATTCAAGTATTCTTGTGTATTTATGCCAAACCAGATTGCTCTGGCGCGGATTTTGACGTTGAAAAGCTGAGGTGAACAACCCTATAAGGGAACATGTTTTCGGAGACAATGGTTCCGAGCGTAACGCATATAGTCGTTACAAAACACTACGTTGAGGCCCAACGTAGTGGTACAATAGGTTGGCCACCTAGAGTACGCGTGGAGAGTGTTTTCAGTCTTTGAGATTGATAAACACTCTGGTTTGCGGTGTGAAGAATTGTGTTGAAGCATTAGTAAACCTGGAGAAAAGTTCACGGTCTTGTGACCCCTCAGCATAAATTGGAATCTGAGTTATTCATACTACTTCCCGATTATTGAAAAATCATGGAAGATTCTTATTCTTCTAAACACTAAATGTAGTAAGTAGAATGTTCCTTAGAAAGGAGAAAGTGGTAGAATGAGATTGAGAAAGTTATAGTAATAAAACTTCTGAAAAGAGAATGAATAAAATTATTCAAGAGAATATGTAATAATTAGAATAGCACCGAGTAGAGGAAGTTTCGGCGATTCCGAGGACGGAATCCTTATAAGGGGGAGAGGATGTAAGAACCCGAATTTTCAGATATTATTAAATAAGGATTTAATAAATAAAATTCTTAAACTGTGAGATGGGTTCGAATAATAATATATATATATGTGATATGAGGTATGTGGTATTATATTACATAGGATAATATGGACTATGTAATATGTGTTTTTGTGATTTATAAATATATTATTAATATATATTTGTTACTTATCGTAGAGACGATCCAGTTGAGATAAAGGAGGTGGATAAATTCCTATCGATATTAAATAATTTATAGAATTATTTTATCATAGTAAGTTGGTGACATTAAATATCCTTAATGTATAATCATCATATTCTTTTGTATGTGTATTAATAACTAGTATGCTTATAATATAGGTTATTGATAAATCTTAAGCTATCCGTGAATAGGTTTGGATAGTGAAGCATGAGTTAGTTAAGGAATTAACTAATAAGAATAAATATTAGTTAATTTAAGTTGGGAGTTATATTATGGAATAATATAATGAGAGTATTGAACCTTAATTAACTATGATGATATAGTATAGTGTTTAATTTACTTAAGTAAAGGAGTGAATTAATATGTGTGTTGAATATGTAATTATAGTTGGTACTTTTACATATATTACTTAGAATAGTAATATGTGAGAAAGTCTAATGTACGAATAACGTTAAAAAGATATAATGATTTTCATCTCCCTTTAATAACGTATATATATATATATATATATATATATATATATATATATATATATACGTTATTAAAGGGAGATGAAAATCATTATATCTTTAAATGAATATTTGAAGAAATTGTTTTGGGAACAATTTATAGAAAAAAAAGAGATATGATTTTTCTAATAAAGGATATTAAAATAGTTTCTAATGTTGAATTATTTTAATAAAAGAGGGAATGTTATTTTTGAATAATAATATTACCTTATATATTTTTTGTATGAGGTAATAGGTATGATTAATTAATATGGTAAATATATTAAAACGTATTTGCTATATGTAATTAAATTGATGGAAACAATTTATTATAATAAAAAATAAACTTATTATCTATTTTCTGTATATAATATATGTACATGTGTCGTACATATAGTTATTTGATATTATATTAAGAATAATATCATGAGACAATAAGTAAATTATTTTCTAATAACGAATGTGCTTATTTGGAGAAAACATAATATTTTATGATATGGCTAAATACATAATTTTAAATGTATTTTCAAGGGAGTTTAATTAATGAGAGGAAACTAAGTTATTTTAATATATTAAATAACTTAAGTTATTATTTGATCGTGAATATTATTATTGGAATAATTAATAGAGTATATATTAATTATTATAAGCGTAAAGGTTATACTTATTATAAGTATAATTAATTGAAGTAGTTTAGCATTTTAATAGCTTGAGTTATTATATTACCGTAAAGGTTATATAGAATATTGGCGTATTTTCATTCACGATATATTTATATATGTGAACCTTGTGACTTAATAGTTCTAATTATATTGAACATGTTATAAGTAGTAAGTGATGGGAATAATAATAAGCTTGAGATTAAGCTTGTGAGAAATGCCTTGTGTGGCACGATAATAGATTCGGTAATGAATCGATTAATTCAAGGATGAAAGAATTATTAATTAAGCAATTAATCTATATTAATTGTTATTATAATAATATGTTGAATTATTATTATTGCGAGTGATAGCATGATAATAAGTATATTTGTTATAAATATAATAAGATAATTAACTATATAAATGTTAATTAATTGTTATGAAAATTATAATTCCATTGATTAAATGAGAAATAGATTAATTAATATTATTATTAATTAATTGATAAGATAAGTAATTTATTAAATTCTATGTGCAACCATGCGATATTAAAAGTATAACGTATGATAGTTAACTATATGTTATACGAAGTGAAGAGTGCGACGTGACTGTATTATTATATAAACTATATAGTAAAATTAATTTCATTATGTGAGTTACATAATAGTAAGTGTTTATATAACATGATGTGTATGGGCAGACCTTGTTGTATACCCTATTATTATATAGTAATATCAATAACAATTGATAATTGATAATAATTTCAATAATTATTATAATAGAAATAATAACCATTGTGATAATGAATAAAAATGATACCCAATTGATATATGTAATTGGTATTAAGGAAAATGTACACGGACTATATATGTGCAATTAATTTACTACACGATAGTATTATTAGGACTACATTGTGACACATTAATTTATAACTTAAGTTATATGAAATAGAATGTATACAACTTAAATGTATATGGAATGTATATATAAACCAAGTGTTGTATTACATGTTCCAAGTTGCTGAGATTTATTTGGTTGTCCCAATATTAGAGTCACTCCTCTTCTTCTCCTTCACGTGAACACCACATGGCTACTCTCTATAGCCTCAAACTCAGCAAACTTAGGCTAGCAAAGATTCAATGGGGAGTGGTGGTCATGATTTCATTCACCAACTATCTACCAACTCTTTCATAACCAACATGCAATTCTTATTCACGTTGGTTTAGTTTAAAGAACAATGACTTTGACTGTGTATTAATTGTCCTATAAATTCAAGCTCTCTTCCTTCTATATTGGAATTGATGAGATTTTCATAGAGTTGATAGTAAGTGAATTGAGAGTGAGTTAGTATAGCAGCATTGTAGGCTTGATATAGCAGCAAAGCATATTGCAGAGGTATAACCTTTACATTCATGCTCTTCATTTTTTTGAAAATTTATAGGTTCTTGATTCTTGAATTAAGTAGGTATTGATGGATATTAGAATTGGGAAAGGCTTGTTAGGTGTTATATAAGATTATAAACATGTTAGAATTACATTATAGCATGACTGAATTAATTTTCGTTGAGAATTTTTGAGTTGGGCTAAAGTTCTGCCGAAGCAGAACAGTTCTATCTCTGGCCGGCCACCTGCGCAGCTGCTCCAGTTTTGTACTGGCCAGCGGCGCAGCTGCGCCGGTACCATACTTGAGTTGGCCAAGGCCCTGCGCAGCTGCGCCAGTTTTGAACTGGGGAGCTGCGCAGCTGCGCCGGGACCAGTTTCTGGGTTTTGTTTTCTGTTGCAGGTTCTGTTATATGCTAGCATAAGTTATATAATTAGAACAAGCATGCACACTTAAATAACATGTATATATGAGTATCATGATATGACATAAGCATGATAGTGTACATTATTGATGAAGAACTCAAAATTTTCAAATGAAACTTATGATTTTTGATATGAACTTTGATACTTGTATAAACATGTGTGTTCTGACCTTGTAAGTGTATTTGTACGACCTAGACATGCATGGAAGTTGGTATTAACTTATAGTACGTGTTCTTGATACTACATATACATACATGGCCATGTTAGTATATACTATGGAAGGAAAACGTATGATCTTAAAATGAAACTTCTAGTTTTAGATTTGAACTTGGACGTATACATAGCATGTATATATTCTGATTTTGTGAGCATGTTTAGATGACTTAGAAATGCATATCGGACATGTCAACCTATATATAGATAGCATGAACATGTTAGGTTTTGTTAGTAAGCTTCACTAATGAAAATGCGAGCCTTGAACGTGGACGATAACATATTACCTTAAGATTTAGGATTTTGATGTTTATAGACATATGTGATAGCACACTTGGACTCTCTCATGTTTCATACATGTATATATATACCATGATTAGGTGTTGTGATTCAAATGAAGCATAAACGAAGCATGTTTTCAAAACAAAACGGTGTTAGTTGCATGAATGTGATATAATTATTCATGAGTATGCCGAATACAAAGTATATGAATACCCCATGTGTTTAAAAAGCGAGCATGTTAGACTTTATGACTTTATAGCCTTGAATGGACTTAAGTTTTTACGGGTATTAAATTAGAACCTATATCATGTAAATTGAACGTGAAAAGGTTAAACGAGCATAAAAATATCCTTTAATGTGTATACATGCTATGTAGGACCATATGTTAATACTTGAATCCGACTTCGACGGTTAATAGCGTATATTTGCTTTGTTATGGTCTTATGTGTTAGTAATGATATATGAGAATGATTAACTCAAAAGATGGACTACACTAGCTATATGTAAATAGATTAGTGGTAGACAGGCATATGTATATGTAGAGAATGGTAGTAAGTACGTATGGTTAAAGTATACTTATACGTACATTGTTATTCTAAGAATACGATAAGAAAGTAAGACAAAGGTTCTAAGAACCAAGCTAGACAACAATGTAATACTTATTATTATATTGAGAATGTATGGAAGTGTATAACTGATGGGTGTGATCTCTATGATTAATATAACTGTGTAGGATTACACAAAGTGCAGAGATTCTTAAGCAGTTAAGTCGTAGTTGTTAAACTACGAATCAGGCAAGTCTTTTAGTTCCCATTTGATATATGAATTCAATAACTGTTAGTTGAATTATGTTATGCTGTGATAATGTGAGCTTATATATTAACTGTATATGAGATATAAATGAGATTGAAAGTTGATCTTTGTTGATATACTTGTTATGTGGAAAGTAACATGCGTAGTAAATATAAATTATTTATAAATGCTTGAACTGAGTATGATGTTATATGCTATGTGATGCATGAAAATTGTTAGAATTGCTGAGTTGTCGAGCTCACTCTTGCAAATAACCACTTTTGCAGGTTAAGGACTCACGATAAGAGTAACGTGCTACGTGATAGAGTTCGAAGATTTATATTTATTTAGATATATGCTCTCGAACCATGTTTAGGTTCTAGGAGCTGTACTTGACAGTTGTTTACATTGTTTGGTACTTGTCGTATCGTAAAGATGTATTAGTTAATACATAGAGGATATTGAATTGAGATGTAAACGTTTATACAATAATTCGGATATAGTGAATCATATATAGTGGTTCAAGAATGTGTAATTGATTTAAGATTGTAAAATCAATAAAAGAATTTATTCAAAGGATATTGAAAAGTTTAAATTATTCCGTATTTTAGTAATATCGAATATGATGTAAAGACGAGATCTTGGATATGAATAGAATTTATATTCTAAATTGTAATAAACAAAGTTGTATTCTTTTACTAATGATTAAAAGATGTAATAGTTTGACGATAGTAGTATCGTGACTGTACCGAATCCGAGGTTTCGAAGGAACATGGATTTGGGGGCGTCACAGAGGAGGTAGGAGGTTTTCGAAACTAAGGCTTGTGTTGGAGGGGATTGGTGAAGGAGGATTGAATGAGATGGAAGATATGGGGGATTGTTTGAAGGAACTTGAGGGTTTGGGATTAGAGAGACTGAGGCTTAGCTGCTGTTGATACTTGACATAAAGTGGTGCCCCTAAAATCTGCCATTTCCTTAAGTCATGCCCCGTTTGTGAGAGGCGCGGCCGCACGCCCCAGCAAGCATATCCTGGCGCGGTCGCGCGGGCTGCCAGATTTCTGGTTCTACAGAATTTTGTTATGCAAAGTGGCTAGCCTTGAGCTTTTCATTCAATCCAGCAACATTGACCTAAGAAAGACATACATTTATTAAGCCCTATAAAACACTAAAACTAAATATTCATTATTTACAATTAGGAGAATGAAACCTAGAAAGATATGTGCGTGTGAATTCCCAAAAACTCCTATATGTGCGTATATGCAACATGCTCGTGCTTCAAAAATATGTCTAATACTATTTAAGTCCCAAAAATATATGCCCATATGCCTAAGTTCAAAAATGAAGGCACTGAGTTCCTAAATCTACGAGCATTCAAAAATTTTAAACTACATATTAAACTAATAAGAATTAAACAAAGGGGGAGGAATTGAGATAAGTATGTAGAATTAAACAGGTAGGGAGAGAGAGAAATGATGGGGTGTCTCCCATCGAGCGCTTGCTTTATAGTCCTCTAGCTGGACTGTGTCTGAGACGACTACTCGGTCCCTCGACAATATTGGAGAAACCCTCCATCCATTAGAATTGCCGTGTGAGCTTGGAGGCTTCCCAACAGTAGAGGCTTCGAAATTAAACTACCTAGCACATGATATGTATAAGAAATCCCCGTGCTGAAGGTCGGGGAGCTAGGCAATGGTTCCATTGTGCTTGAGAAATGATTGAGGCATTGAGGTTCACATAGCACAACGGATTCTTCTTCTATTTTCTTTTCTTCTGACCACCATAGTTTTAAGGATGCGAATTCTCTCATATTTTTGAGATCCGTATCTATGATGTGGCTACCAAGGGGGCAAGGGTGTGAAAACTTCACTGGTGTTTCCCACTTAGGCTGAGAAGGCTTCTTGGGGGATCGTCACTGTTGGTTCACCTTTATTTTCCACATCCCCAATTGGCTCCTCAATATCCATTCCCTTTCGTTCGTCCAGCTCCAATTGCACTTCGCTCTCTACATCAGTCTCTGCATTCATGTCATAGCACCACATATCATGGGGGTCATAACTTATGGCTTCAGTCGTTGGAGGTACATGATCTTGCATTGGTGCTTCTTGTTCACATACCTCCTCTTTCCTTAAAACCTTGCTAATCTGCTCCACCCAAATATGAAGATCCTCAATTGATTGCTGTTGCTCAATCAGGCTCTCCTTTGTTGATGCTAATGAGTTCCCCCACAAACATTCCAATCTTTCCTTTTTCGTTTCAGTCTCGGGATCTATGCACCGAGTCTCATAAGTTGGAGTGTTACTGACTAGGGCCATCTGATTCTAAAAATTCTGGTTCGATAGCTCTTGGCTCCTAATCATCTCCTCTTGGTTCGCTAAAGCTCTATACATGAAGTCCATTGTTGACTGTTCTCCTTGTAAATATGGGGATTGATAAGTGGGTTTGGATGCATAAATTGGACTTGGCTCGTATTGATCTTGATAGCTCGCAGTATTGATCAGAATCCCTTGTTCTTCCTCTATCATCAAGGCCTTGCTAATTTGCTCTGCCCAGTTCTGGATATTCTTGACTGACTTCTGTTGCTCAATCAAGATGTCCTTCAGTGATATGTCACCTCCATCCTCCAATCTTGCATTTTCTGTGTCACCCTCAAAATTTTATTGAGGCTCGTAAACTGGAGTCTGGAAAGTGCATTCTAGGGCACACGCGGGATTTGGATCCCAGTATTGGTTTTGATAGTAGTTTACTGAAGGGTCTGGGTGATACCCCCAATCTGGCTGATAAGTGGGATAAGGCTCGGTGTAGGAGTAACCACCCCCATACTGCTCATGTCCATAACTGATAGGCTCCTGATGTCTCGTGCAACTCCCAGCACCATAGTCATATGTCACTACCGTCTCTCGACTCTGCTGGGCTGAAATAATATCCAGCTTCCTCGAGAGAACCTCTAGTTGTGCTGAAAGTGTTGCGATTAGGTTGACACCATCATTGTGTGCTTCCCTTGGCTGCTCATTGCCTATTGTAACCCTATGGATAGAAATTTAAATCCATTGTACTTGAGAAGAGAATATAGGAAGAGAATTAAACAAAAATAAAAAGTTTAAATTAAGACTAATTTGATTGAAACTAATGTTGGCAAACAGTTATCCAATTAATTCCCCGACAACGGCGCCAAAAACTTGTTTGTCGTTTTATCGATCAATATAAACGTGCAAGTATACATGGTTAACAAGTAATAAAGTGTAAGTACAGATATCATTCCCACGGAGAATTAACAGATAAAAGGTCGCCAAACTAATAGCACATAATCATCTCGATCTTATTTAAACGGGCGGTAAAGAGATTTAATTAAAAACTAATTTAAACTAGGCAAGGAATTAAACTTAAACTAATTAATCCTAGAGTGAAATCAGATAGTGAAGATAAGAGATCCCAATTTCCCCTAATGGCTCGTCTACGTTAATACACTTCCAATTAGGTCAAATCAATCACGATAGTTTATTAGCTGAGAACACGAAAGTAAGAGAAGGACATCTTTCGATGCACATAAACCATATCACGTGCAATCCACAGATGATAGACGCACGTGAACACCCACATTACCTAAACCACTATATGTCTATGTGATTTACAAATAATTAGGGTTTAAGGTCAAGTCCTCTATTGACTACGAGCGGCGCTTCGGTATATGTCTATCCTAAGCACAAATCATACGTCCAACGCCATGTGAACGTACAATAGCCCGCCACTACGATTAGATCTAAACCCACATTTCATCTTTTCATCCCACATAGGTTATCACAGTAATTGGTCTCGAATCAATTAAGCAATGAGAGCATGAATCATAATAGATAAGCATATAGCAATCAATGAGAACCAATCATGGAAGAGAAATCAACATCAACTACTCAAAAGGTTCCATTGGAATCTCAAAATATAATCTAAGTCATAGACAACTCAAGTATATTATCCACAAGATTGATAAACATCATTCGAATATACAATGATAACAAGGAGAGATTAAGGATAGAAATTGCAAATCTTTCTCCAAGCTTGGATCCTTTGATGTCAAAACACTTGCTTCAATCTACAAAAACTAACTAAACCCTAGAATCTAACTAACTAACAACTAATCTAACATTAATCTACTCCTAAGCTATACAAGAAATGTAAAGGAAAAGGAAGATAGCTAGGGCTAGGGCTTAAGGCCCAAAATGTGTATATCTATATTGCTGCTAGAACCGAGCCCCCTTATATCCCAAAATCAAGCCAAGCTTCGTCCAAGTGAAAAGTCAAAGGTTGGTCTGCTGGGGACTGGCGCGGTCGAGCCTAAATTGGCCTTGAGGGGCGCGCGATCGCGTGGCACCTGAACTCTGGATTCTGTTGTTTCTTTGCTGGTGCAGGCTGGCTTCATGAGTTCCTTATTTGTTTGCTCTTGCACCTATTTTGTTCTTGTATCTTTTTAGCCATTTTGGCTTCTTCACAGCTCCATCAGGTTGCTCGACTTCATTCCATTGCCATGCCATGAATCCTTTAAGCTCATTTTGGCCACCTTTCATCCTTTTACGCTCAATAAACGCCAAGAGAGTTCCAAAATATGCAAACTGCAAAACAAAACAAAAACACGTGAAAAGCACAAAAGTACTTGAGTTTCGGCAACAGAATAAGCTGGTTACTATCTGAATAAGTGGTCATAAAGACCACTTATCAAATACCCCCAAACTTAACCGTTGCTTGCCCTCAAGCAACCAAAACAAAACTAAACAAAAGATGCAATGCAGTACATACAATGTATGCAATCTACACTATCATGAATGCAAATTCAAGTCCCAGTCAGTATTGAACTTTCAAAGCAATGCCTCAAAAAACCACGAGATAATCAAATAGAGAGATACCAAAAACAAGATCATAAGGTATTTCCTTGCAAATCAAAAACTGTCAGCACTGATGTATTGTGCGTTGTGTGCCTAGCAACCATTAGACATGATTTCAGAAAAATAACTCACATACTATGCTTCTTATGGGAAAAACAAGTCCCATAACAGAAAAATTCTCATTCGTTACATAAGTGTGTAACGAATGAGAATTTTAATATATTAATTTTAATATTTATTGAATTAAATAAATATTTTATTAATTTATTGATTTATTTATTGAGTTAAATAAATAAATTATGTGATTGTTGTGGAGTAATTTAATTAAGTATAATATATTAATTAAATAAATATTTAATATTTAATTTAATTGATGTGCAATGATTTTATAGTATTGTTCTAATTTAATTGAGATAATTAAATTAGATGAATTTTATGTGATGATTGTTACATGAAATTATAATTAGCAAATAATTTTAATTGTTATGTGATTAATTGATGTTAGCTTTTAATTAATTAAATGAGAATATTAGAATTTAATTAATTAAAGTGTAACATTTAAAAATATGTGCTAAAGGATTTATTAAAAGAATAAAAAGGATTTTTAAATTAGTTTTACCAAACAAAGCCCTTAAAACTATTTTTAAAGAATTTTGCCAAACAAGGCTCTTGCACTTGTTTTAAATGAATTTTTACAAAACAATGCCTTAAGTTCAAAAATCTAGTTTTTAAAAATAAGGAGTTTTTGTCAAACAAAGCCTTATGGCTTTTAAATTTCAAAAATACAAAACTGATAATTTGTTAAAGAAATAAATTATAATTAATATATGATGTCAGTTATGTATATATTATATATGTATAATATATTAATATACGTTAGTTAAAAACAAAGAGTTAGAGGTTAATCTGTGTTAGAAAGAAAAGTAGAGAACAGAGAGTTAGAGAGAAAAGAGAAGAAGAAGAGATAAATAAGAAAGAGAAAGAGGAAGTTTGAGAGAATCAAACATACCACCATCATCATCTTAATCTTTTCTCCTAATCAAAGTAAAGGTATAACTAATTTTTATATTACGTTCTTCATTGTTTTTATGGTTTTAGTTCTCTATAAAAATAATTCTTCATAAAAAATTATGATTTTGATGTATATATGTTATACTGTGTTCATAACATATTTATATATGAATTGTATGCCTAAATTAGTTATTTAATTTATGAAAACATGATGAACATGAAGAAATCATGTTCATCAAAAGTTATAGTGAATTGGTTTTGATAAATGGCTATTTTAAAATCAAAATTTGAGTTTAATTGTTAATTGTTGTATAAATTAGTTTTAGATTATGTTAATATGTTGAGATATGAATTCAATGCATTTTGAATTGGGTATTTTGATTGAGTAACAAATTTACAGTGTTCAATTTCATCAAGAACACTAGAAAATGGTTTTCTCAAATTTTTATAAAATTAAGTGTTTTAAATTATGTAATTTGATGTCTTTATGTGTTAAAACATGTTAGAAACTTAGAATTATGTTTTCTGTAAAGTTTATATGAATTATGTTGGCTGAATTTGGAACTTGATGTGGAGAAATAAGTCAAGTTATCTTTTTCTCTGCAAAGTTCGCGACACTATCAGACCAGTCTGCACAGTGGCGCGGCCGCGCCGCTCCCAATGCCATTTGGAGCGCGGCCGCGCTGGTCCTGCAGATTGGGCAGAAAACTATTTTTAATTGTACAAAATTATAAGATTTAATATGTAATAAATTATAAAGCATGTTAATAAAATTAAAATGTTAAATGGACAGTGATGAATTATAGTTATAAAATATAAAATGTAATTCTAATTTGAATAATTATAATTAAAGAAAATGTGTGATTTAAATTATAAATTATTAAATATAATTTAATTAGTGCATGAATTAAAATTGATTAATTATAATTAAAGTAATTGTTTAATTTAAATTATAATTTGTTTAATTATAATTTAATTAATATAAATGCATAAATTTAGTTTGGTTAATTTTAATCAAAGTACATGTTTAATTTAAATTATAATTTATTTAATTATAATTTAAAACATAATTATAATTTGATTAATTATCATTAAAGTAAATGTTTAATTTAAATTATAATTTGTTTAATGTAAGATATAATTATAATTTGATTAATTATAATTAAAGTAAATATTTAATTTAAATTATAATTTAATTAATGTAAGATATAATTATAATTTGATTAATTATAATTAAAATGAATGTTTAATTTAAATTATAACTTTTTTAATTATAATTTAATTAATATGAGTACATAATTATTATTTGATTAATTATGTGAACATGTAATATGATTACGTGATGTGATTAATTGTGTGATAATTAATTATTAACTTAATAATTATAGAGGAGTGAGTTGACCTAATGGGTTAACTAATTATGTGAATTAGTTACGTGATAACTAATTTATATTATTATTGTTAATTATATATATGTAGGAATTTTTAAGGAACATGATAGTAACTGTAGCTTGGCTCGAGGCAAGTTGTTCTATCCTTTCTTGATTTCGTTTATGCCAGTTATTGTATTTGTAACAAATGAAAATTTATATATTAATTATAAATATTTATTAAATTAAATAAATATTTGATTTGATTTATTTATTGAGCTAAATAAATAAATTGTGTTATTGTTGTGGAGTAATTTAATTAAGTGCAATAGAATTAATTAAATTAATGTGTAAATAATGGTGTAGCATAATTCTAATTTAATTGAGAATAATTAAATTAGAGTAATATTATGTGCTAAGTGTTTATAATGATTTACTAATTTGTTACATAAATTATGATTAATAAGGGAATGACAATTGTGTAGCAATTTAGTATTACGTGCAATTTTAATTAATTAATAAATGTTAGCTTGTATTTAATTAAATTAGAAGGTTGCAATTTAATTAAATAAAGTGTAACATTTAAACTATGGGGTAAAAGATTTATTAAAAGAATTGAAAAAGGTTTTAAATTGATTTTACCAAACAAGGCTCTTACTTTTGTTTTAAACTCGTTTTACCAAATATGGCCTTAGTTACTATTAATCTGTTTTAAAAATAATGTTGTTTTGCCAAACATGGCCTTAGGGCTTTTTAAATTCAAAATTTTATAACTTATATAATTAAGTAGTAGTTAGTATATGTAATTAGTATAATACTTATTAGCTACATTAATATTGTAAGTTACATAAATGTTATATATGTTATATGTATATTATATATCTATAATATACGTTAGTTTAGAAAAAGTTAGTCTGTTAGAAAAAGAAAGAACAAAACAGAGAGATAAGAAAGAACAGAGAAAAGATAGAGAGGAAAAGAAGAAGAGAGAAGAAGAAGAAGAAGGCTTTGAGAAAGCAAAACGAAGCAAACACACCACCATCATCTTCATCTTTCCTCCTAATCCAAGCTAGAAAGAGTATAATCTCTATGTTAACTTTTCTATATTGTGTTTTACATATTCCATGTTTTTCATAAAAGAACTTCTCTGTAATAATCTATTTTTTGTGTAAATTACTTGATCATGATGTATATATGTGATGTATATATATATATATATATATATATATTTATGCTTATATATGAGTTATATAGTTGTTTTAGGTATTCAATCCACGTAATTACGATGAACATGAAGAAATCATGTTCATAGTAATTTACTGTGAGCTTATTTTAAAAATAGTCTTTAAATCATCAAAATTGGTATGTGTTTGTCAATTGTTGTTTAAATTGATCATGGATTATGTTAATATGTTAAGAAATAGAATTAACACAATTGGAATTTCATGATTTAATTTAAAAATGAATTCACGGTAGCAATTTTCGTCAAGAACGCTTAAGAATGTCGTTTTCTTCAAAAATCATGAAAACTGTATTTTAATTATGTGTTGTAATGATTTTGTATGTTATAATCATGTTACGAGTCTAAAATTTTGTTTTTATTAAGTTTCATGTACATCATGTTGAGGCAAATCGGATTTTGGTGTGATAAAATAAGCCAAATTGGCTTATTTCTCTGCCGTTCGCGAGCTGGGGGAACCCACCAGTAGTGGGCCCCGCCCCAGCGGGGCTTTTAGCCTTAAAGGACCCGCCCCAACGGGGAAACCTACTGTCCGGGTTTTTATTTTGTGCTTCGTTGAGTTTTTGTGCAGTGTTTGTTTAGCTAACGTATATTGATGACTTGTTAAGTGTAATAGACAATGAGATAACATACTTTTTATATGTTTAAGATGACTTGAAGTCTTATATGAATATAATATATGTGTATGTGTGTATTACTTTCATAAGGTACGCCTAATAGTTTAAAGCGTTATAAGCTTGTGAAGTGTATGTTGTGAGTATAGACTCACATATGTGGTTAGTTAGCAACTTATGTTGTAAATCACGTTGTGAGTTGAACTTAAGTAAGAAGTTCAATGATGGTAACGTAACAATCGTGTACTAATTGATATTATAAAAACAATGTAATATGTAGGGTAATTGTGGAAGTGGTTTGTAATTATAAAGTGTAGCTTGCACTTGAGGCGAGTTTTCTAATCCTTATTCTTTTAGGTTAAACAAGTTTCTTAAGACCTTTCTTTTATGTTTATGCGAGCTTTCTCATTGAATCTTTTCATTGTGCAAGTTCTCTAACCCTTGCTATTTATATCATGTAAGTTTATTTTCTATTCTTAACTTGCTATGTAATGTACAAGTTATGTTGTATTCTAATATGCATAATGCACAAGTATTGAAGTATTATTGAAGTATTGCGATCTTGACTTAGTTGTTCAAGCAATATCTACTTAATCTTTCAATTGCTTTAAGTTATTTATAAAGCATGCCTACTTATTATGAAGTCTATTGTTATATCTTACAATTGGTTCATAGTTCTTATATTATCGAACTGATAAAGTATTGTGAGTCGATTCAACTACTCCTTAGTTGATGATAGTTGAAACTCCAAATTTTTTTAAGCTTATCCAAACCAAACTTTCTTTGATGCGGACTTGAATCAAATACTGAGATAACAACCCTATTTATTAAGGGAGGTTACTATGCGAAAGCGTTAAATGTTTGTGCACAATATATGGTACGAAGGGCTGATCCCCCTAAGTACGAGTTAAAGGTCCGTAGTCTCAATAATTGTTAAAGGTTTTAAATAGAAATATTTATAACCTAAGACATAGTTCAAGGTCGTATGACCCTTAGATAAATTCTATATTCGAATTTTAAATATGATGAAAGAATTATTATTTAATTCTTTATTTTCACGAAAGTAAAGTTATTCAAACCCTTTTTGAAGTTATTTAGTTATGTCATATCATTGTTATATTTAGAGTGAGCTTTTTTTTGCTCACTTTTGCACATTTTATAACCCCTTGCAGTTAAAGCCGAGAATGTTGACGTACCATCAACAAGTAAAGGGAAAGGAAAGATGAGCAAGTGAAGACTTGTTGTCTTCAATTTTGATTGTAATAAGACTTAGTTCATAATATTTTATTTTTGCACTTATTTGTTATGTTAAGGTTAGATAACCTTGGAATTAATTTTGGACAAGGTTGTAATCCTTTTATAAGGAAGATGATTTTTATTTAAGTAATTATGAAGGTTGTAATCTACTTTGCAATTATTTATTATGGGGTAGATGCATGTTTTATTTAGAAAGTGAACACCAAATCTTATGGAAACGAAGTACCCAAATTTGGGGGTGTCACAGTATTCTCTATAGTTTATATATTGAATAAATATCTTAGCGAAGTCCATTTATGAATTGATGTGACCTTGACTTAATTGTTCAAGTAAGGTCTATTAAGTTTTTCAAATGCTTTAAGTTATTTCTAAAGCATAAATTATTTCGTAATTCCTTATTGATGAATTACTCTAAATTATTGTAAGTCGATTCAACTATTCTTTAGTTGATGAATGTTGAATTCTAAATTACCCTTTTAAGCTTATCCAAACTGAAATTTCTTTGGTGCGGACTTGTATTCAAATACTGAGATGAACAACCCTATTAATTAGGGGATTACTATGCAAAAGCGTTAAATGTTTGTGTACAATACATGATACGAAGGGCTGATCCCCCTAAGTACGAGTTAAGAGTCCATAGTCTATATGACTGTTAAATAGAAATGTTTATAACCTAGGACAAAGTTCAAGGTCTTACGACCCTCAGATGATTTTAATATTCGAGATTCTAAACATTGAAGAAATAATTATTATTCAATTCTTTATGAAAGAAAAATTATTCAAATCTATTGAAACTATTCAGTTATGTTATATTATTGATATTTCTAGTGAGCTTTCGTTTGCTCACTCTTGTAATTTAAATAACCATTACAGCTAAAGTTGAAAGTGTTGACGCTCCGTCAACTAGTAATGGCAAAGGCAAACTGAACAAGTGAAGACTTCTTTTATTTGTTAATTATTAATTGTAACAAGACTGGATTACTTTCTGTTATGTTTTTATTTTTCGCATTTGATGTTTAAGTTAAGGTTAGATTAAACCCTGTGATATTTTGGACAAAGTTGTAATCCTTTTTACAAGAAATTTTTTTATTTAATTATAAGGTTGTAATTTATTTTGCATTCCTTATTATTGGGTAGATGTATGTTTTATTCAGAAAGTGGACACTAAATCGTGTGAAAACGAAGTATCCAGATTTTGTGGTGTCACAAAGTGCATCAGGCCTTAACTGCTCCCATGTTCTTAAGGCCATGCTTTGTTGTTGCAAAGAGGCTCTTTTCCCATTATTCTAATTAAATGTTTATTATATAGTTTATTTGTCACACTTTAATTAATCAATTAATATTATTTAAATCAATTAAATAAAAGATAAAATTACACATTAAATCACATCATCATATAATTTAAATTCTCATTTATCAATTATGACATATCATTAAATCTCTAATTAATTATTAAATTAATTAAAATAACATTATAAATAATAACAAATTATTTAATTTAATAAACTCAATTAAATTCACACTTTGAATTATAAAATTATTTCACATTAATTTAATCAATGTAACACATTTAAATAAATTAATTTACCACAATTCCATCAAATATTTATTTAACTCAATAAATAAATCAACAAAAATATTTATTTAATTCAATAAATATTTAAAGTAAATTACAAAATTCTCGTTCGTCACATCTCCCCCCCCCCCCCCTTTAAAAGGATTCTGTCCTCAGAATCACGATTCAATAAATTTGTCCCGTTACATTCTCCCCCCCTACTAAGATTCTGTCCCCATAATCAATTACACACAGATTAAGAAAATAAATGTGGGTAAGTTTTCATCATGTGCTTTTCGAGTTCTAACGTAGCTTCTTGAGCGTTGTGGTTCCTCCAAATTACCTTAACAGAAGGTATCACTTTGTTTCTAAGAACCTGCTCTTTCCTGTCAACAATCTGAACATGAACTTTTTCATAGGATAAATCTTTCTCAAATTGCAGTGGTTCATATTCTATGACATGCTTGTAATCGAGTTTATACGGTTGTAATACTGAAACATAAAAAATATTGTGGATGTACTCTAACGCCGGAGGTAAGGCTACCTTCTACGCAACTTCTCAATTTCTTCGTAGCACCTCAAAGAGTCCAACAAACCTCGGGCTCAATTTTCCCTTCTTGCCGAATCTGATCTTTCCCTTCCAAGGAGAAACTTTCAAGAAAACAAAGTTACCCGATTCAAATTCTATATTTTTGCAGTGTGGATCAACGTATTTCTTCTGCCTATCCTAAGCCGCTACTAGTCTTTTCCTGATCACTTTGACAATCTCGACTATTAGTTGTACCAATTCTAGTCCTAGCAATTAACGTTCGCCCACTTCATCCCATAATAATGGAGTTCTGCACTTTCTGCCATACAACGCTTCTTATGGCGGCATGCCAATACTTGTGTGGTAACTATTGATGTAAGCAAATTCCACTAACAGTAGGTGATCATCCCAATTTCTTTTGAAATCCATGATGCATGCTCTTAACATATCTTCCAATGTCTAGATCGTTCTTTCACTCTGTCCGTCTGTTTGAGGGTGATATGCCGTGCTCATACGCAATTGTGTCCTATGCATTCCTGTAGTCGCTTCTAGAAGTTTGATGTGAAGTATGGATCTCGATCGGAAACTATTGACACTAGAACTCCGTGCCTTAAAATAATCTCCTTGACATACAACTTTGTCAACTGATCTAAGTTGAATCTGATCTTGATCAGTAAGAAGTGTGCTGATTTCGTCAATCGATCCATGATAACCCATAATGCATCAAAACCTTTCTGAGTAGTCAGAAGTCCTACTACGAAATCCATTGTGATATGTTCCCATTTCTATTCTGGGATTTCTAACTGTTGTAGCAACCCACTCGGCCTCTGATGTTCTGCTTTCACTTTCTGACATGTCAGGCACTTGGCCACACAACCGGTAACGTCTCGTTTCATATTCGGCCACCAGAAATGCTGTCAGAGATCTTGGTGCATTTTCGTACTCCCTAGGTGACTAAAATACCGTGAACTATGAGCCTCGCTCAAAGTTTCTTCTTTAATCTCTGACACTGGCGGTACCCAAATTCTTCCCTCGAATCTTAGCAGTCCTTCGTTGTCCGCTTTGAATTTTAGTTCATCCCCTTCAGATATCCTCTTCCTAATCTTCTCATATTCCTCATCCTGAAGTTGTGCTTCTTTAACCTTATCCACTAAAGTTGTGCCAGTTCCTAGCTGGAACAGTTTCTCGTCAGACTCCTTAGGATATCTTACCTCCAATTCCAGTTTCTCCATCGCTGAAATTAACTCCTCTTGGGCAGTCAACATCAATAATTTCTCTCGACCCTTTCTGCTTAAGGCATCGACAACCACATTTGCTTTACCCGGATGGTATAAGATCTCACAGTCATAGTCTTTTATTAATTCCAAGCATCTCCTCTAGCGCATATTCAAATCCTTCTATGTAAAAATATATTTCAGACTCTTATGGTCAGTATATATTTCACTCTTCTTGTGACGCCCCTAAAATAGGTCCACACAACCCATTCTGAGTCGCCAAATACATGGTACATAATCCAAATAAAAATCTTTTTATATAAAACTGTCGTGCAAAATACGACCATACAAACTTTCAGCTTCAATACAGATATTTTGTTGTATATTTTACGAAAATATCAACGCTCAAATTCAGTCCTCATTACAATTATTAACACACTATTTTAAAAAATAGTGGGGACTACTATAGCACTATCTCGGACCATCACTCCATTCCCCGGCTAGTCCCTATGACAACCCAAAAATTTATAAGATATTAAATAATTAAAATAAAGGTTAAAGGATAAAATCTAGATGAGAATTTGAGAAATAGTTTAAATTTTTTTTAAAGAAGAACCTATATGGTTTACTATTCGAATGATAATAAAGAATATATGGGTTACAAAATTTCTAAACCCTAGAAATGAATTTATATGTATTTGAAGGAATATTAAGGATAAGGTACTACGATATCTATAAAGTTTGGTGACCTAATATATATATTAGGTATGGTAATTAAAAACCTAATGGGTTATAATATGAGAGAATGTTAGTATTTAAAAATATATACTAACCCTAAGAGATTTAATTTATGCATCTCAATTAATTAATTTTATAACCTAAGTAAAGTAAGTCTAATTGGGTTATGAAATTAAAGATATATGAGTAATGAATTTATTTACAAAGGTGTGTAATGGAAACCCTAACTAAATAATTAGGGTAAGATAAAATTAGAGAGTATGGAACTAAGTTAATTTTATAGCCCAAGGAATTAAATAAGTAACCCAATTATTTATTTAAGCATTGGACTTGTAAATAATTGATTTAAGATCACTTAAATTATTAAGCTAGCCCAATATATCATGTATGGAGTAAGTATTATAATGGCTCAATTTAATTATGGGTGGAAGCCCAAGCCCAATTTAGTTAGTAAGAAAAATTAGGAAAAAGTGCAAGCCCGAAGGAATTAAATGAAGGCCCAAGCTTAAGCCCACTTGAGGAGGGGTATAATAGTTATTAAATAAAGTATAATATAAGACAAATATGGAAGTAAAAGGAGGACCATATGACCGGATAGTCGGAGAGTAAAGGGGAGGAGAATGTGATGATGATATACACTTTAGTTGGTAAATTGCTTTCTTAGGTGTCATTTAATGAAAGGAGCCAACACTTATGCTTAGCCTTGCAAGTTACCACTTACATAATGAAGAGAGAGAGAGAGGTGCAAGCACATGGGTAAAGTGTATAGATATATTTTATGTATCTATACATTTTTTATTGGAAAAACAAATCAAGTATATCATTACTTTTCATTTCATTTCATTTTTTTCTCTTTCATCTCATAAGCTAGCAAAGCAAGAGGGAGAGAGAGAAAGGCTCATGTTCGGCCAAGTGAGGGAGAGGAGAGAAGGAGGGTTTTGATGTTTCATAGTTTTCTAAGCAAATCTTAGGAAAAAGAAGAAGAGGAATCAAGCTAAGGTATAAAAGATTTTTACTTATGTAGTCTAATTTTTCTTTGTTTGATTTAAGTTATAATTTTTGTAAAGTTATGATCTTGAGGCTTAATAGCTTAGATCTATGTGTTTAATAGTGTTTCAAGTTTATATCTATCCCTTTTATGGTTCAAAAGTTGGATCTAAACTAAGAAATAAAAATTAGATTTCTCAAAAGTAGAAAACCCCAAATTTCTTAGCCATGATTGTGATTAATCTTGTGTTGGGTCATTTTTGTTGAAATAGATCATGGATCATGATATATCCATGAGTTTATTTGATATTAGTTTGTGTTATGATATTTTATGATGGATTATGTTGGTGAAGGGGTAATGATATGCAATTTTTCTTAGAAATCACCAAGTATTGAAAATCAGATTTTTGTAAAAACGAAGTACGAAATAGAAACGACCATATCTCTCATTTTATTTTGATTTTTTGAGTGTGGTCAATTTTTAGAGTTAGATATACAAGTCTTGTAACTTTTTCAAGTGGAATCACTGAAAAATTCCGTGTAGATTTCTGTGTGGACTACTTTTAGCAAAGGACGTCAAAACTGAAAAAGGCTAAAAAGTAGGGTGTCCAAAACTATCAAGGGCTGTTTAGGCCACTTATTTATTTAAACAAATTTCAATATTTTGGGGCATCAAAATATATGTTATAAAGTAGCATGTGTCCAAAAATGAGCTCATTTTGACTTAAATTGATCAAGTTATGACCATTTCAATATTTGCATTTTTTTCGACGAAAATTGCTATAATCGGAGTTCTATAACTCCGATGACCACTAAATTTAAACTGGAAGCTCACGTTAGCACGTATAAGATCCCGCCAAGAGTTGGGAACTTCTGGAGTTAAGCGTGAGGTAGCTAATTTCTTAAGGAATTAACTAGAAATGGATTTTTAAAAAATACTTAAGGGAGTTGAAAAATTCCAGGAAAATTATTTTTGTGTATAGATTATATATATACATGTGTGGCCAAAGGATAGAAAAAAATATTAAGCTGATTTGATATTTTTGTGAAAAGGGTATTTCAGCTTCCTAAAATAATCAATTCAGGGTGCTAAAATGAAAACTGAAATGTTAGGAAGAGAAGTCAGTTTTGTTTCAGCTTTCTGAAATAGAAACTGAAAAGGTTAGGAAGGGAAGACAGTTTGGTTTCAGTTTACTGAAATGATATATTAAGTCTTCTGAATTCATAAATAATTTATCAAGTTATAATAAGAACTTATAAATGAACGAGTAAGTGTTAAGTCTAAGGTAGTGTAATCGTACCCTTTAATGGTTGATATATAGTAGCTGGGCTAAACGATTCCTTCAGGGAGCGGAGGTATATACAAATTAGTAACCGATCTAATTCACTGTGAAAACAGTGTAGACGAGACGAAAAATAATTTGTTGGTTGTTTGTGGGAAACCACTCAGTATACTATATTAAATATTATTACAAACTCGACGTGTGCTAGGTTTAGACTTGTAAATTAGTATGGTGTTAAGGATATCAAAAAATTTGACTATGTGGTTAAGTGTTAGATGGTTTACTTTTAAAGTAAGAGTATTATGAGATAAGTATGTTATACTAAATGAAAGATCAATCTTATAACTGATAGGTCATTTTAATAAAGCGATTAAATTAGATTGCGTAGTAGTAATCGACGATACAAGCAAGTTTTCTCTAACTCAAACTTGAGTTATATTTTCAAAGCGTGGTAGTGAATAATTATTATTGATTATTCACATCTATACTGATTATTGATTCGCACTTAGTGCATGTTGCATATGTTCATCAGGTATGAAAGGCTGATCACCTTAATTACCCTAAGGTTCAGTTAAAGTTATTCATGGTCCTTATTGACATTAAACATTATTCGTTCAGTCATTTATTTATTGAAAATCTGATTTATGCTCTTTTACAATTATTATATTGTTGAAAATTCGAAAGCTTATTCTATCTTTCAATCATGATATATCCTTGTTGTATTTAAACTTGCTGAGCAAAGTCGTTGTTCACCCTTGCTATATTATGATAACAAATTTCAGATTAAGACGAAGGCTCAAAGAAAGACAGAGGCAAAGACAAAATACAAGAGTAGATTATTACGCATTCATAACTATTTAGTTATCATATGCAAGTAATGTTGTAAACCTTTTTAATTACTTAAGGTATGTATTCAGTTAAGGTTAATAGACTTTGGGATATGTTATAGAATTTTATGAAATAAACAATTTATGCTTATATATATCACATTAGTTTATAGAATATGTATGAAGATGGTGTATCGCGACCCACCATGTCCGACGTTCTGGGGACCCGGATTTGGGGACGCTACAGTCCCAGCTATAATCTCATTTCCTGAAGAGAACAATCAAAGAAAAAGGTGAGCTCAATTAGCCGAGTAAAGAATATTATGACCAAAATAATGAAGAATAAATTATCTTTAGCCTTTAACAATAACAGATCAGATAAAATATAATGAACAACAAGTTTTAGATCAACAACTGCAGCGGAAATAGCAATCCATTAGAAGAGGCAAGTAGAGCATGATGTTCAATGATTTAAAAGTCCATCATATATTTTATCCCTGTAATATCCATCAATAAATATTTCAAATCAATAATTTATCTTTGCACTACGGGCCAAAGATATTCATTTGTATCACCAGTGGTCATGATCATGCCAAACACCTGTCCATCTTTGCACTACGGGCCAAATATATTTATTAATCAACAGTTTTTCTTTGCACTACGGGCCAAAGATATTCATCAATCAATAGTTCATCTTTACACTACGGGCCAAAGATAACTTTCACCATAATTTAAAACTAAGGATAATGAAAAATGATATAAAGAACGAATCAAGTGAGATCAAGGACAAATATTAGAGATTTATAATTTAATTTATCCAAGTTCAAGAATGTTCAAATTGTCAACATAATAATCAATTGTGGAGCAAAATTCAAGAATGATATTCATATATCAAAAATAATTTGGACAGAAAAGAAATTAATTTTTATCGTGAATAGTGTCCCGTGAATAGTACCGTATTATTAGTACCGTATGAATAGTACCCCGTGAATAGTACCGTATGAATAGTACCTCGTATGAAAATATTAAAATTTGATAGAAAAAAAATTCAAACCAGTATTCCGGTGAAATGATATCAGATGAAGCGCAAAACTCAATTTTTTTTTAATCATTTCATGAATTATAAAAGCAATACTTACCATAGTACGTTTAAACTTAAGAATATGAAATGAAATAATATCACTTTCATAATATGGAGTATGAAAGAAAATATTATTTTTTACGAATATTGAAAGAAAATAACATCCTTTACCTTAGTAGAAAACTATATTTAACTGATATACCGGATATAATCCTGAGAAAATCTTACACTATAAACTACACTCAAAGTATTCTTATACTTAAAAGAAATACTCACAATATAATAGTCGAAACACTTATGTTTGGTGTGTTTCTGGTGAAGGGGTAACCCCCATTTTATTGTGAAACCTCGGAAGTAAAATAAACAAACCTGCCTGATTTTCTTTGCCTAACTTCCTACCTAACTGTCCTTTTTTTTCTTTCCTTCTCTGCCTAACTTTCTCTCGCCTAAATTTCTTTCTTTCTTTCTTTCTTCATTTCTTTCTTTCTTTCTTTTTTTCTTTCTTTCTTTCTTATTGGTTGAGGGCCCACACACTTAGAAATAAAAGGATTTTACAGGAAGTATTCCTCCCATTAGGAAAAAGAGAAGTGCACGGGAAGTTTTAAAAAACTTAACAACCTGACCAAAAATAATATAATAATATAATATAATATTATATTAATAAAAACTATACTAGTATAATATAATATTATAATAATATATTTGAATGAATATTTTATCGGAGAATATAATTATAACTCCACAGAAAAATATGGCAAACTTTCAACAAATATCTCATTTTAAATTCCTCCATTTATAACAAAAATTGGACAAATATCCACCATATAATAATTATTCACAATTAATATTATAAGCTCACAATATTGATAATCAGACCGTTCCTAGGAAAGAGGGGGCTTTCCGATAAGAATTTATCCTTATTGGCGCGTAATTATATAAACTAACCCCTTTCCTTCACAAAACTTTCTAGATATTGCCAATAATGTTATTTAATAATATCATTTCAATAATACGAGTTATTGTGTTGCGGCAATTATTGATTTGATAATATAAAATATTATGAAATTATGACTGTAGCAATTATTAAATGAAATACTGAGTGACTTCTTACGTAAGCATCAATAGTAAGAGATACTGTGCAATACTATTGTGCAGCAACGCGCATTACTGTACTTTTATCACCGGATATTTCAATAGTTAACGGTAAAAGTTTCGCCGTCAATTTTTAGAAAACTTATTTTTGTCGTTTTCTTCATCTGACAGTTATTCTGTTATGGGCTCACCAATGATTGCGCCGTCGTACGAATATTCCTTGACAAAAAGAATATTATCCGACAAAATGAATATTCCCCGAATATTTTATGACAACTTACTTATTTTGTAAAATTTGCACATATTACCCATAACTATCACATTTATCAAATCCACACCTTACTATTTAGAATAATATATAGAGAAAATTAAATTTTATTCATAAAAAGTTGGGGTCTTACACTTCTCCCCATAGAGATAGTGTCTCCAGATCTTCAGAGCAAACACCATTGTGGCCAACTCCAAATCATAGGTCAGATACCCCTTCTCATAATCTTTTAGTTGTTGTGACGCATACGCAATGACCTTGCCGTTTTGCATAAGCACACATCCTAGTCCTTTATAAGACGCATCACTATACACCACAAAATTTCCTGTGCTATCCGGAAGAGATAACATAGGTGCCATACTCAACCTCTTCTTCAGCTCTTGGAAGCTTTCTTCCCACTTCTCCGTCCAAACGAATTTCACCAATTTCCTAGTTAAATTCGTCAGCGGAGTCATGATTTTGGAAAAGTCCTGAATAGACCTTCTATAATATCCTGCTAATCCAAGAAAACTTCTCACTTCCGACGGTGTCTTCGGTTGATCTCAGTTCATCACAGCTTCAACCTTTAAGGGATCTACCAAAATTTCGTCTTTATCAATTATATGTCCAAGAAATTGCTCCCGCTCTATCCAAAATTCATATTTTAAAAATATAGCATACAACTTCTCTCTTCTCAATGCCTCTAACGTCACCTTTCAGATGCTCTACATACTCCTCATTGGTCTTAGAATAAACCAAAATATCGTCGATAAACACCACTACGAATTTATCAAAAAACGGTTTGAACACCCTATTTATATGGTCCATAAATGCTGCATGAGCATTCGTTAGACCAAATGACATCAACAGAAACTCGTAGTGACCATATCGAGTCCTGAATGCTGTCTACGGAACATCTTCCTTTCTTAAATTCAATTGATGGTAATTACTTCTCAGGTCTATCTTCGAGAAGTATCTCGCTCCCTTCAACTGGTCAAACAAGTCGTTGATCCTAGGCAACAGATACTTATTTTTAATCGTGACCTTGTTTAACTCTCTGTAATCAATGAAGAGCCGCATCGTTCCATCCTTCTTCTTTACGAACAACACCGGCGCTCCCTACGGCGATACGCTCGGCTGAATATACTTCTTATCCAATAGTTCTTGTAGCTGCACCATTAATTTCTTCATATCCATCGGAGCCATATGGTTCGGGGCCTTCGATATTGGAGCAGTTCTTGGCACCAAATTGATCACAAATTCTACCTCCCTATCTGGCGGAAGTCTTGGAAAATCATCTAGAAATACGTCTACAAAGTCTCTCACGACATGTATTCCGTCTAACTTCAAACTCTCTTTGCGACTAAAGACTATGTAGTCTAAATACCCTACACAACCTTGTCTTAACAACTTCTTGGCTTGCATTATTGTCAGACAACTCGCTTGTCTAGGCGACTTGCTGCCATAAAATACAACATTTGACGGGGTCATAAGGTTAATACACTTCTTTTGGCAATTAATTATCGCCCCATAATTGAATAGCCAATCCAACCCCAAAATAACGTTAAATTCCCTAAGTTTAATCGGGATAAGGTCTATGATCATCACATTTCCCTTAATGTCCACCCTACAGTTCTTGTATACAAACTTAACAGGAATCACTTCCATATTCGCAATTTCTATGTTCATAAGGGATTCTAATTCGTCCTTAGGCAATTCTAGATTCTTAGCAAAGTCACCGGATATAAATGAGCAAGTAGCACCCGAATCAAATAACACGTAAGCATTAACATTATTAATCGCAATGATACTTGACACCACATCACGTGACTGTACATCATCTTGTACGGTCATGTTGAAAGTCCTGGCGTAGGTCGGTTAGTTGGCGTCGATCCCGTGATAGTCAGAGTGTTTCCACAGCTGGTTCCTCTGTTTCCACCTGCTCCTGCCCCTTCTGATACCTTTTTGGGTCAATCCCTGGCCAGATGGTCGTTTGACCCACACGTGAAGCAAGCGCCCTTCTTAGGATTAGGGTAGTTTGGTGCTATGTGGCCTTCCTGACCACAATTGTAGCAGACCCTCAGGTGATTCTTCCCACAGGTCGGACAAGCTTCCATTCTCTTCTCCTGATTCCCTTGCTGATTCCCAGTCGACGTGTTGTCATTCCACTTTCTTTTCTAACAGCTACCTCCACCAGTATTACTCCCACTAGCCTTGTTACCTTCACCTTCATTCTTCTTCTTCTTAAGCTCTTGATTATACTTGGTTAGAGCATCGCTTCCACCTTCTGCGATGATTTCCTTCTCCAACACTCCCGTAAAAGTGATCAACTGGAACATTAACACTTTGTTGTACAACCAGGGCTTCAGTCCCTGTTCAAATCTCCTAGCCTTCCTCTCATCGGTATTAACCATATAAGTTACAAACCTAGCCAACTCATTAAACTTCGCAGCACAGTTTGGCATAGACATATTACCTTGTTTCAATTCCAGAAACTGAACCTTCATCTAGTTCTGAGAGCTCGTCGGAAAGTACATCTCGAAAAACATCTCCTTAAACCTATCCCAGGTAATTACGCTCTGTCCTCTGCGAACCTTATTCGCCTGCCACCAGTAGCTGGCCTCTGCCATTAGCATAAACGTTGCAAAGGCAGTCTTTTGATCTTCGTTGACCCTTGCAACGTCGGGCACTTTCTTTATCTCCATTTAATCACGTTTGAGCTTCGATTGGGTTCATGGATCCTTTGAACTCTGGCGGTCCCAACGCCTTCAAATTCTTAAATGGCATATTCTATGGAGCTTGCTACTGATTGGAAAGTACTCCCATTAACAGGTTCACCAATTACTGAACAGGATTTGCGTTGGAATTGGCGTCGTTGTTATTGGTTCACACTTCTTGAGCTGGTTGACGAGTTGGGCGTCTTCTTGGCGGCATATTTCTATTAAGGTATACGCTTGTTAGATTGTTACTCAATTACTTAAATATTTAAGACTTAACTTAGACATTTTAAGATAATCACTTAACACATATCATCTCAAATAAACTCTAATATTTTATTCATTCAAAAGTTTTAAACATATGAAAGATAACATCACTGCTATTTACATCAACTATCCCGAGATAAAGAATCTTAAGGATTTAAAATCATCATCATATTCCATTGTTTATAATCACATTGAAATTTACATTATTAACTACCATAAAATATTCATATAATTCATATTGTTCCTATCACGGCCTACTAAGACGTCAAACAACTTCTATGCGCTCTTCTTCCATAATACGGAATATCGTCCTACGATCCATCATGCACAAAGGTAAGTCCTCGAACTGGACTGGATAGTAGACAACTCGATACTGGGCCCTATCAATCGCTGTCAGGAATGTGTAGTCCGTCTCCTCAATCTTAGCCTTCTTCGCCCAATAATCGTCCTCTGCAAGATTTACACGTCGAGAAGCCTTCATCCAAGAGTCCTCTACTGTAGCACGCTTCGCTGACTCCTCTCGCAAGTCACTCTTCAGCTTCTCTAACTCAGCTGACATCTCTTCATTTTGGTTCTCTGTATAAACCAACTTCCACTCCATGTCTCAAAGACGTATATCCAGATTCTCGATCTCTCCATCCTTATGCTCTATAGTAGTCCGTTGTGCAACTGTCTGCTCCTTGAATTCTTGAACAGTATCCTGTAACTCTATGTTACGGTCATACATCTCGACACTGATAGAGTTTGATGGAAACTCATCAGGGTACTCATCCTCCTCCTCAGCCTCAACCTCAGCCTCAGCCTCAACCTCTATCTCCTTAGAGTCCTCCTCTGAATCAAACACTGGCTTATGCTCCTGATCAGTAATAGTGATCAATGGAGATGGCTCTCTTCGAACCAACTGCTCCTAGACTGTATGAATGTCTTGGGGCTCCTCCTCTCTAGCTACTCAGGGCTCAACCTCCCTAGGCCGACTGGATCCTCCAATATCCGATATCCTGACAATCAAAATTTTAAGTTTTTCGTTACTACGTGATGCTAATCGATACTCGCGTGCACATAAGTAGTCACATAAGCACATAAAGTCTTTTATTATCTTTAATGAAGTAAGGAATTCATTTCTTAGAACTCGATAAGAGTTTATCACCACTATGTTATCGATCTCTTAAAAAGGCTACTACCCTAAGGTTTCCCCCACCTAAGGTTCATAAACTACAGCTTTGATACCAACTTGTGACACCACCAAATTCGGGTACTTCATTTCTATGATTTGGTGCTCACTGTCCAATAATAACACATCTATCTATCCATAATAAATGAAACTCATAAAAAATAGAAATCCTCCCCTTAAGGGGTTACAACATCTGAAAGAATAAATCCCAAGTTAACTAACCTTAAACATCAATGCGAAAACATAAATTAACAATCAAGTCTTACAATAACATTATAAGTCTTAAACACAACATTCTTAATTAAACAAACAAGTCTTCATCACTTGTTCATCTTTCCCTTACCTTTACTAGTCGAAGGCTCCTCAATTCTTTCAACCTTAGCTACAATGTTATTATGCATAAGTGAGCACGATTACCCATAAGTATAACAATATAATAACAATAATAATAACATGTGAGAAATTAATGAGTTCTAAAAAATAGAAAGCTTAGATTTTGAATCAAGAATGAAAAACAAGAATCAAAAGTATATCTGAGGGTCACAAGACCAAGAACTATATCCCAGGTTATCAAGTATTTCTACTTTAAACCTTTAACAGTCGTAAGACTATATGGACTCTACTTCTCATACTTAAGGGGATCAATCATTAGTACCATGTATGTGCACATCATCTCAACGCTAACGCGTAAATAATCCCCTATAAAGGGTTGTTCATCTCAGTTTGACATCAGAGTCCGCCCCAAAGGAAGTTTGGTTTGGATAAGCTCAGTAACAGTTCTAGAATTTAGGACGCTCATCAACTTTGGACTAGTTGAATCAATAAGGGTTCGCTAGTCTTTCAAGGTTCAACAATAAAATTGATACATAAATCAAATAAGGAATCTCAAAGGTATACAATTGAATAAGCATTGTATAACCGAAGTATTACTTTAAAAGATTTAAGACATCTCATATGGAATCTTGAACTTGAATAAACAGAGCAAGAACTTGCTCAATAAAAGAATAGGATTTATAACTTGCGTAAATGTAATCAAGATGGGAAAAGAAAACTTGCTCAATTAAAGGTTTGAGTTTAGAAACTTGCCTCGTGCGTAAGCTACAATTATAAATCACGTTCCTCAGTTAATCCTACATACCATTACATTCATAATACCAATTAATTCTAAGTCTGATTATACTCATCGAATCACAAACATCAGTTCTCGAACACGTTATTAGACTTCATGCACAATCAAGTTTAAACCACGTATTTAACTTATCAATTAATCACGTGATACATCATTGACAAGTTAACAATCTGTTTTAGCATCTCAATATATAATTAACCTGTTATCATGTTCATTAAATTATGTTTTAGAATACAAGCTAACATAATTAATTCAACAAACCAAATTCAAATTGTATTCCCTTTTTAACATATTAAATTTCCAATTCATCATAATATACATTCAATATGGCCTATTGAATGTCCAATAAATAACTTAACTCCTCTTTTAAACTCTCATTTAATATTATTAATTATTTAATAATATTCAAATCATTTACTAATATTATTAATTATTAAATAATATTTTAAATCAATGATTTAATAACACTTTAATCCAAATGTTATCAATCACTCAATAATATCTTAATCTAATATTATTAATCTTTTAATAATATTTTAATTATTTATTAAACTTAAAAATAATTTATTTTAATTGTTTAATCTTTACTAATTTATTTATTTAACAATCATACAAGGCCATAAACATAATATCTCATCATCAATGACCAAAACCCCTTTTAAAAATTTGTATATACCATATCTAGGGTTCTCAAGTCATAAAACCCTATTTTTCATATTTTTAACATTACATAATTAATTTAATTTATTTATTTACAACTAAATTATTTCCATTAAAAATACCAAATCATCTTATTATTTTTTTATCTTTTGGCCACACATATATACACATATGTCATACACAAAAATAATTTTTTTGGAATTTTTTAATTTTCTTTAGTATTTTTCAAAAGTCTGTTTAGTTCGTAACTTAAGAAAATTAGTTATAACATGCTCAAATCCAAAAATTCCCAACTCTTGGAAGTATCTTACACGTATTAACATGAACTTTCAGTTTACATTTCGTTGCCATCAGAGTTATAGAACTCCAGTTATAGCGGTTTTCGTAAGAAAAACCAAAATATTGAAATGATCATAACTCGGTCGATTTATGTTGGAATAAACTCATCTTTGGACAGAAGATACTTTATATCATATATTTTTATATCCCAAAAGGCCTAATTTTATTTCAATAATCAATTGGCCGAAAATGCCCCTGCAAAAGTTTGGATAGTTTACTTTACGGTATTTCCAGATTCTACCATGTCTAGCTAAAATAGTTATAACTCTCTCGTTTTATAACAATTTTGAGCAATTTTTGAGCCCACGCTAGGCTAGCGTCCGGGACTACAACTTTTATCTAATGATGTTTTTCCAAATTCCGAACACATCAGTCCAAAAATTTTGTGGAAAGGGATTGTTCACGATTGGTTGGACAGTTTTGACTATGTTCCTTCCAAACGTCATAACTCCCTCCTCTGAAGTCGGAATTAGTCCGTTCTGGAGGCTATGGAAATTTTATTAAGTGTACTATAACATACCAAAAGCTTAGAATTTTCTGAACAAGCTAGCTAACCCCAAATTTTCATTTTAAGGGGAGCAGTCCACTAGATTTTCTTTGTTATAAAAACTGTTTTGCTTTTCTTCCTTTTGATCCAATTTTTGACATCCAAAATTGTTAGATCTAAACAAAATATATCATTTAACTAATAGATCTAGTGTTTTCACGTTCAAGATCATAAACTTCATGATTCAAAACAACCAAAAATCAAATACATAGACTAGTTAGGATTTTATATCTTTTGTGTGCTCTTCCTCTTCATCTCTTCTTCTCTTTCCATGGCTACCTATCTCTTTCTCTCTTGTTCCATCTATGGCTGATATCTCTCTCTATTTTCTCTCCCATGGTCAGTGGGAGTTGAAGAAATGAAGGAGAGAATGGCTTTGATTTCATTTTCTCTTTCTTTTCTTTTGCCAAAATGTTTAGGAGAGAGGGAGAGTTGGTAAGTCATTAATGGGAGGGGTTGGGAGTTCGTGGGGAGTGGTTGGCGCCCATGTGCTGCTGATTTCCAATAGATTTGCTCCTTGTTGGTCCCACTTTTAATTCCTCTTTTTGCGTATTTAATTCCGTCTTTGATTTTCGGACCCGAAAAATCAAATTTCAAGTTTATAATCGATTCTTACTAAATTTGATGCTCCCAACGTCATGGGCACATCCTTTTCTTCAAATTCATCTCCGAATTTCAAGTTTGAATTTTCTCCGAAAAAGTCGACTATTGACTTTGACCAAAAAGTCAACCTAGACACATTTTGTGTTTAGAGTCCATTCTTAATAATTTTGACGTTCCAGACTCAAATATCACGTTTGCGTCTTCAAATTCCACTCCTAACTTTGATTTTGACTTTTTCTCCATAAAAGTCAACTATTGACTTTGATCAACAAGTCAACATTGACACATTTTGTGTTTATAGCCTTTTCTGACTAATCTTGACGTTTTAGACGCAACCGAGCTGTCTGGTTTAAAAATTCTATCTCTAACTCAAATTTTAAGTTTTAATTTGCTTCTTCATTATTGATTAATCATATTAGCTAATTATTTATTGATTATTATTCAGTTCATTTGCTATTCAAGGCCAATATTTAAGCTATGTTAATTCATAATATAGTTTTATCTTGATTCTCATATCCTTAACTTAATTCATCATATTGACTTATCTTTTATTCTTTAGTTATTACTTTCTTCTCCATTTACAAGAATTCCTGGCCGGAGTCATTATTACTGCATCGTTCTAGTTTAGTTCACTTCTAAACTCTTGCACAATTTCTCTTAACAACTTATCTCCTCATCTTAACTTATCATATGTATTATCTTATTATCTCTTTCCCTTATCTTTTTTTATCCAATCCATGGACAGAATTCCATTCTTAGCCCAAGTCTTAACTATCTTACTTCGACTCATAACTACCTACTTATTCTCAGGTATTAACATCTTGATCCACCTTTCTCATAAATTCATACAAAAAAATTATTCTTTAACATTCTTTTAATTAAAAAACTTCATATAACAATCTTCTCAATTATTATTATTCAGAATTTCTATCATTCTCATTTAAGTCTCTTTACATTCTTTCAAATATTAACCCATATAGGTTTTTCTCAAAATTTTTAATCATTAATCTATTTTTAAATCTAGGTTTATTCTTTAAACTTTTTTTTATTTATTTGAGATGAAACAAGTCTCAAAATATTTTTGGGTTATCACATTCACCCATTCTTCTAAGAATTTTATCCTCGAAATTACAGCCTACTAATCTCTAAACCATTTATTCACCATAATTAGGTTTTCAACTTAACCTTTATCTGATTTTATTCTCATTTAATGAGTACATACGACTTCCGTCTATGAGGAACTCTTCTATCATCACATTCTACTATGACTTCTCCCTAAGGAGTTAAAAACTTTTCATATCATGCTAAGGGGTCATATAGAATATGGACCTTGAGGTTTAATGGTATTCATTGCAACCAAATCTAAAACATATTATACTAGGTATGTTTACAATCATGAAGAAGGTAAACTACCTAGACGGGTACGTTAGGTGATCAACTTATCGCACCTTAGTTTTCGGAACGACTATATGCGTTTTTAGATTGGAATATTTTATCCAATTAGTCTATCCTCATTTTTCGAGGTTGTTCACCTCAGACTTAGTATAAGAGTCCATACCAAAATAATTTGGTTCGGGATAAATTCTCAAAGAGAAACTTGAATTTTCATAAACATTTGTCTAGCTGAATCAAATAGCTTAGACATATATTAATAATTCGAATATTAATCGAAACATTTTTTTCTGGCCAATTCAATTGGCACTTACTTATCTTTAAAATTTTGAAAATCATTTTATGACGTCATGATACCGTACTGTATTTACAGTCCGTTTGAGGATTTCGTCATTTTGTGACTTTGTCATACTACAACATACCATAGTGGCAGACGATTCTTAGATCATATCCAACACTAGGTAATTCTGCATTGATAACTCCATCATTTTTATTATCTCTGCATCAGGTTCCGTGATGCATCGATGATATATAAAAAACATTTTAATATTTCAAATCATTTTTGTCTAGCCGAAATAATTAGCGTAGACTCTTCTTTACACAGTTCAAAACCATTGATTTTTTTTTTTGGTATTATCATGCCGCAACAGGTAACGAGGTGTTAGTGGTTAGAATCCCACTTCTACACAATTGTAACCATGTGTTGAGGATAATAAAAATTCATTTATATTTTTAAAGGTACATCAGTGCGAATTTAGCTTGATTTCAAAAATTTTGAAGTCTAGCATAACTAGAAGAATTTAAATGCCTATGCTTCCACCATCAACTCCAATGTTCTATTACTTAATAATTCTATCTATTTCTATCATCATTAAAACTTAATACACTAAAAATCCTCAAATCTTCATCCACAACTTTTCTATACCCCAGTATAGTTCATCAAACATACCACACGTTATGAGTTTAGAAACTTTCCATAATAATATGAGTTTAGCAACTTATTCTAGTAATACGTAGTCCAAGTACCAATCAGGAACTGTCCATATGCTTAGGGGTTCACAAACATACCATACAATTATGAGTTACAAACTTACCATAAGCATGATTTTTAAGAACTCACACATATTCTTACTGTTCTCTAACTATCAAATATAAATATGAGAAAAAAATCACCTCCTCATCATATGTATATCAATAGCGCGACACCAACATTTCATTGATTATCAATATGATAAACTAAGTAGTCGTTAGACCAAGCACAAAACCCCTACCCATACAAAGGTTTGTACAACTCAGATATCACATGTGTCCTCAATCAAAATCCCACATAATCCTAGCTTCCTCTTTACTAGATACAAATTTCATTTAATCCGTATCCCATCATCCTTTTCAACACTTTTGAGTTTAACTCATACTATTTCATAGTACCATTTTTGTACAGCAATTCTGCTATAAAGTTTTCAATCAATCGATTGAACATTTGTCCTTCAATGACCTCATCCGATCACATTGTGATATCTTCTTATAATCGTGTTATATTACTGTGACGCCCCCAAATCTGGGTCCTTAGAACCTCGGACTAGGTACGTTACGGTACTTCATCTTCATACATATTCTATAAACTAATGCGGAATATATAAATATAAATTGTTTATTTCACATGATTCTATCACATTTCCCAAGGTCTATTAACCTTAACTAAATACATAACCAAAGTAACTAAAAAGGTTTACAATATCATTTGCATATGATAACTAAATAGTTATGAATGCATAATAATCTATTCTTGAAACTTTGCCTTTGTCTCTGTCTTTCTTCAAGCCTTCGTTTTAATCTAAAATTTGTTATCATGATATAGCAAGGGTGAGCAACTACTTTGCTTAGTAAGTTTAAATACAACAAAGATATATCATGATTGAAAGAAAGAATAAGCTTTCAAGTTTTTCAACAATATAATAATTGTGAAAGAGTATGAATTATATTTTCAATAATTTAATGACTGAATCAATAATGTTTAATGTCAACAAGGATCATGAACAACTTTAACCGAACCTTATGGTAATCAAGGTGATCAGCCTTTTATACCTGTTGAACATGTTCAACATGCACTAAGTGCGAATCAATAATCAGTATAGATGTGAATAATCAAAAATAATCATTAACTAACATGCTTTGAAAATATAACTCAAGTTTGAGTTATGGAACACTTGCCTGTACCGTCGATTACTGCTATACAATCTAATTTAATCTCTTTATTGTAAAGACCTATCATTGTTAAGATTGATCTTTCAATCAGTATATCATATTATACCACTACTTTATAAGTAAATTATCTAACATTTAACCACATAATCAAATATTAGATAACACCTTAACACCATACGTATTCATAATTTCTAAACCTAGCACACATCGAGTCTCTAACAGTATTCAGTACAGTATGCTAAGTGGTTTCCCACAAACAACCAACAAACTAGTTTCCGTCTCGTCTACACTGTTTTTCATAGCCAATTAGATCGGTTGCTGGTTCGTATATACCTCTGCTTCCTGAAGGAATCGTTTAGCCTAGATACTATACATCAACCATTAAAGAGTACGACTGTACCACTACTTTATCATATAACTTGTGAATTAACACTTAATCTTTTATATTATAAGTTATTCTTTATAATCCATTAAGTCGAATATCTAATCCAGCAACCTAAATTCAAATTGAATTACAATCCAGCAATCTGGATTCACTAATTCAGGAAACTGATTACACCAATTCAGCAAGCTGAGTACAAGATAACATAATTAATTCAGCAAGCCGAATTCAAACTGTATTCCCTTGCTAACATATTCAATTTCCAATCCACCAACCTGGTAATCAATCCAGCAAGCTGGATTACCGTTTTTAGCATATTGCATGCTAATCATACTATATACATAATATAGTCTATGAAATGTCTAATTTAACAAACTACATTTATAATAACTTTATTTCTTTATATAATTCATTTATTCATAACTAAATCATTTCCATGAAAAATACCAAGTCATCTTATTATTTTTTGTATCTTTTGGCTACACATATATACATATATTCTATATACAAAAATAATTTTTCTGAAATTTTTTAATTTTCTTTAATATTTTTCAAAAGTCCGTTTTTAGTTCATAACTTAAGAAAAGTAGCTAAATCATGCTCAACTCCAAAAATTCTCAACTCTTGGCAGAATCTTACACATATTAACATGAACTTCTAGTTTAAATTTTATGGCCATTAAAGTTATAGAACTCCTGTTATAATGGTTTTCATCAAAAGAACCCAAATATTAAAATGACCACAACTCGATCGATTTAATTCGGATTAAGATCATCTTTGGATAGGAGATACTTTATATCATATATTTTCATGTCGCAAAAGGTTTGAATTTATTTAATTCATTAGGTTACCAAAACTACCCCTAAAAGTTTTGGACAGATTTCTTTTCGGTTTTTTCCAGATTTTGCATACTTTGCTAAAAATTGTCCATACAGAAATCTACAAGGAAATTTTCAGTGATTCCACTTAGATATGTTAGAAGACTTATAGATCTAACTCCAGAAATGGAGCACACTCAAAAATTCAAAATAGAATGAGAGATATGATCGTTTGAATTTCAGGTTTTGTTTTCTCAAAAATCTGATTTTCTAACCTTTGAGTTTTATAAGAAAACTTTCATGATCTCATGATTAATCAAACATTAACCAACATAATACATCCTAATACCTCTTATACTCATGGATCTACCATGATCCATGATCTATTTCATCAAACCTTTACCAAATCCAAACAAAACATAATCTATGCTAAGAAACAAAAATAAAGACTAATGTTTTCTAACTTTTTAAAAACCTAGTTTCCTTTTCTTGCTTTAGGTTTAACTTTTGATCCTCAAAAGTGATAGATCTACACATAACACACCTATTAACATGTAGATCTAGAGTTTTGAAGTTTGGAATCATAAACTCAAGTTTTGATTTTAACAACTAAAAATAACTTTGATAAAAAGTGTTTATACCATTGATTTGTGGCTATTATTTCTTGATCTATCAAAGTGGATGATGATTTTGGGTAGAAGGAAGATCTAATCCTCTTTCTCGTCCTCCCTTGCTCTAGCCGAACCCTCTCTCTCTCTCTTGTCTCTCTCTAGTTTTCTTTTGCTAGTTTAGGAAATGAGAATAAATAAGTAAAGTTGATAAAAAATAATAAAAGGCTTTTGTAATTAGCAATTATGTATAGATATAAGATGTATATCTATATGTAATCTCCCAACTTATTTCTCTCTCATTAACTTAGCTGTTGCTTGCACTTTTAAGTTGCTTGTAGCTTGAGGTTGCTTACTAGTTTGGTTAACATGTGTGGCCAAGTAGAATGTTGCCACCTTGCTTAGAGTTGGTAGACTAAATAATTACATCACATGGCTCCTCTTGTCCTCTCCCATTGGGCCAAAAAATTTGGGTCATTTGCTCCTTTTTGGTTTAATTTTTCTTACCACTTTTAGCTTACTAAATATCCAACATGTCCCTTCTTAAATGGGCTAAAAGTTGGGCCACTTTATTTAATATTTGAGCTTCCTAATTTATTACTTGGGCTATGGAAATAAACATAGTCCAATACTTATAATTTATCTCCCACCCTAATCATTTAATTAGGGTTTTCATTCACTCATTTGTACTTCAAATCCTTACTAATGTACATATAAATTCATTTTTAGGGTTTTAAAATTTTGTAACCCATATTTTCTCTATTATCTTTTAATTAGTAAACCATATAGGTTCTTCTTAAAATTTTTAAGTAAATCATCAAATTCTCATCTAGGTTTTATTATTTAACCTTTATTTTAATCATTTAAAATCTTATAAGTTTTTGGGTTGTCACATTCTTCCCCCTTTATAAGGATTCTGTCCCCAAAATCACTATTCACCAAAAAAAGATTTTCATTTTAACCTTTATTTAATCACCTCTGATTACACTCGTACTTAATGAGTTCATGCTAGCACCTTCTATGAGGATCTCTTCTATCTCCACATGCTATCATGACTATTCACTAAAAGTTACACTTCTTCTAATCATTCAGGAGTCTTCACAATTATTCAATAATTATGAAGTATAATAAATAACTTGAAAAGGTTTTAAAGGAAATTCATCTGCAAACCGTTTTATCTGGACACCAACTTATGCAAATTTGATACCAATTGCATTAACTTGACACCAACTTGTGTTAATTTGATACCAACTTATATCACATAATGCTGACACCAACTTGTGTTGGATACCAACTTAACATAAGATTCAGCACCAAAACAATTTGGTTTGGCATAAGCTCTCAAATAATACTTGAACTTTCATAAACATTTGTCTAGCTGAATCAATTAGCTTAGACTTATACCAATAATTCGAACATCAATCGAAACATGTGTGTAGCCAAATTCAGTTGACACTTGACTTTTCTTTAAATGGTTTAAAATTTTGAAAATCAGTTTCTTATGACGTCATGATACCGCACTGTATTTACAGTCCGTTTGAGGATTCCGTCATTTTTGTGACTTTGTAATACTACAACATACCATAGTGGGCTGACGATCCTTAGATCACATCCAACACTAGGTAAGGCTATATTAATAACTCTATCATTTTTATCATCTTTGCACTAGGTTCAATGATGCATTAATGATATATAAAATACATTTTGATATCTCAAATCATTTTTGTCTAGCCGAAACAATTATAGTAGACTCTTCTTTAAACCGTTCAAAACTATTGAAAAATCATTTTTGGTGTTATCATGCCGCAACAAGTAATGATGTGCTAGTGGTTCGAAGCCCACTGCTACACAATTGTAACCATATGTTACTGATAACAAAAATTCATTTATATTTTTAAAGGCACATCAGTGCAAATTTAGCTTGATGTCAAAAATTTCGAAGTCCAGCATAGCTAGAAGATTTGGAATAACTATACTTCCACCATCAACTTCAATTTCTCTAATGATCCATTGCTTAATAATTCTATCTATTCTATCACCATTAAAACTTACTATACTAAAAATCCTCAATTCTTCATCCACAACTTTTCTATACCCCATATTAGTTCATCAAACATACCACACGTTATGAGTTTAGGAACTTTCCTCAAGAATATGAGTTTAAGAACTTATCCTAGCAATATGTAGTCTAAGAACTAATCAGGAACTGTTCATACGCTTAGGGGTTCAAAAACATACCATACAATTATGAGTCATAAACTTACCATAAGCATGAGTTTTAAGAACTCGCACCTAATCTTATATTCTCTACCTATCCATTATACACATGAGAAAAGAACCACCTTCTCAACATACATATAGCGAATAGAGCGACACCAATATTTCAGTGATTATCAATGTGATAAACTAAGTAGTCATTAGGCCAAGCACAAAACCCTCGCCCATACAAAGGTTTGTACAACTCAGCTATCACATGAGTCCTCAATTGAAATCCCACATGATCCTAAATTCTCTTTACTCAATACGAATTTTATTTAATCTGTATCCCATCATATACAAATCTTTCTTGAGTTTTCATAGTACAATAGTCGTACATCAATTCTGCTATAAATTTTTCAATCAATCGATTAATCCTCTACCCTTCTATGACCTCATCAGATCACGCTATGACATTTGCTTTTAATCTTGTTATATTACGATTCTTTTCTATCTTATGATCGTTTTATTTTACGATCTTCTTATCTTAATAATGAATTTTCTGAATTCATCTCTTATCACTTAAACTCTATTTGAGTTTATTCCTTATCCTCATCTCTGCGGTAATAGCCTAAGGTAACCCTACCTAAGGTTTATAACCTACAGCTCTGATACCAACCTGTGATGTCCCTAAATTCGGGTCCCTAGAACCTCGAACCTGGTACATTACGGTACTTCGTCTTCATAAATATTTTATAAACTACTGCGGAATATAAATATAAATTGTTTATTTCACATGATTCTATCATATTTCCCAAGGTCTATTAACCTTAACTGAATACATACCTTAAATAACTAAAAAGGTTTACAACATCATTTGCATATGATAACTAAATAGTTATGAATGCATAATAATCTATTCTTGAAACTTTACCTTTGTCTCTGTCTTTCTTCAAGCCTTTGTTTTAATCTGAAATTTTTTATCATGATATAGCAAGGGTAAGCAACTACTTTGCTCAACAAGTTTTAATACAACAAAGATATATCATGATTAAAAGAAAGAATAAGTTTTCAAGTTTTTTAATAATATAATAATTGTGAAAGAGCTTGAATTATAATTTCAATAATTGAATTACTGAATAAATAATGTTTAATGTCAATATGGACCATAAATAACTTTAACTGAACTTTATGGTAATGAAAGTGATCAGCCTTTCATACCTGTTAAACATATACAACATGCACTAAGTGCGAATCAATAATCAGTATAGATGTGAATAATCAACAATAATTATTCACTAACATGCTTTGAAAATTTAACTCAAGTTTGAGTTATGAAAAACTTGCATGTACCATCGATTACTGCTACACAATCTAATTTAATCTCTTTATTGTAAAGACTTATCATTATTAAGATTGATCTTTCAATCAGTATATCATATCATACCAATATATTATAAGTAAATTATCTAATATTTAACCACATAATCAAATATTAGATAACACCTTAACACCATACGTATTCACAATTTCTAAACCTAGCACACATCGAGTCTCTAACAGTTTTTAGTACAGTATGCTGAGTGATTTCCTACAAACAACCAATAAACTAGTTTCCGTCTCGTCTACACTATTTTTCACAGCAAGTTAATCTGTTGATAGTTCGTATATACCTCTGCTCCCTGAAGGAATCGTTTAGCCCAGATACTATACATCAACCATTAAAGAGTACGACTGTACCACTACTTTATCATATAACTTGTGAATTAACACTTAATCTTTCATATTGTAAGTTATTCTTTATAATCTATTAAGCCGAATATCTAATCCAACAACCTAAATTCAAATTAAATTACAATCCAGCAACCTGGATTCACTAATTCAGCAAACCGAATACACTAATTCAGCAAGCTGAATACAAGCTAACGTAATTAATCCAGCAAGCCGAATACACAAATTCAGCAAGCCGAATTCAAATTGTATTCCCTTCCTAACATATTCAATTTCCAATCCAACAACCTGGTAATCAATCCAGCGAGCTGGATTACCCTTTTCAGTATATTGCATGTCCAATCATACTATATACATAAAATGGTCCATGAAATGTCTAATTCAACAAACTACATTTAAAGTAACTTTATTTCTTTACATAATTAATTTATTCATAACTAAATCATTTCCATGAAAAATACCAAATCATCTTATTATTGTTTATCTTTTGGCTACATATATATTCATATATTCCATATACAAATATAATTTATCTAGAATTTTTTAGTTTCCTTTAGTATTTTTCAAAAGTCTGTTTTTAGTTCGTAACTTAAGAAAGTTAGCTATATCATGCTCAACTCAAAAAATTGTCAACTCTTTGAAAATTCTTACACGTATTAACATGAACTTCCAGTTTATATTTCGTGACCATCGGAGTTATAGAACTCCAGTTATAGCGGTTTTCGTAGGAAAAATCCAAATATTGAAATGATCATAACTCGGTCGATTTAAGTCGGAATAAGCTCATCTTTGAACAGAAGATACTTTATATCATATATTTTCATGTCCCAAAATGTTTGAATTTATTTCATTTATTAGGTTACCGATACTACCCCTAGACATTTTGTGCAAATTATTTTTTGGTTTTTTCCAGATTTTGCCTACTTTGCTAAAAACTGTCCATACGGAAATCTACATGGAATTTTGCAGTGATTCCACTTGGATATGTTAGAAGACTTATATATCTAACTCCACAAATTAACCAAAATCAAAAATTAGAAATATAATAAGAGATATGATCGTTTAAATTTCAAGTTTTGTCGTCTCAAAAATCTAATTTTCTAACCTTTGAGTTTTGTAAGAAAACTTCCATGATCTCTTGATTAATCAAACATTAACCAACATAATACATCCTAATACCTCTTATACTCATGGATCTACAATGATCCATGATCTATTTCATCAAACCTTCACCAAATCCAAGCAAAACATAGTCTGAACTAGGAAAAAAAAATAAAGACTAGGGTTTTTTAACTTTGTGAAAACCTAGTTTCCTTGTCTTGCTTTAGATCCAACTTTTGATTCTCTAAAGTGATAGATCTACACATAACACATTTATTAACATGTAGATCTAGAGTTTTGAAGTTTAGAATCATAAACTCATGTTTTGATTTAAACAACTAAAAATAACTTTAATAAAAGGTGTTTATACTTTTAATTTGTGGCTATTCTTCCTTGATCTATCAAAGTGGATGATGATTTTAGGTAGAAGGAAGATCAAATCCTCTTTTCCTTCCTCCCTTGCTCTAGCCGAACCCTCCCTCTCTCTCTTGTCTGTCTCTAGTTTTCTTTTGCCAGTTTAAGAAATGAGAAGAAAGAAGTAAAGTTGATAATAAAATAATAAAAGGCTTTTGTAATTAGCAATTATGTATAGATATAAGATGAATATATATATGTAATCTCCCATCTTCTTTCTCTCTATCATTAACCTAGTTGTTGCTTGCACTCTTAAGTTGCTTGTAGCTTGAGGTTGCTTGCTAGTTTGGTTAATATGTGTGATGTTGCCACCTTGCTTGGAGTTGGTAGACTAAATAATTACATCACATGGCTCCTCTTTTCATCTCCCAGTGGGCCAAAAATTTTGGGCCATTTGCTCCCTTTTGGTTTAATTTTTTTATCCACTTTTAGCTTACTAAATGTCCAACATGTCCCTTCTTAAATGGGCTAAAAGTTGGGTCATTCTATTTAATGTTTGGGCTTCCTAATTTATTACTTGGGCTATGGAAATAAACATAGTCCAATACTTATAATTTATCTCCTACCCTAATCATTTAATTAGGGCTTCCATTCACTCATTTGTATTTTAAATCCTTACTTATGTACATATAAATTCATTTCTAGGGTTTTAAAATTTTGTAACTCATATTTTCTGTATTCTCTTTTAATTAATAAACCATATAGGTTCTTCTTAAATTTTTTAAATAAATCCTCAAATTCCCATCTAGATTTTATTCTTTAACCTTTATTTTAATCATTTAAAATCTTATAAATTTTTGGGTTGTCACATTTACGATCCTTTTATATCTTATGATCGTTTTATTTTACGATCTTATAGTTTTTCACTTTAATCATATTACATTATGATTTTAGACTTTTCATCTTATAGATATTGTCTATATATTATCACTTTTCATCTTTATTACTAGAGTCAGGTAACTTCGGATTCTTATCTTTATAACTATTAAAGATTCTTCTTTGAATCTTATTTATTTTATTCTTAACTTTAATGATGAATTTCCTGAATTCATTTCTTATCGTTTAAACTCGATCTGAGTTTATTCCTTATCCTCATCTATGCGATTATAGCCTAAGGTAACCCTACCTAAGGTTTATAACCTACAACTCTGATACAAACATGTGACGCCCCCAAATTCGGGTCCCAAGAACCTCGGACCTGGTACGTTACGGTACTTCATCTTCATACATATTCTATAAACTAATGCGGAATATATTGTAAGAACCGTGAATTTTACGAATAAATATTAATTTTGATATTAATAAGAAAATGAATATCTATTTGAATATAAATGTTTATGTGTTATGAAATGAGTAATTCAATTAAATTAAATTGAATTAATGATAATTGAGAAAAATATGGAGTTTATGATAAGCTCGTAGAGTGTCTTGTGTGGCACGATAATGAGAATTATGATGGATAAATTAATTAAAGAAGGAATTAATAAGTGAATAATTAATTAATAATATGTTGTTAATTAATTATTATTATGAGTAATAGCATATTAATGAATAAATAATTCATTAACATTATAAGGTTAATGTTTGTTCAATTAATTGCTAAGTGTAAAGTTATGTAATCACATATTGTATAGTAATTACACCTATATAATATAAAGTATAGTGTGACATTGGGATATGACTATGTAATATAGGAACTATATGGTAAATAAAGTAAGTCACATGAATTACACAAATGGATTTATGGGAATACATGATATGTGTACATTGTGCAATATTAAATCAAACTATATTATATTAGGTGGGATGTGATACTACGATGTGACTATGTAACATATAAAACTATATAGTAACATTTAATGGATTATATAAGTTACATAATGATGTTATGTGATAACATGTATGTATGGCTACATTAAATGTGTACCTCGTGAATATTATAATAAACTAAATAAACAATTGTTACTTAATGATTATTTCAATAGTTTAATATAACTGAAATAATAAAGTTGTGATAATATGGTGTGACATTACCCAATTAGATTATATTCGGTATTAACAAAATGTACATGGATTATATTATGTGTAAATTAAACTTACTACGATATAATATTATTTCCTCATTAAAGCTACATTGTGACGCTAAATGAATTTAATACCTAAGTATACATATATATGTATTTAGCCTAACTGTATATAGTATGTGTATATATAATAACCTAAGTGTTGGCAATAATTTATTTACAAACTTGCAAATGCTGAGCTTTATTAGCCTTGCCCCATAATGAGAGACTCATTTCTTACTCACGTGAACACTCAATGGCTAGCCTACTCCCTTGTTTCTCAAACTCAGCAAACATAGCCAATGATCAAAGGGGGAGTGGTCTTAACATTGGATTTCAACTACCCTACCAACTCATCTTCATTAACCATCAAATTCTTATTTTTCCCATTGGTTTGAGATGGGAGGCAAAACCATGGACTGTGCAACCATTTCTCTATAAATAAAGCTTCTTCTTCTTCACATTTCAATTGCTGAGATTTTCTAAAAGTATAAGATATAGAGTGAGTTTACTATAGTGGAGAGATTCTGAGATTGAGGAAATCATATTTAGCAGCAAGTTCATTCAAAGTTTAGTAGAGGTATACTTCTTGTTCTTCATTTCTGAAATTGCAAAGTTCTTGATTATGTAGGAATTCATGTTAATTGGATTAAGGATGGTTGTCAACTTGTTTTATAAGCTTATATGCAAGTTAGGAATGCAATGTAGCTTGAATTGGTAATTTTTTGTAATGAAATTGGTGTTTGGGTTTGGTTTCTGCCGAAGAAAAAAGCCATTCTGAACTGTCCAGGGTATGGCACAACTGCGCTCTCCCTGCAGTTCAAAATGGCGTAGCTACGCCAATTGCTGTTGTCTGAGTCTGTCTCGGGGCAGCGCAGCTGCTCCTGCTCCCACAGCTTAGCACAGCGCAGCTGCGCCAGGCATCAGTTTTGAATTTTAATCTCTACTTTAATCTGACAAGTTCTAAATTATTTATATCACTTAGATATGCATGAAAACAAGTTTAACATGTATAAATACGTACCTTGACATAGCATGAACATTCTTGACTTCGTTAGTATACGTTTACTAAATGAACATAAGGTTTTGAAAATGGACCTTGACATATATGTATGATGTTTATATTCTGACTTTTTGAGCATGTTTGTATGATCTAGCTATGCATGAAATGTGAGTCTAAGATGTTGAGTATACACTATAATGTATGGTTTAAGTTGAAAATGATTTTAAAAGTAAACTCGAATTATTTTGCAAACTAAATTGCATGAACGTGGTGTAGCAATGTTCTGATATTTTTGGTCATACATGTTAGTACTTTTAACATGACTAAGTTGGCCCATATGTACACACACCTTGTTAGGTACAATGAAAGTTAATCAAGTATGAGTTTAAGTAAGTTTCCAAGCAATAAATAATGCTAGTGATGAGTATATGATTGAGATCTTCTGAGCATGAATACTAACTGATTTCATGACTACCTCGTATATATATGTGGTAAACATAGTAACCTTATGACTTCATGACCTTATTTTTCCTTGAGTCATTAGAGACACCAATCCAAATCTATAACATGAAAAGTTGAACTTAGATGGACTTTAAAAGCATGCATATTACAGATTATATGACTACCTCTTATGTATATATGATAAACATAAAAACCTTGCGATTTCGTGTCCTCAATTAATCGTAACTCATTAGAAATCCTAAATGAGAATCCTAACATATTAAGGTGAATGTAGGATGATTGTAAAAGCATGAAAGACCTTTACCACGTGTATGTGCTATGTGTTGATATCTAAGTATGTTTAAGAATGGGACAGAACCAGGAAGAGAAAAAGCTCAACTCTGGTCTGGCCAGGGGATAGCACAACTGCGCCGTCCCTAAGCCTAACTAGAGCGCAGCTGCGCCAGCCTGTATTCTGGTCTGGATAATTCTGTTCGTTTCCGATTCGGTCAATTTGTTTATAATGCTACTCTAATCTATTGAACAAAGTCAGTTTGATACTTATTGGTATTTATATGTGATGATAAGATAATATGAAGATGTTTAACTTGTAAAAAGAATTCTACAGATAGTAAAGACGATATCAATTGAGAGTTGTGATTAAATACAATACTATACGTGGTATAATCGTATAGCAATGATAAGACTGAACATGTATGTTGGCTATATAACGTATGTTTCGAACTGTGTAACTAATAAATATATATGTGTGACTATGTTACAAATAGGATATCTTAGTCTGATGAAGTGTTGATAAGCTATACTTTGGTAAACTACTCTTAAGGCAAGTTCCCTAACTTATACAACTTTGAATATTGTGCAAGTTTCCTAACTTCATTTGATTAATTGAATGCAAGTTCTCCATCTAACACAACTTTGGATATTGTGCGAGTATCCTACCCCTTGCATTTACTTTATGCAATAGATCTTGTAAGCAAGTTTCTTAACATCATTTGATTTATATATTGAATGCAAGTATCTGGACTACTCTTTTATTGAGCAAGTATTCGAACCATAACCTTTATTGAGCACGTACTTGAGCTTGTACTATTATTTGTCGTACGAGTAAATAAGTGGTAGAATAATTCTTATCTTATAAATTAATATTTCATAGCTTGATTTAAATCACGATTATATTCTTCGAATTATGTTGCGAGTATTGAACTTATAAATTATTCTTATATACATTGTTGAAATTGTCTACGCCATTTGATTCGACTAGACCAATATCATGAATTAGAAAGAAATCCACACCAATTGCTTTGGTGTGGACTTTAATAAATTGACTGAGATGAACAACCCTCAAAAAGGGGAACTATATAGTCGGGGTGCCGACAACAGTAGAATAGGTTATGCATAACACTAGGTACGGTAGGTTGATCCCCTATTTGTACTTGTTTGGGTTACCAAAAATATTTTTGGTGATTCTAGTAGAAGTTTGTGGTCCTTAACGACCACTCAGTATACAATATTTATTAACTTGAAATTGTGAATTCGTTGGATTCTTCTATTAATTCTTGGTCCACAGTGACACTAAGTGATATCTATTCATTAACTTGAAATTGTTGAAACCTTTGAATCCTTTAATAACTTCTCGACTCATAGTGGTTCTTATTTAACTTCACAGAATAGATTTGGAATTCTTTGATATTTATTTTTTTCACAACATTCTTATTTGAATTCATGAGCTATTAATTACCGTTTTATCCTTGAGATTAAGAACCGTATATAAACCTGTTCATATTTATTGGCATATTACTTGCTAGGAAAATTTGTTGCTCTCTCTTGCTTCCTATAAACATTTTAGTTAGGGAAGGACAAGGTGGAACCCCAGGGCAGGACAAGAGCGAAGGCAAGGCTATGAAGTAGCTGTGCTCTTTTATGTTAGGATGTTTTCTTTATGATGTATTAAGACTTAATTAATGTTATATATTAAGTTATGTTTGGATTAAGTTATGAAGTGTATTAGTAATAGTTTTGAGACTTGGGACGAGAATATTTATGTTATATCAATGTAAGTTATTCTATTATTCCATTGTTTGAGATTTTAGTTATTATTAGGGTTAGCACATGACGAACCGAATTCGAGACTGTGGCGGTCCGAATTTGGGGGTGTCACATATATAAACATAAATTATTTATTTCATATGACTCTATAACATTTCCCAAGGTCTATTAACCTTAACTGAATACATACCTTCAATAACTAAAAATGTTTACAACATAATTTGCATATGATAACTAAATAGTTATGAATGCGTAATAATCTACTGTTTGGAATTTTCTTTTGCCTCTGTCTTTCTTCGAGCTTTCATTTTAATCTAAAATTTGTTATCATTATATAGCAAGGGTGAGCAACTACTTTGCTCAGCAAGTTTAAATACAACAAGGATATATCATGATTGAAAGAAAGAATAAGTTTTCAATTTTTCAACAATATAATAATTGTGAAAGAGTATGAATCAAAATTTTAATAGTTGAATGACTGAATCAATAATGTTTAATGTCAACAAGGACCATGAACAACTTTAACTGAACCTTATGGTAATGAAGGTGATCAATTTTTTATACCAGATGAACATATGCAACATGCACTAAGTGCGAATCAATAATCAGTATAGATGTGAATAATCAACAATAATTATTCACTAACATGCTTTGAAAATATAACTCAAGTTTGAGTTATGGAAAACTGGCCTTTACCATTGATTACTGCTACGCAATCTAATTTAATCGCTTTATTGAAAAGACCTATTAGTTATAAGATTGATCTTTCAATTAGTATAACATACTTTATCTCACAGTACTATTACTTTATAAGTAAATTATCTAACGTTTAACCACATAGTCAAATATTAGATAACACCTTAACATCATATGTATTCACAAGTCTAACCCTAGCACACATTGAGTCTTTAACAGTGTTCAATACAGTATGTTGAGTGGTTTTCCACAAATAACCAACAAACTAGTTTTCCGTCTCATCTACACTATTTTTCACAGCGAGTTAGATCGGTAGCTAGTTCATATATACCTCCGCTCTCGTTTATCCCAGATATTATACATCAACCATTAAAGAGTACGACTGTACCATTACTTTATCATATAACTTGTGAATTAACACTTAATCTTTCATATAATAAGTTATTCTTTGTAATCCATTAAGCCGAATATCTAATCCAGCAACCTAAATTCAAATTGAATTACAATCCAGCAACCTGAATTCACCAATTCAGCAAACCTAATACACCAATTTAGCAAGCCGAATCCACCAATTCAGCAAGCTGAATACAAGCTAACATAATTAATTCAGCAAACCGAATTCAAATTGTATTCACTTTTTAACATATTAAATTTTCAATTAATCATACTATACATTCAATATGGCCTATTGAATGTCCAATCAATAACTTAACTCATCTTTTAAACTCTCATTTAATATTATTAATTATTAAATAATATTCAAATCATTTACTAATACTATTAATCATTAAATAATATTTTAAATTAATGATTTAATAACACTTTAATCCAAATGTTATCAATCACTCAATAATATCTTAATCCAATATTATTAATCTTTTAATAATATTTTAATCATTTATTAAACTTAAAAATAATTTATTTTAATTGTTTAATCTTTACTAATTTATTTATTTAACAACCATACAAGGCCATAAACATTATATCTCATCATCAAATACCAAAAACCCTTTCAAAAATCTGTATATACCATATCTAGGGTTCTCAAGTCATAAAATCCTATTTTCTATATTTTTAACATTACATAATTAATTTAATTCATTTATTCAAAACTAAATCATTTCCATGAAAAATACCAAATCATCTTTTTTTTTCTTTTGGCCACATATATAGACACATATTCCATATACAAAAATAATTTTTCTAAATTTTTTCAATTTCCTTTAGTATTTTTCAAAAGTCTATTTTTAGTTCGTAACTTAAGAAAATTAGTTATATCATGCTCAACTCCAACAATTCCCAACTCTTGGAAGTATCTTACACATACTAACATGAACTTCTATTTTAAATTTTGTGGCCATCAGAGTTATAGAACTCTAGTTATAGCAGTTTTCGTCGGAAAGACCCAAATATTGAAATGACCATAACTCGGTCGATTTAAGTTGGAATAAACTCATCTTTGGACACGAGATACTTTATATCATATATTTTCATGTCCCAAAAGGCCTGATTTTATTTCAATAATCAAATGGCCGAAGATGCCCATGCAAAATTTTGGACAGTTTACTTTTTGGTATTTCCAGATTCTACCATGTCTCGCTAAAATAGTCATAACTCTCTCGTTTTAAAATAATTTTGAGCATTTTTTGAGCCCACGCGAAGCTAACCTCCAAGACTATAACTTTTATCATATGATATTTTTCCAATTTCCAAACGTATCAGTCCAAAAATTTTGTGGAAGTGGACTATTCGCGATTTATTGGACAGTTTTGACTATGCTCCTTCCGAACGTCGTTACTCTCTCCACCAAAATTGGAATTAGTTTGTTCTAGAGTATATGGAAAGATTATTAAGTGTAATATAACATACCAAAAGCCCAAAATTTTCTGAATAACCTGGCTATCCCTGAATTTTCCTTTTGGGGGCAGAAGTCCACTAGATTTTCATCGTATTAAAAACTAATTTTCTTTTCTTCCTTTTGATCCAATTTTTGGCATCCAAAATGGTTAGATCTAAACATAATATATCATCTAACTAGTAGATCTAGTGTTTTCATGTTCGAGATCATAAACTTCATGATTCAAAACAACCAAAAATCAAATACATAGACTAGTTAGGATTTTATACCTTTTGTTGTGCTCTTCCTCTTCATCTCTTCTTCTCTTTCCATGCCTACCTCTCTCTTTCTCTCTTGTTCCATCTATGGCTAATATCCCTCTCTATTTCATCTCTTATGGTCGGTGGGAGTGGAAGAAATGAGGGAGAGAATGGCTTTGATTTTATTTTCTCTTTCTTTTCTTTTGCCCAAATATTTAGGAGAGAGGGAGAGTTGGTAAGTCATTAATGGGAGTGGTTGGGAGTTGGTGGGGAGTGGTTGGCGCCCATGTGCTGTTGATTTCCAGCAGATTTGCCCTTTGTGGGTCCCACTTTTAATTCCTCTTTTTGCGTATTTAATTTCGTCTTTGATTTTCGGACCCGAATAATCAAATTTCAAGTTTATAATCGATTCTTACTAAATTCGATGCTCCCAATGTCATGGGCACATCCGTTTCTTCAAATTCATATCTGAATTTCAAGTTTGACTTTTCTCCAAAAAAATCAATTGTTGACTTTGACTAAAAAGTCAATCCGGACACATTTTGTGTTTAGAGTCCATTCTTAATAATTTCGATGTTTCGGGCTCAAATATTTTGTTTGCGACTTTAAATTCCACTCCTAACTCTGATTTTGACTTTTAGTCCCTAAAAGTCAACTGTTGACTTTGATCCAAAAGTCAACACCGACACATTTTTTGTTTACAGCCTTTTCTGACTAATCTTGACGTTTCGGACGCAACCGAGCTGTCTGAGTTTAAAAATTCTATCTCTGACTCAAGTTTTGAGTTTTAATTTTCTTCTTCATTATTGATTAATCATATTATCTAATTATTTATTAATTATTATTAAGTTCATTTTCCATTTAAGGCCAACTTTCAAGCTATGTTAATTCATAATATAGTTTTATCTTGATTCTCATATCCTTAAATTAATTCATCATATTGACTTATCTTTTATGCTTTAGTTATTACTTTCTTCCCCATTTACAAGAATTCCTGGCCGGAGTCATTATTACTGCAACGTTCTAGTTTAGTTTACTACTAAACTCTTACACAATTTCTCTTAACAACTCATCTCCTCATCTTAACTTAGCATAGGTATTATCTTATTATCTCATTCCCTTATCTTTTTCTATCCAATCGATGGACATAATTCCATTCTTAGCCCAAGTCTTAACTATCTTGCTTTGGCTCATGACTACCTGCTTATTCTCAAGTATTAACATCTTTATCCACCTTTCTCATAAATTTATACAAACATTTTATTCTTTAACATTCTTTTAATTACAAAACTTCATATAACAATCTTCTCAATTCTTATTATTTAGAATTTTTATCATTCTCATTTAAGTCTCTTTACATTCTTTCAAATATTAACCCATATAGGTTCTTCTCGAAAATTTTAATCATTCATCTATTTTTAAATCTAGGTTTATTCTTTAAACATTTATTTATTTATTTGAGACGAAACAAGTCTCATAATTTTTTTAGGTTATCACAATATCTCTACTTTCTGAAGGAATCGTTTAGCCCAGGTACTGTACATTAACCATTACAGACTACGATTGTACCACAACTTAAACTTAACTTAGCCAAACTATTAAGACTATAAAGTTCGTTAAGTTAATTATCATTCCCTATCTTACAACGTCCAGTATATTTGACTCGGAACGTTCTTCAAGTTTTTACATTAACTTATCTTTTCAACGTTTACACGTTATTCATTACTCTTCATTCTCTTACGTTCAAACCATACACGGCGTAGATGCTAAGCACATTTAACTTACGTGTACACTTAACACCTTCACGTTGGCTTAAGTGTTTTATGTTTATTGGTCTTCCTACGTTCATATCGTTCGTCTTTTACTTTCATTCAACCTTTACTTAAGCTTTTAATCACATTCAATAGTGATTCAATACATGAACATTACGTTCATCGTCATCACTTAATGTCTAAGCCACACAGTTCGTTGTAGGTAAAGATTGATCGTTCATCGTAACAGTGTTACATTTACAGCGTTTATACGCTTTACACTTAACTTTTATTTTGATATTATAACATCAGAATGTTATAAGTCACCCTTGTCACTCAACGTGTGACGCCCACAAATTCGAGTACCTTCAAACCCTGGATATGGTGCTACACGGTACTACTGTCTACTCATACATTCAATTGAAATACTTCAATACCACACATGAGTTTACTAATTATTATATTCTATTAATCCCTTCCCAGGTTCTGAATAACCATTACATTATCTTGAGTCATAATATCAGTAATTTACAATACTAATACTATACTATTACAAAGGTCACTACTTGTCCATCTTGGACTTGCCTTTGTCTTTACCGGATCCTTCGGTCTGTTTGCTCCTAGCTGAAATAATTTAGTTTTAAGCAAGGATGAGCATAAACCGCTCAGCAAGTTGAACATTATATCTTGAAACCACAAAATCAAGAATCATATCTTTTGGTCTTCAATAGCTGTACAATAGTTTTGAAGTACTTAAGAATAATCAAAATATCATTTTGATTCCTTTGAAACCATTCCCAATGACTTTATAGCCTCTTCGAAATCCATATTGGTCCACGACTACGAACCATCCTTTAGTTCTGATTCATGAAAGGAACAACCCGACATGAAGGTCGTAAGTTTGATATAGCTTACGCACATCCATGTGATCAACTTGTAGTACTCTATGTTGATCAACACTCATACATTAAATGTGTTTACGTTTAATTGGTGGCAACTTCAAGTGCCTGTCGAATTAACGACATTTAAAACCTTTATTTTATTCATACTCAGGTTTACTTGAAAATCCGTACCAATCAGTTGGCATAGGATCACAACATTGTATATATTTTGGAAAGATTTGTGAAAAAATCCACTAAAATATGCTAAGTCTCAGTCTAGTCGAATCAAATGGCATCGACTATTCCATAACAGTTCATGCATAAGAAATTATGCACAATGACAACTTGTCCAACCAAAACGTATAGACAAGAGTTTAGAAAACTTGCATAGTGCAACGTAATTGCAAGAGTTAGAAAACTTGCCTTCGTGTCTTTAAACCTTCTAAGTGTACTTTACTCGGTCTTTACAACTTCTACAAGATATAAACACATAGCACACCAATTAGGTTATCATAATCGATATGCACTGTGTAACTATCTTCTCCTTCTCGTTTAACTTAGCCAAATTGTTAAGCTAATAACATTCGTTCAAGTTATTTAACATTATTCATGGCTTATTAACATTATGCGTTAGAAACCGAACCCTCAGCAATCATCACTAAGCATGACGATAGACGAGACCCTAACTGATTCCTTAACTCGATCTTGGTCCACGATTTACATTTTCGGATCTCAAGTTTTAAATTTAATTCTGTTCGATCAACATTTAATTCTTACAACCCCGGTTAAACATGTCATTCAAAGGGTTTCTCTTCATGTATGTTCATCATTTACTAACACCTTAATCACCATGAAAAAGGTTAAGTAAATAACTAACAATGTCAGATGTTTTCCCATGGTGGTGCTGTGGCGCTAGCTTTACCTTGCCGAGCGGCGCTGCGGCTCCCACCATGCAAGGAACTCTCTCGAACTGGCACTACGACGCTGGTTTGTACTACATGGGAGGCGAGGCGGCGTCGGCCCAGTTCATCAGAAAATTTTTCTAAGTTTTAAAAATTTATGAGATTCCTGAGCTCATAACGTGTTCGTTACAACTCAGAATTGGCTCATTCCAAAGCTAATAGTTCATAACTGTTTTGTTCTATCATTTCATCAAGTCGGATCCATTTCGGAATCCATGAGTGAGAATTTAGCCTATTAGTCTATTTTTATGTTTTTGTTAATCGTTCGTGAATGTTTGACACTCAATTCTTCGTTTTAAGTCCGAATTGGTTCGTTCTTGTTCCCGCAAGTCTTATTTACCTAATTACACGTGTTGTACTCGAAAACTTTTGTCTCTGAATCACACAACTATTTTTGACTTCTATTCTGAGAAATTTACGATTTCGACGATTATCGTCTAATCGCGTAACTTTCGTTGAATCATCGTTCTTCATTATTTTTACTTCAAACCAATTGGAATCAATCCAATTGTTGATTATTAATGATTCTAACCATTCTAAACATTTATGTTTTCACTGTTTAACATATTCATCATTTCAATTCTCATAATTCTTAACAAGTTCTTCATTACTTAGTATTACTTCATCATGCATGGCTTGTTAGTGTTCTTAGTCCACTTTTTAACCATCCTTATAACTTCTTGGTATTCATTCTTCCTCAAATCACTTCTCTATCAAAACTAGTATTGAAAGTAAAAGGATTTTATCAAGATTTTCTTAGGTTATACCTTTGTTAGTTCTTAGTGTTCTTGGTAGAAGGCTCAATAACTGCTTAGCTCCTTGGTTTGCTTGAATTGATTATCAAAGAACAAGCTAGCTTCACTTCTATCTCTCTCAATATTTGTTTCCAATTGAACAACCAACAAATGGCTAACAAATGGGCTATATTTATAGAATTGGCAAGAATTAGGGTAGTTTGGTCATTAGGACCAAACCTCCTTTGACCCTCACCTCTCCCATGTCTTTCCATGTGATGCCATGTGCTAGCAAGTGCTAGCACATGCACCCCACAAGTTCTACATGTCACCCCATGTGCCCATGGGTTGCCCCATATGTTTAACCCACCCGTTTACCCAACAGTTCGACCCACGGGTTTAGTTATTAAATTTAATTCAAATTCAATGTATTTACTTCATATAAAATTCGTATTATACGTCGTATTAATTCTCGTATCCTCTTCGTATTATACTCGTACAATATTTCGTATTATACGTGTATTCATTTTGTATAATAATTATTTATTATTATACGCAAACCATTATTCTTTAATTCTACTTTCCCTAACACTTAGGATTTTAAGTCCTTATGCTAAAACTTCGTGAGCCATAAGTGAAATATTATTACATATTCCACCTCGTCTTGAAATCCTATCATTATGCATTTCTTGAAATTTCAATAATAATTCCTGAGCAGAAATGGATGGATAGTGATTTCCTCCCGAGAAAACTTTTCTCTGCTAACTTAACTTTTCACGGTATATTACTGTCAAATCTTTTGAAAAATGTCATTTCGACATTCCGAACTCTCAAACTGGCTTAGGGTCTCAAATCCTAGCCCTTAGGGTCAAACCCTAACCCTAAGGATTTAGTATGTGAATAATGCCTATTTCGTCTTTTATCAAAAATATTTTTATTCTCGAAAATCTTTTATTTTCTTCTTATAAATTCATATCGATTATTTCTAGCACGTATCCAGAATACTCCCCATTTCTGCATTCTTTAAGTCGTAGAACGACCTTCGATTAACTTACTCAGTTTAATAAATAAATAAGATTTTTTTAAAAATAAATCAAATAAAATTCATTTACATAAACGCTCGATTTTCTCGGGCGTTACAATCTCCACCTCTTATAAGAATTTTATCTCTAGAATTACGATACAAGTTAATTAAACAAATGATGATAAGCCTTCCTCATCTTGTCCTAGAGTTCCCACGTTGCTTCTTCGGCATTGTGGTTTCTCCATATCACCTTCACCGAAGGTATAACTTTGCTTCTTAACGCTTGTTCTTTCCTATCAATGACTTGAATAAGAATCTCCTCATAGGTTAAGTCTTTCTCGACTTGGATTGGTTCATACTCGATTACGTGCTTGTAATTCGGCTTATAGGGACGTAATACCGATACATGAAATACATTATGGATATGTCCCAACTCTGGAGGTAATGCTATCTCATATGCTACCTCTCGTAACCTTCTCAAAATCTCAAAAGGTCCTATGAACCTAGGGCTTAACTTCCCTTTCTTCCCGAAGTGTATCTTCCCCTTCCAAGGCGACACCTTTAGGAACGCATACGAACCGACTTCAAACTCTCTATTCTTCCGATGTGGATCGGCATACTTTTTCTATCTGTCTTGAGCTGCGACTAGCCTTGTTCGTATCAACTTAACTACTTTTGCCGTTTATTGCACGATCTCTGGTCCTAACATTCAACGCTCCCCCTACTTCATCCCAGCACATTAGCGTTCTGCACTTCTGTCCATATAACGCTTCGTAAGGCGGCATGCCTATACTAGCGTGATATTTGTTGTTGTAGGCAAACTCTACTAACGGTAGATGATCGTCCCAACTCCCCTTGAAATCCATAACGCAAGACCTTAGCATATTTTCTAGCGTTTGAATCGTTCTTTCACTTTGTCCATCCATCTGTGGATGGTACGCCGTGCTCAACCTCAGTTGTGTTCTCATCTGTTCTTGCAAGCTCTTCCAGAAATTCGAGGTGAATAGCGGGTCGCGATCTGACACTATCAAAACTTGCACTCCATGTCTCGAGACAATATCTCTGACATAAAGCTTAGCTAATTGGTCTAAGTTGTATTTGATTTTATGGGCAAGAAGTGAGCCGACTTCGTCAAACGATCCACTATTACCCAAATAGCGTTATATCCTTTTTGCGTCATTGGAAGTCCCACCACAAAGTCCATCGTGATATGCTCCCACTTCCACTTCTGAATTTCCAATGATTGTAGCAAACCACTAGGTTGTTGATGTTCGGCCTTAACTTTTTGACAAGTCAAACACCTACTGACATACTCTGCTATCTCCCTCTTCATGTTTGGCCACTAGAAATTAGTTCGAAGGTCTTGATACATCTTGGTACTACCAGGATGAATCGAGTACCTCGAGTGATGAGCTTCATCCAGGATCTTCTCTTTCAACTCTGGCTCACACGAAACCCAAATTCTTCCTTCAAATCTCAATAACCCTTCGTTATCAAGACTGTACGCCTCCTCAGTATCGTCTGCAATCTTCTTTCGTATCTGTTCGCAATCATCAGTCATGAGTTGCACTTCTTTCACCTTCTCCACTATTGTGGGTTGAATTTCTATTGCAAACAGCTTTTCCCCTTCTTCACTTGAACATCGCACTTCTAATTCCATTTTTTCCATCTCTGTCACCAACTCATCTTGAGCTATTAACATCCACAGCTTCTCCTGACCCTTTCTACTTAAGATGTCAGCTACCACGCTCGCCTTCCCTAGGTGATATAGGATTTCAAAGTCGTAATCTTTTATCAACTCCAACCACCTCCTCTGCCTCATATTCAACTCCTTCTGAGTGAAGATATACTTCAGACTTTTATGGTCTTTGTAGATCTCACACTTCTCCCCATATAGGTAATGCCTCCAAATCTTTAAGGCGAAAACCACTGCGGCAAGTTCAAGGTCATGAGTAGGATAATTTCCCTCATACTCCTTCAACTGCCTAGATGCATACGCAATGACCTTGCCATGCTGTATGAGCAAGCAACACAGTCCTTTATGCGAAGCATCACTATAAACTACAAAATTCCCCGTCTCATCGGGTAAAGATAATACCGGGGCTTGACTCAACCTCTTCTTCAGCTCTTGAAAACTCTCTTCACACTTCTTTGTCCATACGTACTTTACCGTCTTTCTAGTCAAATTTGTTAACGGAGTAGCTATCTTCAAAAGTCCTAAATGAACCTCCGATAGTAACCCTCCAACCCTAAGAAACTCCGCACCTCAGTCGGTGTTTTTGGTTGTTCCCAGTTAATCACTGATTCCACCTTTGCTGGATCCACCGAAACTCCTTCCTTGTCGATGACGTGCTCCAAAACTCGAACTCTCTCTAACCAAAATTCACACTTCGTGAATTCCGCATACAACCACTCCTTCCTTAGTGCTTCCAGCACTAATCCCAAATGTTCAACGTGATCCTCCTTCGTCTTGGAATAGACTAGGATATCATTAATGAACACCACAATGAACTTGTCCAAATATTGTTTGAACACTCAGTTCATCATGTCCATGAATGCGGATGGCGCATTCATTAACCCAAATGACATCACTAAGAACTCGTAATGGCCATAACGGGTCCTAAATGCTATTTTAGGTACATCCTCCGCCCTAACCTTCAAATGGTGATACCCCGTCCATAAATCTATCTTCAAAAAATATTTTGCCCATATCAACTTATCAAAGAGATTATCGATCCTGGGCAATGGGTACTTATTCTTTATCGTTAGTTTGTTCAACTTTCGGTAGTCGATACAAAGCCTCAACGATCCATCCTTCTTCTTTACAAACAATATCGGTGCTCCTTATGGAGAAACACTCGGTTGAATGTACTTCTTGTTCAATATCTCTTGTAACTAAATCATCAACTCCTTCAATTCCACTGGCGCCATACAATATGGTGCCTTTGAAACTGGTGTCATCCCTGGTGCAAGGTCTATAATGAATTCGGTCTCCCTATCGGGAGGAAGACCTGGCAAATCATTTGGCAAAATGTCTGCGTATTCGTTTACTATAGGTATCTATTCCAACGTTGCTCCCAATCATTGGGTATCAACAACATGGCACAGGTAACCTCCTCATCCCTTCTTTAACAATTTCCTGGCTTGCTTCATGGTTAGACAACAAGAGTGTCCCGGTGATTTACTACCGTAGAACACTACCTTGGGTTTGCTAGAAATTCAAAGGTTCACACTCTTATTTTGGCAATCTATCATCGCCCCATGGTTAACTAACCAATCCATCCCGAGAATTACATCAAATTCTCCCAACTTTATCGTTATAAGATCTACCGACAACTTGTTACCTCTAATATCTACCCAACAACTCCTATGAATAGAATCAACATGAATTACTTGGGTTGGCCAATTGGTTGCCCCATGGGTTTAACCCACCCGTTTACCCAACGGTTCAACCCACGTGTTTAAATTATTAACTTTAATTCAAATTCAATTCATTTCAACGTATTTACTCCGTATAAAATTCATATTATATGTCGTACTAATTCTCGTATAATAGCTCGTATTACACTCATATAATACTTCATATTATACGCGTATTCCTTTTGTATAATAATCATTTATTATTATACGTAATCAATTTAATCATTGATTACTTTTCCTAACGCTTAGGATTTTAAGTCCCTACGCGAAAACTTCATGAGCCATAAATGAATTATTATTACATATTTCCCCTCGCCTGGAAATCCTATCATTACGCGTTTCTCGGAATTTCAAAATAAATTCCCGAACAGAAATGGATGAAATGTGATTTTCGTACTTTTCCTCCCGAGAAAACATTTCTCGGCTAACTTAACTCTTCACGGTATATTACCATCAAATCTTTCGACGGAATGTCATTCTGACATGCCGAACTCTCAAAATGTCCTAGGGTCTCCAACCCTACCCTTTAGGGTTGAATAGTGCCTATTTCGTCTTTTCCCAGAAATATTTTTATTCTCGAAAATCTTTTATCTTAGGCTTATAAATTCATATCAATTATTTCTAGCACGTAGCCAGAACCCTCCTCATTTCTGCATTCTATAGGTCATAGAACGACCTACGATTAGCTTACTCAGTTTAATAAACAAATAAAAGAATTTTATTCAATAAATCAAATAAAAATTCATTTACATAAACGCTTGATTTTCTCAGGCGTTACAATCTCCCCTTCTTATAAGAATTCTGTCCCCAGAATTACAATATAAGTTAATCAAATAAATAAGGATAAGCCTTCCTCATCTTGTCCTCGAGTTCCCACGTTGCTTCTTCGGCATTGTGGTTCCTCCATATCACCCTCACCGAAGGTATAGCTTTGCTTCTCAACACTTGTTCTTTCCTATTAATGAATTGAATAGGAATCTCCTCGTACGTTAAGTCTTTCTCGACTTGAATTGGTTCATACTCGATTACGTGCTTATAATCCAGCTTATAGGGACACAATACCGAAATGTGGAACACGTTATGGATATGCCCCAACTCTGGAGGTAATGCTATCTCATATGCTATCTCTCCTATTCTCCTCAAAATTTCAAACGGTCCTATGAACCTAGGGCTTAACTTCCCCTTCTTCCAGAAATGTATCTTCCCCTTCCAAGGCAACACCTTCAGGAATGCATACGAACCGACTTCAAACTCTCTGTTCTTCCGATGTGGATCGGCATACTTCTTCTGTCTGTCTTGATCTGCTACTAGCCGCATTCGTATTAACTTAACTACTTCTGCCGTTTGTTGTACCATCTCGAGTCATAACATTCGACGCTCTCCCACTTCATCCCAGCAAAGTGGCGTTCGACACTTCCGTCCATGTAACGCTTCGTAAGGCGGCATGCCTATACTAGCGTGATAACTGTTGTTGTAAGAAAATTCTACTAGCGGTAGATGATCGTCCCAACTACCTTTGAAATCCATAACGCAAGACCTTAGCATGTGTTCTAGCGTCTAAATCGTTCTTTCACTTTGTCCATCTGTCTGTGGATGGTTCGTTGTACTCAACCTCAGTTGTAATATACCATGAAAAGCTAAGTTAGCTGAGAAAAGTTTTCTTGGGAGGAAATCACTATTCATCCGTTTTTGCGCGGGAATTATTATTGAAATTCTGAGAAACGCGTAATGATAGGATTTCAAGGCAGGATGGAATATGTAATAATATTTCATTTATGGATTGCGAAGTTTTAGCTTGCAAACTTAAAAATCGTAACCGTTAGGGGAAGTGAAACTTAACGATAATTATGTAAGTATAATAATAAATGATTATTATATAAAATGAATATGAGTATAATATAAGGAATTATATGAGTGTTATACGAAGAGGATACGGGAGTTAATACGACATATAAAATAAATTTTATACGAAGTAAATACGTTTAATTTGAATTAATTTTCAATAACTAAACCCGTCGAACCGATGGGTCAACGGTTGGGTTAAACCCATGGGCATACCCATGGGGCAACCCATGGGCACATGAGTTGATGAGGGAGGCAAGTGGGGTGCATGTGCTAGCACATGCTAGCACATGGCTTCACATAGTAAACCATGTGACTAAGGAGGTTTAGTCCTAATGACCAAACTACCCTAAGTCTTGCCAAGCCTATAAATAGAGAGCTCTTTTGCTCATTTGTTAGTTAATCAAATTGAGAGAAAGATAGAGAGAGATCAAGAGAAGCTAAGCTTGTGCCATTCATAACAATCAAGTAATCAAGAAGCAAGTAGTACTTAACTCTTGAGAAATCAAGAACCAACACAAGAACCACCAAGAACACAAGAAGGTATACCTATCTAAATCTTAATTTTAACTTTCTTCAATATCAAAATTGATAGAGAAGTGATTGGTGGAAGCATGATTAGTGAGAAGTAATAAGGTTGGCCTTATAGTGGACTTAAAACACTAATAAACCATAAAGAAATAAAATCATAATAATGGATTCAAGACTTAACAAAGAACTCATCAAAACTATGGGAATTTGAATAAATCTTGTAAACCATTAAACATAGATGTTTACAATGGTTAGAATCATTAATAATCAACCAATGGAGTGATTCTAAGTGGTTTGAAGGAAAAATATCGAAGAACAAAGATTCGGCGAAAGTTACGCGATTAGACGTTAATCGTCGAAATCGTAAATTTTTCGAAATATAGGTCAAAAGTCGCCGTGTGATTCGGAAATGATGGTTTTCGATTGCAGCACATGTAATTAGGTAAATAAGACTTGCGGGAGTAAGAACGAACCAATTCGGACTTAAAACGAAGAATTGAGCGTTGAACGTTCACGAACGTTCGTCGAAAGTGTACAAATGGACTAATAGGCTAATTTCTCGACGACGATTTTAGAAATGAATTCTGACTTGATAGAATGATAAAACATAACATTTATGAACTATTGGATTTGGAACGAGCCAATTTCGAGTTAAAACGATCATGTTTTGGACTCGTTAAAATTTAAAGTTTTCAGAATCTGGGGGTCGGCGCTACCGCGCCGCCCAGACTCTGCTTCCCAGCACTGCATTGCCGAGGCAGGGGAAAAGTTTTGCTAGACAGCGCTGCCTCTAGGCCTTGTGCTGACGCTGCAGCGCCCTTAACAAAATTTGGCTTTCTACATGGTAATTATGGGGCATTTAAATTGTGACGCCCCCAAATTCTAGGACCGTCACGGGGTCGCTAGAATTCGGTTCATCACGTGCTCATGGTAATACATCACAATAATAATAACTAAATATCACACAATCACAGCGGAAAATCTATTCTAGAATAATTTACAATGATTTATTATAATTATTCCCCCAAGTCTCGCAACCTACAATACTTAATAGATTACATAATAATATCAATTAACGACTTATTACATAATCTAACTTAAGCTTAAACATAATCAAATCCAGTCTTACTACATCATCTTAATACAATATTAAAATATTTGAAAACATAAAAGACACAAGCTAGTTGGTAGCCTTGCCCTTGCCCTTATCAATGCCTGAAGGTTTGCCATACTCTGCCTTAACTGAAATGTTTTAGGGAAAGCAAGAATGAGCTCAAATTGCCCAGCAAGTAATATACAATAAGGGTAAGTGATATAATTCTTAATTCTCGAAAGGGTATAACAAGGTTTGATAATTCAAGGATAACAAGAATATCAACAATTTTCAATAGTAGTCGCTAAGGACAGAATAATATCAGTGTGATTCAATAATAAATCAATTCAAGATTTCAAGATAACTGAATACTGAGCAGTCACTAAGGACTATGAACTTCTACTAGAATTAACAGTAATAAACTGAAAATCCAACAAAAACAGGTACAACAGGTGATCAGCCTAAAGCACCATCGTTATGCATAACAATCGATCATACTCAAGTGTGCACGTCGGTTCTCCGACAATTATATATTCCCTTAAAAGAAGGTTGTTCTTCTCAGTCAAATACAAGATCCCGCACCAATCAATTAGTTTGGGCCGCTTTTCAATAATATAAGTCTAGCCGAATCAAATGGCATAGACACTTTCACAATATTCAAGAACAATACTAAGTTCAACACGAATAATAGCTTTAATGAAATAAGAGTTCAAGTATGCTATTCAATTCAAACGATTAAGTAGGAAACTAGTTCGTAATATACAAAGATAGAATACTTGTACAGTAAAAGAGTGTAAGTTAGGAAACTTGCACAATCATAGATTTCCTTGTATAAAGTAAATGCGTCGATTAGGATACTTACATTTAGCGTAGTTTACTCCCGAAAAGTTAGCCAACACTTTTGATTTCCTATCGTAATACAATTACGTATATATATGATATTCATTAGTCATATAATTTAACTCCACATTTTATCTTCGAATATATGATCAACACATAAGCTAAGTTCTAGCCTAGCTACACAGTTATTTAATTTCTATCCTTGACGTTCCTCCTTTTGAGTTTAAACACATTCTCATATCATATAAGATTGCAATAATTAGCAAACATAACCTTTCTAGCACTTTACAGCATTATTGTGAGTTAACCGTCAATCGGATTCAAGTAACAACATAGGATATCATATAGCATATATACATGTTAAAGGATACTTTTAAGTGTATACAACCTTTCCTCGTTCCAATCATACATGCAATAGATTCTAAGTCAACACTTTCAATAATTTTAAGCCATTCAAGGTCATGGAATTCATAAGGCCTATCAGGCTCGCTCTTTAAAACACATAAGGTATTCATATACATACTTATGAGTATTCACATTTCATACATGTAACTATTACAGTTATTAGTTGAAAACATACTCTGTTTACGCTAAATTTTAATCATGACATCTAGCATGGTATGTATATATGCATGACGTTAATGAAATCAATAGTATTATCCAACACGTTCATAAACTTCAGAATTTAAACTTCAAGTTAACATGTCAAGGTGCACGTTTAAAACTTGTATTCTCATTAGTAAAGCTCACTAATAAGGCCTAACATGCTCATGATATCTAGATTCATATGTGAACATGTTTGACACGCATTTTAAGGCCATATAACATGCTCGAAAAATCAGAACCTAAAATCCTAATATAACATGTTAGAGTCCATGTTCAACGCTTGTGTTTTCAAAATCATGGGTTCTCTTTTTATGTTAAGGAAACTATGGAAACATATTTTGCATAAGAGGGACTCCATAAATTATGTTACATTTACTTAGTATGAATTATAATTTCACTGCTCTCGGACTGGACAAACAGATAGTCAAGACAGTCATTTCTAGGCTTGCCTGCAAAGCGGCGCTGCAGCGCGGCAACAACAGCAGCAAGCTGGCGCTGCGGCGCTGTAGGCGCTGCGGCGCGGCAAGAACAGCATCAAGCTGGAGCTGCGGCGCTGGTGGCGCTGCGGCGCGGACAATGGCGCTGCAGCGTGGGGACAGTTTCTGCAGAACCGACCCAAAACCTCCTATTTCATCGATTTCAACATACCCATATTTTAACTTACTAACAGACACACACACACACACACGCATATATATATATATATATATATATATATATGCTTATATAACAGTCAATCGCCATTTATCAATTCCCAATTTCATGAACTCCAACCAAATTCACGAATTTGATGTTTTATAAAAATTGCAGAGCAAAAATGGAAATGAAAGTCAAGAAAGCTGTATAGTGGTTCCATCATGTATGTATGTTCATATAACAACAATATAAGGGTTCTACAAACCAATTATGAACCAATTTGGCATAATCAAGAATTTGAAGGAAACTTCAGAAACAGAAAACGAAAATGTAGAACAAAGGAAGAGGGATTATACCTCTGCTAGGATTCAAATAGAGTTTACTGCTAATCCAACTTCTCCTACTGATATATGTATATTGCTTTCACTCCCCACTTATGCAAACTCTCAGCAAATTGAAAACGAAGAAACATGGCTGCTATTTATAGAAGAATCCATACACAGACAATGCAATTGTCCATTAAATTGAACCAATAGATTGAAGCTTTGTATATCGGCTAAGGAAGAGTTGGTAGAGTGGTTGAAGAACACTGTTGTGCCCACTCCCCATATCATGATTTTCTAGAATGCTGAGTTTGAGAGAAGAGAGTAGGCTAGCTTCATGATGCATTTCACGTGTACAAGGTTTATGTCTATTAATATGGGACAAGCCATAGAAATCTCAGCATTTCCAATTTGTAAACAAACTAGTGTTAATACTTAGGTTATATATACACACATATTTAGACACTTAGGTCTTTCATTGAAATGTCACAATAATTCACATAATGTAGTAAGTGTAAATTGACACATATAATCCATGTACACTTTTATCATACTAGTATAGTCTTTTCAGATATTATCACACTATACTGTCTCCTTTATTATTAAATTGTATTAATCAACAAGTGATTACAATATATTCATGATATATCATTTTAATGTATACTTACATACATATTGTCACATAGGTATTAATCATGTAGCTCACATAGTTTAATTAATCTTAATACATGGTCCATATGTGTAATATATTCACATTGCATTATATAACATAGTTTATGTATACTTGTATGGTCACACCTAAGTGTTTCTCTACACTATATAATAGAGTTGTATTTTATATTATTGCATGCTTGTACATAACAATCAATATAATCTTATTATATTAATAACTTACTTATTTGTTTTATTATTCATAATGTCAAATAAATAAATTATTTACCTTATCAATTAATTAATCCATTCCTCATCGATTATTAATAACACCTAATTAATAATCATAGGATTCATTATCACATTAACAAGTATAAATCTCAGCACAATTATAAACAAGTGGTTTATTATTATTATATTTCTTGCAATAATAATAATCACATATTATTAATCAATCACAGTTAATATTCCACAATAATTATTTAATATTCTACGATAACAATAAATTAATATTCTACAATAACAATTAATATAGATTAATTGTTCGCTTAAATTAATATAATCATTCTTATATTACGTCACTGTGCCACACAAGGCTATCAATGAGTTTATCGCAAACTCCATCAATTTCTCAATTATTATAATTATTCAATTTTATATAATTGAATTAATTCATCTCATAACACAAAATCATTTATATTCAAATAACTTCTCACTTCCATTAATGTATTTATTTAATTATATTAGAAAATTCTCGGGTATTACATCCTCCCCCCTTATAAAAATTTCGTCCCGGAATTGCTACAAGGTTACACAAATAAATGGGGATAATCCCTCATTATCCTCTCTTCTAACTCCCACGTTGCCTCCTCGACATCGTGGTTACACCAAAGTACTTTTACAGAAGATATAATTTTATTTCTCAAAGTTTGCTCTTTCCTATCTAGTATTTGGACAGGAATTTCTTCATACGCCAAGTTCTTCTCCACTTGAATGGGCTCGTAAGAAATCACGTGCTTGTAGTCGGCCTTGTACGATCGCAACACGGAAATGTGGAACATGTTGTGGATATGCTCCAACTCGGGTGGTAACGCAACTTTGTATGCCACTTCGCCCACTCGCTTCAGTATCTCGAACGGTCCTATGAATCTTAGACTCAATTTTTCTTTCTTGCCAAAACGGATTTTTCCCTTCCATGGAGATACCTTCAAGAAAACAAAACTGCCGACTTTATAGTCTCGGTCCTGCCGATGCAAATCTGCGTATTTCTTCTGGCGATCTTGAGCTGCTACAAGTCTGGCTTTTATCACTGTCACCACGTCTGCGGTTTGTTGTACTAGCTCTAGTCCGAGTATTCGTCGCTCTCCGACTTCGTCCCAACATAATGGCGTTCTGCACTTTCTTCCGTAAAGAGCTTCGTACGGTGGCATGCCGATACTCGCATGGTAACTATTATTATACGCAAATTCAACTAAGGGTAGGTGGTCATCCCAGTTTCCCTTAAAATCCATCACGCAAGTCCTAAGCATGTCCTCCAGCGTTTGTATCGTTCGCTCACTCTATCCGTCGGTCTGAGGATGGTAAGCAGTACTCTACCTCAACTGCGTTCCCATTCTTTCTTGCAAACTCTTCCAAAAATTAGACGTGAAGCGCGGATCTCGATCAGAGAAAATTGACATCGGCACTCCATGTCGTGAGACAATTTCTTTTACGTATAGGCTCGCTAACTGATTCAAACTGTAGCGGATCTTGATTGGTAGAAAATGTGCGGTCTTCGTTAGTCGATCCACGATAACCCAAATGGCATCATAACCTTTCTGTGTAACTGGAAGTCCTACCACGAAGTCCATCGTAATATGCTCCCATTTCCACTCTGGTATTTCTAACGGTTGTAGTAAACCACTTGGCTGTTGATGATCTGCTTTAACGCGTTGGCAAGTCACACATCTACTGACGCACTCTGCGACTTCCCGTTTCAAATTGGGCCACCAAAAATGTTGCCTTAGATCTCGGTACATCTTGGTGCCTCCCGGATGAACGGAATACGTCGTATTGTGTGCCTCGTGCAAAATCTCTTCCCTCAACTTGGTTACCGCTGGTACCCACACACTTTCTTCAAATCTTAAGATACCGTCTTTATCCATTCGAAATTTCTCTTCCTCATTTTCTGTGATCCTATTTCGGATTTTCTCACACTCTTCATCCTTTTCCTGGGCTTCCTTTACTTTATCAAACAATGTCGGATGAGCTCCCACTATAAACAATTTCTCTCCAGGCTTCTTTGGTTCTTTCACTTCTATTTCCAATTTCTCCATCTATCTTATCAACTCTCCCTGAGTCGTCAAATTAAACAACTTCTCCCTTCCTTTCCTGCTCAGAGCGTCGGCAACCACATTTGCCTTCCCCGGGTGATAAAGAATATCGCAATCATAGTCTTTGATCAATCCTAACCACCTCCTCTGCCACATATTCAACTCCTTTTGTGTGAATATATATTTCAGACTCTTGTAGTCCGTGTATATCTCACATTTCTCTCCGTACAAATAATGCCTCCATATCTTTAACTCAAAAACTACTGCCGCTAACTCTAAGTCGTGAGTAGGGTATCGTTTTTTGTAATCCTTCAATTGTCGTGATGCATACGCAATGACCTTGCCGTGCTGCATAAGCACACAGCCAAGTCCCTTGTGCGATGCATCACTATACACCACAAAATTTCCTGCATCATCTGGTAATGGTAATACAGGTGCTTCGCTCAATCTCTTCTTCAACTCCTGAAAACTCTCTTCACATTTGTCGGTCCATACAAATTTTACCAGTCTTTCTAGTCAAATTGGTTAACGGGGTTGCTATCTTGGAAAAATCTTAGATGAATCTTCGATAGTACCCAGCTAACCCTAAAAAGCTTCTCACCTCCGTCGGTGTTCTCGGTTGTTCCCAATTACTTACTACTTCGACCTTTGCAGGGTCTACTGAGATTCTATTTTTATCCACCATGTGGCCTAAGAATTGAACCTTCTCCATCCAAAATTCGCACTTAGAAAACTTCGCATACATCTTCTCCTTCCTTAGTGCCTCCAAAACAATCTTCAGATGTTCGGCGTGTTCTTCCTCTGTCTTCGAGTAGATCAAAAATGTCGTCAATAAAAACCACTACAAATTTATCCAAGTATGGCTTGAAAACTCGGTTCATCAAGTCCATAAATGCTGTCGGAGCATTAGTTAATCCAAATGACATTACCAAAAACTCGTAGTATCCATAACGGATTCGAAACGCAGTCTTTGGTATGTCCTCATCCCGTACCTTCACTTGATGATATCCTATCCTCAGGTCAATTTTCAAGAAACACTTTGCTCCCTTCAGTTGATCAAACAGGTCATCTATCCTCGGTAGCGGATATCGGTTCTTGATCGTTACTCTGTTCAATTCTCGATAATCGATATAGAGCCTCATCGATCCATCCTTCTTTTTAACGAATAACACTGGTGCTCCCCAAGAAGACACACTCGGTCGAATGTAACCCTTATCCAACAACTCTTGCAATTGTATCATCAATTCCTTCATTTCTACTGGCGCCATACGATATGGAGCTTTCGAAATCGGTGCCATTCCCGGTGCTAAGTCTATTACGAATTCGATTTCTATGTCTGGCGGAAGACCAGGCAGATCGTCCGGAAACACATCTTGAAATTCATTAACTACGGATATATCCTTAATTTCTACTCCCTTTTTCCGAGTATCAACGATGTAAGCTAAACAACCTACACATCCTTTCCTTAACAATTTCTTGGCCTGCATCATCGTAACGCAACACAATTGCTTAAGCGATGAGCTACCATAAAACACTACCTTAGACTTGCTCGGAGTCTGAAGGTTCACACATTTATTCTGACAGTCAATTATCGCAGCATGGTTATACAACCAATCCATTCCCAGTATTACGTCAAATTCTTCCAATCTAATAGGAATCAAGTCTACGCTCAATTCATGTTCTCTAATGTTTGCGCGATAATTTCGATAAACGTATTCTACAGGGATCACTTCTTATTAGCAACTTCTATGATCAAAGGATTTTCTAATCGTTCTCGGGGTGTACTAAGTCTACTAGCAAATTCTTTAGATACAAAAGAACAGGTGGCACCCGAATCAAATAATACATAAGCATTTATATCATTGATTGGGATTATACCTGACACCACGTCCTTTGCAGCCACGGCGTCCTGGACGGTTATGTTAAAGGTTCTGGCAGTTGGGCGGTTGGATTGTACCGGCCCACTGATCATCAGCTTGTTGCTTCCTTACTGATTGCTACCCCCGCCACTTCCCTTCTTTGGGCAATCCTTAATACGGTGCTCAGTTGAGCCGCAAGCAAAACACCCTTGGATCTTCTTTGGCTTCGGACAGTTGGGTGAGATGTGCCCTTCCTGTCCGCAGTTGTAGCAAGTGCCACATCCCTTCCAGCACACGCCCTGGTGATTCTTCCCACACTTTGGGCATCCTTCAGCCCTCTTCTTGAAACCTCCACGAAAATTCCCTGATTAATTATTGTTATTTTTGTTGTTGTTGTTGTTATTCTCCCACTTTCTCTTTCCCAAATTACTTCCTCCACTGCTGCTTCCTCCAGTACGATTCTCTCCTCCAGCATTCTTTCCTTTCTTCTCTTTGTTATACAGACTTAAGGCCTCACTTCCACCTTCCGCAATGATTGCCTTCTCCAGTAATGTTGCAAAGGAATCAATTTGAAGAACTGACACCTTATTGAACAGCCACAGCTTCAACCCTTGTTCGAAGCGTCTAGCCTTTCTCTCTTCATCCCCAACTTGGTGCTCCGCAAATCGCGCTAGTTCGTTAAACCTAGCCGCGTATTGCGCCACCGTCATCTCACCTTGTTTTAACTCTAGGAATTTCACCTCCATCCTATTCTTCATGCTTTTCGGGAAGTAATTTTCAAAAAATAGCGTCTTAAACTTATTCGAACCTATTATCCCTTCTCCAGCTCTTTGTTGATTAGCCTCCCACCAGTAGTTCGCTTCTCCCCTCATCATGTATATGGCAAACACCGTCTTCTGATCTTCGCCTACGATAGCTATAGTGAAAGCTTTTTCGATCTCCTTGATCCACGTTTGTGCGACGATTGGGTCGGTAGTTCCCTCGAACTCCGGGGGTCCTACACTCTTAAAGTCTTTAAAGGTTGTTACTGGCACAGCCTGAGGGTTCGGGCGAACTGGTTCATTGTTCCTTCCCCTTAATGCCTCTCCTAACAGGTCTACCAGTTTCTAGATCGGGTCTACTTGTTCCCTCTCATTGTTCACTGACTCCTTAGGTGCAGTCAATCTACGTCTGGGCGGCATTATCTACATCACAAGTTTTCATTTTATTATTATTCAAGTATATTACTTAAGTATTTCTTTTAATACTAAAAGAAAAAAAAATTATAACACATTTCTGAAATAAACTTCATTTATATTCATATGCCAAATCGTTTCAGTACATGATTTCCCTAGCATACTGCTATAAATGTTATCAGATATATCCCTTAATATCACAAAAGACGGGGAATATACCAACCTACTACCAAACTACCCCTCTAACAAAAGCTAACTCGGGGTTCACATCACTATCCCACATCTTACACAAAAGATTGGGATTACAACATAGTATATACAATACATAAAGAGAATACCACCAGACTATCTAAGGGAATCTCATCACATCATCCCACGCTCTACTGCGCTCTTGTACTCCATCTGCGCTATATAAGCAACCAGCTCTCGGCTCATAGTGTGTAGGGTCTGTCCCTGCTCTGCCGGGTAGTGGTACACACCATCAAGCACTCTCTCAAATGCCGAACGAAACACGTACCCCATCTTGTTCATTTTACTCTTCTTACATTTGACCTCATCTTCCAGGTCATCTGCTCTCTCATGGGCAGCCCCCCACTTCTCCTCGAAGTGTATCCTATCCATCACCTCTAATTCTAGTTGAGTACGGAGTGCCTCTTTCTCAGTCTTCTCACTCAATTCTCTCTGTTCTACTTCTTCTAGCTTCCCTGCCAGATCTACATTTCTTGCCATCGACCTATGGAACAGAGTCCCCATCTGGATCCCTGCCTCCCTACGGTAGGCAATCTCCACCTCTAACTCCTGCATGGCCAGCTTCCTCTGGTGGTCTTCGTCCCTCAGCTTCTGGAACTCAGACTCTCTCTCTTTGGCCTCTTCCTCTAGCTCTTATACTCTGCAGTCTAACTCTAGGATCCGCTCCTCATACTAGCCTAACATCTGCTCCTCTAAAGTAGCCTCATCAGAGTCCTCTACTGGCTCATCCCCCACCGGCTCGTCCTCCATCGACTCCTCCTCTGGATCAGACTCTATCTCAATCTCGTCCTCGTCATCAGATTCGAACGGTGCAATAGCCTGCACTGGTGTAGCCTCTAGAGGTGCCTCGTATACTACATGTATATCCCTGGGCTCCTCCTCTGCCACTCTACTAGGTACACCTGTGTCTGTCATCCTACAATCACAAACACAAGACAAACAAACAGCAATTCCATTAGAATGTTAAATAAAACATAAGTTCATTGTATAGAATGAAGTTACATTTCATAACAGACTAAGTCTCTCAAGGAAAACTCTACATGAGTTTTATCTTCTTCCTATCTTCTAAATTCGCCTAAGTTATAGTCTAAGGACACTCGTTCCTAAGGTTTATAACTACGGCTCTGATACCAACCTGTGACGCCCCCAAATTCAAGGACCGTCACGGGGTCGCTCAAATTCGGTTCATCATGTGCTCATGGTAATACATCACAATAATAATAACTAAATATCACACAATCACAGCGAAAAATCTATTCTAGAATAATTTACAATGATTTATTATAATTATTCTCCCAAGTCTCGCAACCTACAGTACTTAATAGATTACATAATAATATCAATTAACGACTTATTACATAATCTAACTTAAGCTTAAACATAATCAAATCCAGTCTTACTACATCATCTTAATACAATATTAAAATATTTGAAAACATAAAAGACACAAGCTAGTTGGTAGCCTTGCCCTTGCCCTTATCAATGCCTGAAGGTTCGCCATGCTCTGCCTTAACTGAAATGTTTTAGGGAAAGCAAGAATGAGCACAAATTGCCCAGCAAGTAATATACAATAAGGGTAAGTGATATAATTCTTAATTCTCGAAAGGGTATAACAAGGTTTGATAATTCAAGGATAATAAGAATATCAACAGTTTTCAATAATAGTCGCTAAGGACAGAATAATATCAATGTGATTCAATAATAAATCAATTCAAGATTTCAAGATAACTGAATACTGAGCAGTCACTAAGGACTATGAACTTCTACTAGAATTAACAGTAATAAACTGAAAATCCAACAAAAACAGGTACAACAGGTGATCAGCCTAAAGCACCATCGTTATGCATAATAATCAATCATACTCAAGTGTGCACATTGGTTCTCCGACAATTATATATTCCCTTCAAAGAAGGTTGTTCTTCTCAGCCAAATACAAGATTCCGCACCAATCAATTAGTTTGGGTCGCTTTTCAATAATATAAGTCTAGCCGAATCAAATGGCATAGACACTTTCACAATATTCAAGAACAATACTAAGTTCAACATGAATAATAGCTTTAATGAAATAAGAGTTCAAGTATGCTAATTCAATTCAAACGATTAAGTAGGAAACTAGTTCGCAATATACAAAGATAGAATACTTGTACAATAAAAGAGTGTAAGTTAGGAAACATTGCACAATCATAGATTTCCTTGTATAAAGTAAATGCGTCGGTTAGGATACTTGCCTTAGCGTAGTTTACTCACGTAAAGCTAGCCAACACTTTTGAATTCCTATCGTAATACAATTACGTATATATATGATATTCATTAGTCATATAATTTAACTCCACATTTTATCTTCGAATATATGATCAACACATAAGCTAAGTTCTAGCCTAGCTACACAGTTATTTAATTTCTATCCTTGACGTTCCTTCTTTTGAGTTTAAACACATTCTCATATCATATAAGATTGTAATAATTAGCAAACATAACCTTTTTAGCACTTTACAGCATTATTGTGAGTTAACCGTCAATCGGATTCAAGTAACAACATAGGATATCATATAGCATATATACATGTTAAAGGATACTTTTAAGTGTATACAACCTTTCCTCGTTCCAATCAAACATGCAATAGATTCTAAGTCAACACTTTCAATAATTTTAAGTCATTCAAGGTCATGGAATTCGTAAGGCCTATCAGGCTCGCTCTTTAAAACACATAAGGTATTCATATACATACTTATGAGTATTCACATTTCATACATGTAACTATTACAGTTATTAGTTGAAAACATGCTCTGTTTACGCTAAATTTTAATCATGACATCTAGCATGGTATGTATATATGCATGACGTTAATGAAGTCAATTGTATTATCCAACACGTTCATAAACTTCAGAATTTAAACTTCAAGTTAACATGTCAAGATGTACGTTTAAAACTTGTATTCTCATTAGTAAAGCTCACTAATAAGGCCTAACATGCTCATGCTATCTAGATTCATATGTTAACATGTTTGACACGCATTTCAAGGCCATATAACATGCTCAAAAAATCAGAACCTAGAATCCTAATATAACATGTTAGAGTCCATGTTCAACGCTTGTGTTTTCAAAATCATGGGTTCTCTTTTTATGTTAAGTAAACTATGGACACATATATTGCATAAGAGGGACTCCATAAATCATGTTACATTTACTTAGTATGAATTATAATTTCATTGCTCTCGGACTGGACAAACAGATAGTCAAGACAGTCATTTCTGGGCTTGCCTGCACAGCGGCGCTGCAGCGCGGCAACAACAGCAACAAGCTGGCGCTGCGGTGCGGCAACAACAGCATAAACCTGGAGCTGCGGCGCTGGTGGCGCTGCGGCGTGGACAATGGCGCTGCGACGTGGGGACAGTTTCTGCAGAACCGACCCAAAACCTCCTATTTCATCGATTTCAACATACCCAGATGCTATTAGCCTTCTTTAACTTACTAACACACACACACACATATATATATATATATATATATATATGCTTATATAACAGTCAATCGCCATTTATCAATTCCCAATTTCATGAACTCCAACCAAATTCACGAATTTGATGTGTTATAGAAATTGCAGAGCAAAAATGGAAATGAAAGTCAAGAAAGCTGTATAGTGGTTCCATCATGTATGTATGTTCATATAACAACAATATAAGGGTTCTACAAACCAATTATGAACTAATTTGGCATAATCAAGAATTTGAAGGAAACTTCAGAAACAGAAAACGAAAATGAAGAACAATGGAAGAGGGATTATACCTCTACTAGGATTTAAATAGAGTTTGCTGCTAATCCAACTTCTCCTACTGATATATGTATATTGCTTTCACTCCCCACTTATGCAAACTCTCAACAAATTGAAAACGAAGAAACATGGCTGCTATTTATAGAAGAATCCATACACAGACAATGCAATTGTCCATTAAATTGAACCAATAGATTGAAGCTTTGTATATCGGCTAAGGAAGAGTTGGTAGAGTGGTTGAAGAACACTGTTGTGCCCACTCCTCATATCATGATTTTCTAGAATGCTAAGTTTGAGAGAAGAGAGTAGGCTAGCTTCATGATCCATTTCACGTGTACAAGGTTTATGTCTATTAATATGGGATAAGGCATAGAAATCTCAGCATTTCCAATTTGTAAACAAACTAGTGTTAATACTTAGGTTATATATACACACATATTTATACACTTAGGTCTTTAATTGAAATGTCACAATAATTCACATAATGTAATAAGTGTAAATTGACACATATAATCTATGTACACTTTTATCATACTAGTATAGTCTTTTCAGATATTATCACACTATACTGTCTCCTTTATTATTAAATTGTATTAATCAACAAGTGATTACAATATATTCATGATATATCATTTTAATGTATACTTACATACATATTGTCACATAGGTATTAATCATGTAGCTCACATAGTTTAATTAATCTTAATACATGGTCCATATGTGTAATATATTCACATTGTATTATATAACATAGTTTATGTATACTTGTATGGTCACACCTAATTGTTTCTCTACACTATATAATATAGTCGTATTTTATATTATTTCATGCTTGTACATAACAATCAATATAATCTTATTATATTAATAACTTACTTATTTGTTTTATTATTCATAATGTCAAATAAATAAATTATTTACCTTATCAATTAATTAATCCATTCCTCATCGATTATTAATAACACCTAATTAATAATCATAGGATTCATTATCACATTAACAAGTATAAATCTCAACACAATTATAAACAAGTGGTTTATTATTATTATATTTCTTGCAATAATAATAATCACATATTATTAATCAATCACAGTTAATATTCCACAATAATTATTTAATATTCTACGATAACAATAAATTAATATTCTACAATAACAATTAATATAGATTAATTGTTCGCTTAAATTAATATAATCATTCTTATATTACGTCACTGTGCCACACAAGGCTATCAATGAGTTTATCGCAAACTCCATCAATTTCTCAATTATTATAATTATTTAATTTTATATAATTAAATTAATTCATCTCATAACACAAAATCATTTATATTCAAATAACTTCTCATTTCCATTAATGTATTTATTTAATAATATTAGGAAATTCTCGTGTATTACATAAATGATGAATATTCATGAAGAGAAACCACTTAAACAACATGTTTAAGAACGATTTTATGAATTAAACATTGACAAAACGTATTTAAATTTAAAACTCAAAAACTGATAATGTAAATGAATCCTAGTCGAGTTATGAGCGTGCCTTCAGGTTGTATAACATGTAATAGAGGTACGTAATGCATGAATGTTATGGAATGAAGTTAAAACTCATGTGAAGTCCATACGGAGTCCGATAATGAAAATTCGACGGGAATGTGGTTAACCTAACGAATCGATTAGGGTTTCGTCGGTCATTGTGCATAACGATGATCGACGAGAGTCGACTTGAGACTAATGAATGTAATCAAGCTGTAAAGAATGTTAAATAACTTGAACGAGTGTTATTAGTTTAACAGATTCGGCTAAGTTATACGAGAAGGAGAAGATTGTTACACAATGTATATCGATTATGATAACCTAATTGGTATGCTTTGTGTTTATATCTTGTAGAAGTTGTAAAGACCGAGAAAAGGTTACTAAAAAGGTTTAATGACGCGAAAGCAATTTTTGTAACCCTTGTAGTAACGTTATGTTATGCAAGCTTTCTGAACTCTTGTCTATACACAATGTCGGACAAGTTGTCAATATGCATAGTTGCCTATGCATGAACTGTTGTTGAATAGTCGATGCCATTTGCTTCGGCTAGACATATATGTAAAGTATTTTGATTGATTTTCATAAATGTTTCAAAGTATACTTGATGTGCTATCCTATGCCAAATGCTTTGGTACGGATTCTGAGGTAAACCTGAGTATTAATACACAAAGGTTTTAACGTCGTTAAATCGACGGGCACTTGAAGTTACCAAAAAGTTTAAACGTGAAAACATTTAAGGAATGAGTGTTGATCAACATAGAGTACTACAGGCTAATCACCTGGACATGCTCGTAAGTGATATCGGGCTTACGGTCTTGTACCGGGTTGTCCTTTTATGAATGGAAATGGAAAAGAATGTTCATGGTCTTTGACCAGCTCAGATTCTTAAGTGACTATATGTCCTTAAGAATGATTTTAAAAGAATTCAAAACATTATCTTGATTATTCCTATTACTTCATAACTATTTCATAATTATTGAAGATGAAGTCATATGATTCTTGATTTTGTGGTTGTAATGTAAATATTAAACTTGCTGAGCTAGTTATGCCCATTCTTGCTAAAAATCATATGTTTCAGCTATAGGCTATCGGACCGAAGGATCTGGTAAGGAGAAGGGCAAATCCAAGATGAATACTTAACTACCCTTGTAATAGCATAGTACTTTTGTTGTAATGAATGACATTATGACAACGAACGTATGTAAAGGTTAATAAGAACTTGGGAAGGAAGTTTTATAATGGAATGTTAGTAATTCTTATACATGTGATTGGAGTATTCAATTGAATGTATGAGTAGACAGTAGTACCGTGTAGCACCGTTTCCAAGATGATCGTCTAGTTCTTGAATCGTCTCCTCCTTCTGCTGTATGGTAGTCCGACTCTCGTCTACCACCTCCTCCAGCTCTCCAACTCTACCCTGAAGCTCAATGCTATCGTCGTAAACCTCCTCGTACATCACAACGCTGATAGAGTTAGGTAAAAATTCCTTTTCAGGATCCTCCTCCTCTTTCTCTGACTCATCCTCGTCATCTTAGTCCAAGATTGGCTCATGCTCCTGACCCACTACTGTGATCAATGGAGATGGCTCTCTTTGAACCAACTGCTCCCAGATAGTATGGATGTCTCGTGGCTTCTCATCCCTAGGCATCTGGGGTAACTCCTCCCTAGCTTTATTGAACTCTCCAACATTCATCATCCTGATATAAAATTTTAAAGTTTAATTATTACGTGATATCGATCGATACTCTACGAGTACATAAACGTAAACACATAGCAGATAAGGTAGTTTATTATCTTTAACTATCACCACTATCTTTTCGATCTCCTATAAGGCTACTACCTAAGGTTTCCCCACCTAAGGTTCATAACCTACAACTTTGATACCAACTTGTGACTCTCCCAAATTCAGGTACTTCATTTGCACAGGATTTGGTGTTCACAATCTAAATAAAACATACTACTGCCCGTAAATAAGGAATGGAAAATAAAGTACAACCTTAACCAAATAAAATCTTCTTTTAAAAAGGATTACAACTTTATCAAATCGTTCCCAGGTTCTTAACTTTAATAAACATCAAATGCTGAAAATAAAACATCACATAATAAAGTTAAGTCTTATTACAAATCGTTTCAAATTTGAACAAGTCTTCACTTGTTCATCTTGCCTTTTCCTTTGCTAGTTGACGGTTCATCAACTTTCTCAACTTTGGCTGCAATGGTTATATAAATGCAAGAGTGAGCAAACAAAAGCTCACTTAAAATAACAATCAATAATGATGACATATCACTGAATAACTTCAACTGAATTGAATAATACTCCTATCATTGGTAATCAAGAATTGAATGTATAATTTAGAATTCATCTGAGGGTCATAAGACCATGAACTATGTCCCAGGTTATAAACATTTCTATTTAAACCTTTAACAGTCGTTAGACTATATGGACCTTAACTCGTGCTTAGGGGGATCAGCCCTTCGTACCATATATTGTGCATAAATATCTTAACGCTTTCGCATGGTAATCCCCTATTAATAGGGTTGTTCAGCTCAGTATTAATTAACGAGTCTGCACCAAATAAAGTTTGGTTTGGATAAGCTCAAAAGATAATTTAGAGTTCAACTATCATCGACTCAAAAGTAGTTGAATCAACTTACAATAATTAAGAATTTAGTAATCAAAGAATTATTAAATAACTTATGCTTTAGAATTAAACTTAAAGCATTTGAAAGATACGATAAGACCTTGCTTGAACAATTAAGTCAAGTTTACATTAATTCAATAAGATATGTGTCCATTACAGAATAAAAGGACTTGCTCAATTAAAAGTAAATATAATCGAGTTAGGATAAGAAAACTTGCTCAATAAAAGTAAAGTTTAGAAACTTGCTCAACAATAGTAAATTAGGGATAGAATACTTGCGTAACGTAAAAGTAAGGTTTAGAAACTTGCTCAATAATAGTAAATTAGGGGTAGAATACTTGCCTCGTGCACAATCTACAGTTATAATTACAATTCACTTCCTCAATCGTCCTACACATTACATTACATTTACAATATCGATTAGTTTTATAACCACTACACTTAACCGTTGAACTTCTCACTTAAGTTCAACTTAACAAAGTGGTTCGTAATCTTAGCTTGTTAACTAACCACATAATGTGAATCTAAACTCACAACATGCATATTACAAGTGTATAATTTTTAAACCATCATAATCATACCTTACGACAACAATATTCAAATTCACACATAACTTGTTAATATGAGACTTCAAATTATCTTATACATGTCAACAATATGTTATATTATTGTTTTATATACTTATCATGTCATCAGGTTTATTACATTCAGTTAGTTCATCATGTTATTGCTTAAAACAACCAAAATAAATTTTGGACAGTAAGGGAGCCTGCGGGGGGGGGGGGGGGGGGGGGGGTTTAGCCCGCTGGGGCGGGGGTTCCTTCTAGGGGAAAAATCAGCTCGCAAACTTGTGCAGGAAAAAGCCAATTTGGCTTATTTCCTCGCACTAAACACAGAATGTAGTACATATAATGCATATAAAACTTTATAAAATCATAATTTTAAGCTTCTAACATGTTTTAATATATATAAACAGCACAACACACAATCAAAAACCCTTAATTTTATGATTTTGAAGAAAACACCATTGTTAAATGTTCTTGAAGAAAATAAACACTGTGACTTTGTTTTTAAACCAAATCACACAATTCAAAGCATGTTAATTTCGTTTCTTAACATATTATTATAATCTATGATCAATTTACATAACATAGCATAATCAAACAGCAATTTTGATATTTAAGAAACCATCTTTTCAAAATAGTTCACTGTAATTTGCTATGAACATGATTTCTTCATGTGCATCATATTTACATGATTAAACAACTTAAAATATCATATAAATCATATATAATAGTTTATATACATAATTTAACATACATAGATCATATATTCATAATTATCATGAAAACTTAAATCATAGAGCAGTGAAAATATGAAGAACAAGGAAGAACATAGTTAACAATTATAGAGTTTAGATTGCTACCTTGATTCCTTGTTAGCTTTTAGAAGAAGATGAAGATGATGAAATTTGATTTCACAGAGTTTTTCTTTCTTTCTTTCTCTGCTTCCTATTTTATCTCTTTTCTTTCTCTGCTCTCTCTCTTTCTCTGTTCTTCTTATTTTCTAAGTTAACGTATAATACATATAACTGATATAGATATAATATAATATAAGTGCACATTATATAATTGACATTTCTATTAAGTACACATATTAGTTATTTTTATTTGAAAATCAAAAGCCATAAGGCTTGTTTGGCAAACCCCTTTGAATTTAAAAATAGATTTTTAGGAATTAAAACCTTGTTTGGTAAAACCAATTTAAAATAGACTTAAGGGTCATGTTTGGTAAAAAAGAATTAAAACCCTTTTAATTTATTTTAATAACTCTTTTTGATAGATCTCCAAATATGTGTATTTTATTTGGATGATAACAAATTAGATAAATAAGTCAAAAGAGTAGAATCCTCTCCATAGGATTAAAAATATTAAACTTGTTTTTAATTACCTCATTTATTTTGACCAAAAATATTTATTTTCTAAACTTCATTTGAATTTATTTTCTAACCTTAATAAATCTAATATCAAGTGTTAATAAAATGAATTCATATATTAACATTTCCTAAGGCAAGGAGATTCATATTTCTTTTTCAAAATGATTTTATAAATCTTTTATGGGCAAAAAGAATATTTTTAAATATATATATATATATATATATATATATATCCATATAAGTAATATATATATATATATATATATATGTGTGTGTGTGTGTGTGTGTGTGTGTGTGTGGCGTGTGTGCATGTGTATATGTGCGGTGTGTGCATGTGTATGTGTATATGTGCCCGTGTGTGTTGCTGACATGTTTGGACGTGAGTGTTTGCTAGCAATTATGTTTGTTAAGGCTTAATTTATTACTGTTCATGATATCTCATACTTGCTTATATATATAGATATTCAGATATAAACTACTATACACATTTATATATATCTATATTTCATCTATCAATATCGAGTAAAAAGTCAGTACTTAGATACCGATATAATTCGGAAGTAATTTCTTTGAAACTCTCCAAACGGTCTTTAAAATCCTAAGTGGCCTTTTACTGATATAAATAATCTATATAAATATTGTATAATATTTATATGATTATTAAGTTGTGAATCGAATAATTTAGTCAGTACTTAGATACCGATATTCGGAGATATTTCTTAACAAAGAATATTATCTGGACGGTTTTTGAAATCTTAAGTGGCCAAATTATTCACAACGTAGATCAAATATAATATAATATATATAAGTGGGTGAAACAAGTTTATTCAAGTATTATTTCAATTGATCAAATTATTATACTTGATATATTGTCATTAAAATATATACCGCTCATATAATTATTCATATATTATTATTGCATTATATAAGTTTATATGGTTTTCTAAAATCAAAGTTATATCTATTTAAAACCATAGAAACACACTCTTTATAAAGAAGAATCTTTTCTAGAATTATTTAAACCATATAAAAATATTCTTTATCAAAAGAAAATAAAATCTTTATAAAACTGCATCAATTTACTTATCTGCTTATCTGAAGCATTTCACATAAAAGTCTTGAAACTTTTATTTGGTATTGGATCCAAAATTATATATCTACTTATCTGAGAAGTATCTATTCTAAATTTTATCTGCTTACTTTAGAAGCAAGAATTGAAAAAAACTTTTTGTAAAAAAGGAAAGGTTGAGTTAGTTTATTTTATACTTGTGAGAAAAATAAAAATGCTTTGACCAAGACCAGAGTCTTAGAGAGGTAAGTTGGGAGTTGGGTCTCTAGTGTACTTATGAGGTGAGGAAGAGATTGTTGTTCAAGACCAAGTCATAGAATAGTTCTAAGCTCAAAAATAAGATTTAACTAAACTTGAGAAAGGAGCTGGGAGTTCCCTGTCCAAGATAGTTAGTTGTGGATAGTTGTAAGTTTATCTTTAAAACTTTGTAAAGGCTTCTCCATCTATTGAAAGAGTATTTATTACATGGAGTAATAGGATCTCAAGTCCTGGAGAGGAGTTTGAGACTGGACGTAGCAACATACCCGAATTGTATGTTGTGAACCAGATAAATATCTATGCATTGTGTGATTGAATTTTTAATCTGCTTATTAAATATTTAATACTGTAAGTTAACCTACTAAAAATTCAAAAAGGCCAAAGATAATTTTTTAAACAGTGATAATCTATTCAACCCCCCTTCTAGATTATTATTGGACTTTCAATTGGTATCAGAGCAGTGCTCTTTAACTTGTTTGTTAAGTAATTACAGGCATATTTAAGAATAGATCCATCTATGGCCTACACAAATGCTACCGGTTGTGGAGAAGGACTATCAATGTCCAGACCTCCACTATTTGATGGCACAAACTTTGCCACCTGGAAAAATAGATTCAAAAGCTACGTAAAATCACAAGGAATCAAAATTTGGCTAGCAATAGAACGAGGTGTAAGAATTCCCACAAAAATTGAAGATGAAAAGATCGTCGAAAAAGATGCTGGGGAATTCACCACCGAGGATGAGAAGATTATGAATATCGCCTCCAAAGCTGAACAAGTGCTAACCAGTGCTCTTATAGAAAAATAATACAAAAGAGTTAGCAACTGCAAGAATGCTAAAGAAATCTAGGAAAAATTGATTGTAACCTATGAAGGAACCAATCATATCAAAGAAACCAGAAAAGATGCTCTAATCCAAGAGTATGAAAGCTTCAAGCTAGAAGAAGGTGAGAAAATCATTGATAAGGAAACTCGTTTTTCCAGAATCATTGATAAGCTAGAACAACTAGGAAAAGCTTACACAACAAATAAGAAGAATAGAAGAATTCTCAAAGCCCTTCCATCTGTATGGAAAATAAAAGTTACAACCATCAAGGAAATACAGAATCTAACTGCTTATCCTCTTGATAGCCTCATTGGTAACCTTCGTGCCCACGAAGTCGACATGCTAGTCAAAAAAGCAGGATCAGTTACAAATCTCACAAAGAAAGGAATCGCCTTCAAAGCCTTACTAGTTGATCAAGAAAGCGATGATGAGGAATTGAATGAAGAACTCTTGAGTTTAGATAATAACGAAGTTGCCTTGTTATCAAAACAACTCAGGAAAGTAATCCAAAGCAAAGCAAAGAGATATGGAAAAGGATTTATGAAAACAAATAACAACTTCAACAACTTCCGAAACAAGCAAGCCTTCAAGCCAAAAATACCAGGAGGAAATTTTAAAGTTACCAACAGCAACTTCAGAAATGTTGGCTTAAATGAAAACTCAAATACCTGTTTTAAATGCAACCAACCAGGACACTTCAAAAAGGATTGCCCGAAACTAGTCAACAACAAAGTTCTAGTAGCTGAAGAAGGCTGAGATCTAAGTGATGAAGAAGAACCTGCTGAACCAACCGAGGAAATCACAAATTTATGTTTAATGGCAGACAATGATTCATCACCTGAGATCTGAGGTAAATTTGGAACATCAATTATCTAGCACTTCATTTGTCTCATATAATTTAGAAAATATAAATAAAGAACATCATGAATTACAAGAAGCATATAATTATCTATATGAAGATAATGAAATTATCAAAGAAGATTTTATTAAATTGAAAATATTATTAGAAAAATTAATTAAAGCAAATAGAAATCTTGAAATCGAAAATTCAAATTTAATTATCATTAATGAAACCTTAAAAGAAGAAAATGAGAAACTAGAAAATGATTCTTTAAGAAATCTTGCAGTAAAATAAGAACTAGAAAAATTAAGAAAAATAAATAGAAATCTTGAAATATAAAATTCAACACTTGTTATTTCTATTAAAAATCTTAAAATTGAAAATTCAACTCTTGCTGTGATTTTAGAAGATTCTCAAACACTAAATGAAGAAATAAGTAAAGAGAAAAACTCATCTCAGAAATTAGAAAAGCAAAATGAAGAATCGACCTTAATGAATCAAATTTGAATGTTGACTCTAGAGCGTGATGACTTAAACTCTACAATTATTAAATTCACAAAAGGGAAAGAAAATCTTGATGTTATGCTCAATCAATAAAGATGTAGTTTTAATAAAGAAGGATTAGGATATATCGGAGAATCCAGTAAGACAAAAGATAAAAAACTCTATCATGTCAAAAGTAAAGAAAAAGGCCATGCATCTCCTTTTGATAAATGCTCTTACTGTAACAGAAATGGTCATTCAATTTACTCATGTAATGCCAAGAATGGAAACTACAAAGGAAAATAGATTTGGGTACCAAAAGGAAGTTACACTACACCTATTATCACAAAAAGAGAATTTCTTTCTCATGAAATACCATCTAGAAACTATCGTCAAAATCTTTCAAATAAAAGAGTTAATCATACATATTATAAATCTTCTACCCATAGAACATTTGTGTCGAGCAATGATTATTATCCTGTACCAAACTTTGTAAAGGAAAACACAAATTATCCTTATACAAAATGAAAAACTTACAAAAAGGACCCTTCTCATTAAAGGGTACCAGTTTGTGAATATAATATATATTGTAGGTATGTCTCACAGCTGACTCTAGTAAAAATAAATGGTACCTTGATAGCGGTTGTTCAAGATACATGACAAGCGACAAAACAAAATTGAGCAATCTACAAGCTACATGCTGTAATGAGGTAACATTTGGAGATAGCAACAAAGGTAAAGTTGTTGGAATTGGAAGTGTGTACAATAAACACATAACAATCTCCAACGTTCAATTAGTCACAGGACTCAGGTACAATCTTCTATCTATTAGTCAACTGTGTGATAGTGATTTTAAAATAACATTCAGTCCTCACAACTGTCCAATATTTGACCAAATCGAGAAATTGATTTTATTATGTCCTAGAAGTCAAAGTGTGTACACGTGTGATTTAGATTCATACCCACACCTGGACAGTGTGTGTCTTGTATCTGCAAATGATGATCCATGGCTTTGGCATCGTAGATTAGGACACATTAACATGAAATTAATTAATAACATATCTTCTAAGGAACATGTTCGAGGTCTTCCAAAACTAAAATTCCTTAAAGACCATATCTGTGAAGCCTGGGAATTAGGAAAACAAATTCATACATCTCACAAACCTAAACTCACAGTATCAATCTCTCGACCACTAGAACTCTTGCATATGGATATAGTAGGACCTATTCCTAAACATAGCATGGGTGGTGCTGTCTATATTTTAGTCCTAGTTGATGACTATTCAAGATTCACTTGGGTTGATTTTCTAAAATTCAAAAATGAAGCGATAAACTCCTTCTCTGCTATATGTAAGAAAATTCAGAATCAACAGGGAAGCTCTATTGTTTATATTTGGTCTGATCATGGAAGAGAACTTGATAATTCTGATTTCATAATGTTCTGTGATGAGCACGGTACAAGTCATAACGTTTTTGCACCCTACACACCACAATCGAACAGTGTAGTTGAAAGGAAAAATCGTACTTTACAAGAAATGGCCAATACTATGCTTAATGAATATCGACTTCCTAAATATTTTTCGGCTGAAGCAATTGCAACATCCTATTATATTTTAAATCGAGTCTTGCTAAGACCAATGTTACTCAAAACTCCCTATGAACTCTTTTATAAAAGAACTCCAAAAATAAATTATTTTCGTGTTTTTGAGAGTAAATGCTTTATTCTAAATACTAAACAATATTTAGTGAAATTCCACCCCAAATCTGATGAAGGCATATTTTTGGGATATTCACTAAATAGTAAAGCATATAGAGTCTTTAATAAAAGAACTCTAGTCGTGGAAGAGTCAACGAATGTAACCTTTGATGAATCTAAACCCCCTCCAAAATACAAAGAACTGGCATAAAATGATACAGTCATTGAAGACATTCTCAGAAATATAAAAGAACTAAAAATAGATGATATATCTCCACCTGTCAATATTAATCCTCTTGAAAATTCTAATCCACAGCTAAGTGACTTGCCCAAAGAATCACATGTTATAAGGAATCATCCAATAGAAAATGTAATTGGTGATATCGATAAAGGAATTCTTACAAGATCACAAGCACAAAACATGGCCAGTCATCTATCTTTTCTATCCCAAATTGAGACAAAAAATATATAAGATGCATTGCTTGATGAAGACTGGATAATAGCTATGCAAGAAGAACTTGAACAGTTCACCAGAAACAAAGTCTGGGAATTAGTTCCAACTCCCAAAGAAACCTCCATTATTGGAACTCGATGGGTCTTTCGTAACAAGTTAGATGAAAATGGAACTGTTATACGTAATAAGGCACGATTAGTTGCACAAGGGTATAATCAACTTGAAGGAATTGACTATGATGAAACATATGCTCCTGTTGCTAGAATTGAGTCTATACGTATGTTATTAGCTTTTGCATGCCATAAAGATTTTAAACTATTTCAAATGGATGTCAAATCTGCTTTTCTGAATGGTGTCATTGAGGAAGAAGTTTATGTTAAACAACCCCCTGGCTTTGAAGACCTTGATCATCCTAAATATGTATATAAACTGCACAAAGCTTTATACGGTCTAAAACAAGCTCCAAGGGCATGGTATGAGAGACTAAGTAAATTCTTGTTAGAAAATGGTTATAAAAGGGGCACAGTAGATACTACCCTTTTTAAAAAATATAAAAATGATGATATTCTTATTTTACAAATATATGTTGATGACATCATTTTTGGATCTACTAACATGACTATGTATAATAATTTCTCTGAAAGCATGAGTAAGGAATTTGAAATGAGCATGATGGGAGAATTAAATTTTTTCCTAGGGACTACAAATCAAGCAAGGAGAAAAAGGTATTCATATCTCTCAATCCAAATATTACAAAGAAATGATTAAGAAATTTTGTCTAGAATTTGTGAAACCTCTTAATACTCCTATGTCAACTATTGATAAACTGACTGCTGATGAAAATGGAAAAAGTGTTGACACGAAGAAGTATCGAGGAATGATTGACAGTCTCCTATACATCACAGCTAGTCGACCTGACATTATGTTCAGTGTCTGCAAATGTGCCAGATTTCAAGCAAACCCTAAAGAATCTCATTTGGTTGCAGTAAAAAGAATATTTTGATATCTTAAAGGAACTACAGACATAGGTCTATAGTATCCTAAAGGTCAACTATTTGATCTTGTGTGTTTTTCTGACTCTGACTATGTCGGTCATCATGTTGATCGAAAAAGCACAAGTGGCACTTGTCAGTTCTTAGGCGGATGTTTAATTTCCTGGTTCTCTAAGAAACAAAACTCGGTATCTATTTTAACCACCGAAGCCGAATATATAGCTGCTGCACGGTGTTGTGCACATATATTGTGGATGAAACAGACGCTTGCCGATTACAATTTAAAATTTAATTGTGTCTCAATCTTATGTTATAATACAAGCACTATTAACTTGAGTAAAAATATCGTATTACATGCTAGATCAAAACACATTGATGTTAGACATCATTTCTTACGGGATCATGTAAACAATGGTATTATTTAACTAGAACATATTGACACAGAATTAAATGTTGCTGATATATTTACTAAACCACTAAGTTCTGATAGATTTTGTAAATTACATTTAGAATTGGAAATGTTAGATATTATCTCATAAAATATTAAATCCTTCTCTTATTTAAATTTTATTTAAAAAAAATTAATATATATATATATATATATATCTTATCATTACTAGTAAAATATAAATATAATTTTCTTGAGTGATATGGTCATATTATTAATTTTATCTTTTTTATCATATTTAAATTTTTTTTACATATATTTAATTATATTATTAATATACAAATACTAATTTATATATATGTATATATATATATATATAATTATACATATAAATATATATAATATATTTGTTCCTTTATATGTTAATATATCTATATACTTATATTATATATTTAAGTATGTATTTTTATATATATTAAAATTTTATATATATTAATCTTTCTTAGTTATCATTTAATTACACATTATCTAACAAAAATTATATTCTATTACTATTATAAATATTTTATTATAAACATAAATATATATATAAATAATAATTAAAATTATTAATTTATAGATTTTAATATAAATATTTTATTATTATTTTTATTATTAATTGTATCAAAAATTAAATTTTATAGCATTTATTATATATTTATATGTCTGATCAAATCTGACCCGCTGATCAAGAAAAGCATCAACGGTTAACACAAAGCACAATCCGTGTCTATTAAATCCAATCAATCAAGAGCCAGCTAACCAAAACACACGGATCACGCACATCAGCCGCTCGATCAATAAACGAAAACACAAAACTCATCTCAGCCTTCCGATTGAAGTCAACAGGCTAGTCGAACCGTTTTAAATTCTCGATTTCATCTCGACCGTTGATCAAATCCAAGATCAATTCTCAGCCTTCCGATCCATCTGATTAACCTAAATATAAATACCTAAAATCTAATTTTTAATTCATTTTCTCTTCTCTCTTCTCTCACCTCTGCCGGCTTCTCTCATTCTCTCTCTCTCTCTCTCTCAAACACTCTCAAACCCTAACTTTCTCTCAGCTCAAATTGATCAAACCAGTGAGTTTTTTCTTTACATCTCTTTCAATAAAATGAATCTTCAGTATCTATTTTATGCTTCTACCGATCTATTTTTCTTCCTTTTGTGTTTCTCGGTTCGATTTATTTTACCTAAAAATCGTTTTTGATTTTTTTAACGATGGATATCTTTGTGTTCTTAAAGATTTTCTTAACCTTAGATCCATATAATTTTTTTTATAAAAAAAGGGGTTTTCTTACGAGTTCATATATATCGTATATATTTTTAAAAAAATAATTATTTTTTTAATTTCATATGTTTACCGATCTTTTAGGGTTTGATTTTTTTTTTAAAAAATAATTGTGTGTTCTTTTCGGTTTTCTTCTTCCTCCTCTTCTATTTGTTTTCTATCAAAAAAAATGTGTGTTTATTTGTGAAACCCTAAAAATACTCAAAGTTTTTTTTAAAAAAAGGGAGGAACTGTAACGACCCCAAAATTCATACAATATAATTCTCGACTTTGTTCGTTAACAATACATCTATAATCTATCTTTACATCATTATTAGATATTAAAATCACCAAAAATGCGGACTATATAAAACTTTTATAAACTTCTTTCTTTATTGTCTTGAATCGCAACCTTTACATTACATCTCTTTGATTCAAATCTATATCATGAATCGTTACAATACAATGACTGTACCAAGTCTTACATCATAAAGTAATATCCATATACATTGGATAACTCCACTTATAATTCAACAACATGTTACATTCAAAACATTAAATACATTTCCCATAAATCATAAGTAATCTTCGTGAATGTGGATCTTTATAACTCACTTAGCACGTATCTTTACTTTGAAATCTTGACCTGCAAAAGTTATTATTTGCAAGAGTGAGCTCGACAGCTCAGCAAGTTCTAACAGTTTTCATGCATCACGTAGCACATAATAACAACTCAACATACATCTTATAATAATTAAAGTAACATGGCCTACAATCTTTAATTCACATAACAAATACAAAGATTGAGTTCCTTACTCAATCAACTTGTTTTGCTCAATAATGTAGTCATAAATTGACTTTAACATTCATGCTTACAACATATATAATTTATCATGCTCTCTTACAACACAAATAACATATCATATAATTTAGAACAGTTCATCAAGTTCACGTTGACAAATAGGAACCGAAAGACTTGCCTTGATCGTTGTTTACCAATAACAGATTAACAGCTTACAGCTATCTGCACTTCACGTGCCCTACACAATTATATAATCATGCACATCAACTATTAGTCACAAAGCAACGCATAGTTGTTGTAATGTAAACTTTACTCTACATCCCATAACCTTTCTTATTAATCAATACACAATGTTCAATTTGATGTGTTAACTTTTGACGTATATCTCACTATAATTCTTTTTAGTAATATTCGAAATTCATTCAGGTGTTTAAGTCTTGCTAGGACTACTTATTGGTTTTATATTAACCTCATTTCATATATTATAATGTTCATTTCATTAGAATCGAAACACTATTTAAGTGTATTAACACATTACACGACGTTTCGACGTTTATACGTCACACGCCTAATTCGCCTCTTTTGCATGCGCTTAGCATGCTCCTATATTGGGTTACATTACTCTATAATGTTTCATTATTATTAGGAACATAATATTAAACAAGGTTAAACACACTCGTAACGGCGTTGCGACGCTTGCAAGTTCGTACGCCAAACTTGCCTATTCGGACGCCCAAACGACATGCATTTGCGCACGCTTAGCATGCCCATACGAATTATCTAATACTCAATGGTTAATTTTAAGTATCATTATAATACATAATAGTCCTGTTATGGAAGTTAGAACATCATTTACATGGTCGGAAGCATTACATGTGCATACGTGCATGCCCGACGCCCCCCGATTGCCTCCGAATACACATCAGTCCCAAAGATGACCATTTTGACCCCTGCTACTGACCTCAAATTGAAAAACTAAATAAAAACAAAAGTTGTAGGTCTACTCGTGCTCGTTTCGAATCATCTTGAATCTCCTCAATCGGAGTTCGTATGAAAGAGTTATGGCTGTTTTACCACAGGAGGTCAAAACAGTCCCGGACTGACACTGTTCCCGACGCAGCTGCGCCCCAAATAGCCTTGGGGGCAGCGCAGCTACGCCCCTAGCAGCGCGCTACGCGAATTTTATTTCCAATTTGTGGTTCTGGCTAATTTTCTAACCCTTTCCTCCTTCCCATCTTCATAAATCAAGCTATACACATCCGATTGAGTCCGTTTTGGACTCTATGGATTCGTGAAACACTGAACTACTCATTTATATGATAATTATAACACTTCAAAAACATTAACAATTCCTTTTAAGGGTTCCAATTCAGTGTTCATGCTAATAACTAGTTCAACTTAGGTTGTTTTCGTTTTTTTGAGTTCTATCATAATACATCATTAATTTGCAGATTACTACAAGCTTTCTTAGCCAATTTTAGCCTCAAAGTAGACCAAAACATACACATTACCATTAAAACCCAAATTCCTCTTCTTTAGCATAAATACATGAACTTGATTACTTACAAACAATTATAGAAGCTATATATCAAATTATACAGACCCATGTATATACATATACATATATATACACAACATCTCTTGAATTCACCCAACCAAAATAGCTTTCTAAATGAAGAACTTGAGAAACTATAAATTAGAGTTTTAACACTAGAGTAATACCTTCGATTCTTCCTAAACTTGATTAAAGGATGAGAAATCTTCTTCTTCTTCCTTCTTTGAATCTCCAATCCTTCTCACAAAGAGTTCTTCTCTTTTTTTCTCCCATTCTCTTCTCTGTTTTCTCCCTTTCTCATTTCTCCTCTTAGTTTAGGCTTAGAATAGGATTCCAAGTAAAATTACACTTACATATAATACGTATATTAATTAATACTTATTATATTACTTAATATATAATTAAATTAGGGGTTATGAAAATCCAAAAGCCACAAGGCCATGTTTGGCTAGCCCCTTCAAATCTTCTTTTAATTTATTTTAATTTCTTCCTTATCGTATAGTTTATTTGTCACAACCATTATTAAATTAATCCTCAATATAATTATAACTTCCATTTTGCCAATATAACAAATTAATAAATCTCTAATTTAATTACTTAATTAAATTAGGATATTCCCTTCCATCAATGTTATCACACTTTCATTAAATTATTCCATAACGATTTCCATCAAATATTCATTTTAATTTTATAACTATTCCAACTAAAATATTTATTTTATTCGATAAATATTTTAACTATTCACGAGATTCACAATTGTAATACATTAACATTTCACGTCTATAGGTAATATGTATTACTTTCTCATCTTATTAAAACAATATATTAACATTAATTCATTATTTTAATTAAGTGAATTGCTCACATTATTTATGAGATTTAATTCATAATAAATTCATTATCACACGGCATACAATCAAATTATATTATTTAATAATATAACTTCCAACTTAATTAAATTAACTTACTTCCATTTTCAAACAATTTAATTTCCCTTCTTTAATAGTTAAACGAAATTAACTACTAAATCTCATTCCTCCATCATATGAATATATATATATATATATATATATATCTTCTATATTCACACCACATCATATACTTCACCGCATATAACACATATCCAAACTCAACATATCTCGTAATAAGAATTTTATTTATTAAATTCTTATTATAATAATTTTTGAAAATTCGGGTTGTCACATCCTTCCCTCCTTATAAGGATTTTGTCCTCGGAATCACCGAAACCCTACCTTACTCAGATTTTCATCAAATCTCTTTAAAAACATTTATCGTTGAATAACTTCAACACATTACCTTAGTATAGGTTTTATATTTCCTACTACATTTCGTTCTTCAACAAATTTTAGGTTTTATTTCATAACCTTCAATTAAACACAATTATGTTTTAAATATTATATATTCTCTAACTCGTTCATTTCCTATCTAAGGATCATTACCATATACTTTACTCGTCGAAGACATATACTTCATAATTCACTATCTTATAAGTATTCGGGTTATCACATTCACCCCTTCTTCTAAGAATTTCGTCCTCGAAATTTTTATTAATCTTCATTCATTCAATCTATCAAAGTAGATTTTACGTTAATCTTATTCACTAACTTGTTGTGTTCTACAACTATTTCTTTCTAAGGAATATCATTCTTGCCACCTTCACCTCCAAAATAATAAAAATCTTCCACAATTGCTCAATAATTGGGAAGCAATTTGAATAACAGGAATTTAAAAGATTCCAATTCATGTTGAGGGGTCATAAGACCTTAAACTCTTCTCCATGTTTAATAGTGCATCACCACTATAAACCATCTTTAATAGAATGTTTAGCAATCACATAGACTGAAAACACTCTCTGCAAGTACTCTAGGTGATCAGCCTATCGTACCCCTATGTTGTGCAAAACGTATTACATCTTAACATCGTAACGACCATATGCGTTACTTTCGGAACCATTGTCTCCGATAACATGTCTCCTTTTACAGGGTTGTTCACCTCAGCTTCTTAACATTTGAATCCACACCAAAACAATTTGGTTTGATATAGTTTGTCAAAGAATGTTTGAATTTCATGAACATCTTTCAATATTCGTCTAGCTGAATCAAATAGCATAGACTTCTAGCAATAACTCGGACATCAATCGATATATATATATATATATATATATATATATATATATATATCTTTATCAAACTCAAAATATTTTTTTTCATTTAAAAAAACTAAAAGTAAATAAATCCCCTTTTTTATAGTTTAAGGAAACTAAAAATAAATGAATCTTTTCATAATATCCTGATACCATACCATAATAATGGTACGTTAAGGATTTCGTCATTACATGACATCGTCATACTACATCATACCATAGTGGGTTGACGATCATACGATCACATCCAGCACTAAGTTTAACTGTATTTATAACTTGCTCGATTATTGTCTCTACACTATATCAAATGATGCATAGAACACATAAAATACATTTTGAAAATTTAAAATTATTTTTGTCTAGCTGAAGCAATTAGCATAGACATGTGAATAATAGTAGTATTTTAAAAAATTCATTGGTTCCATCATTTGATCCAATGTTTTTCAAGAAAACAAAAGTGCAACATCAGCACGAAGTCAATAAATTTCAAAAATCTAGCAAAGCTAGGAGATTTAGAATATAAAACTTTCTCCATTAATTAAATTTTTACTCCATCATTACTTAATCATTCTATCAACCTTAAACAACATCAATGCTTCCTACACCATAACCTTTCTATTCCCAGTATAGTTCATCAAACTTTCCACACTTTGGAAGTCAGGAACTTTCTACAATAATATGAGTTTAAGAACTTCCTAGTCAGACCATAGGCGTCCATTCGCTGAGGAGTTCCAAACATACCATATGATTATGAGTCATGAACTTACCATAAGCATGAGTTTTAAGAACTCGCACTTAATCCTAATAACATCTTACTAATCTTAATAGTCTCTAACTATAAAATATACACATGAGAAAAAAATCACCTTTTCACCACATATACATTGATAGTGCGACACCAACATTCCAATGATTATCAATGTGATAAACTAAGTGCAAGCACAAAACCCTCGCCCATACAAAGGTTTGTACAACTCAGCCACCACATGAGTCCTCAGTTGAAATCCCACTTAACACTATCTTCATCTTAACTTCTTGCTCTATACTCGATACAGATTTCCTGTATCTCATCATTTATAACTCCACGTGAGTTAACCTCATACTATATCATAGTACATTCTCGTTATAGCATTAAGCTATAACTATTCAATCATTACAAACCATCTGTCTGTCAACTTCAAAAGATCACGTCGTGATCTAATTCTATAATCATCTCCTTTATCTTTTCCTATCATCATGTCATATCATGACTTCATTATGCTTTTAAATCTTATAGACATTGTCTATTCATCATTATTTTTCATCTTTATTATTGGAGTTAGGTAACTCCTGATTCTCATCTTCATATCTCTTCAAGATTCTTCTTTGAATCTTCTTGTTTATTTATTAACTCTTCTTTTAAGAATTTTTAACTTCGTTTATAAAGTTTAACATTTTATTCGAGTTTTATTCCTCGTTATTCTCACCTTCTTCTTATAACATTTCTAGGACTTAACTCATCCTATACTTCTACGTATGTGAAAGGAATCACCTTTTCGTTATACGTAACTTAACTTCTCATTCTCTAAGGTCATAGCCTAAGGTACTCTTACCTAAGGTGTATAACCTATCAGCTTTGATACCAACTGTAACGACCCCAAAATTCATACAATATAATTCTCGACTTTGGTCGTTAACAATACATCTATAATCTATCTTTACATCATTATTAGATATTAAAATCACCAAAAGTGCGAACTATATAAAACTTTTATAAACTTCTTTCTTTATTGTCCTGAATCGCAACCCTTACATTACATCTCTTTGATTCAAATCTATATCATGAATCGTTACAATACAATGACTGTACCAAGTCTTACATCATAAAGTAATATCCATATACATTAGATAACTCCACTTATAATTCAACATGTTACATTCAAAACAGTAAATATATTTCCCATAAAATATAAGTAATCTTCGTGAATGTGGATCATTATAACTCACTTAGCACGTATCCTTACCTTGAAATCTTGACCTGCAAAAGTTATTATTTGCAAGAGTGAGCTCAACAGCTCAGCAAGTTCTAACAGTTTTCATGCATCACGTAGCACATAATAACATACTCAACATACATCTTATAATAATTAAAGTAACATGGCCTACATGCTTTAATTCACATAACAAATATAAAGATTGAGTTCGTTACTCAATGAACATGCTTTGCTCAATAATGTAATCATAAATTGACATAAACATTCATGCTTACAACATATATAATTTATCATGCTCGCTTACAACACATATAACATATCATGCAATTTAGAACAGTCATCAAGTTCACGTAGACAAATAGGAACCGAAAGACTTGCCTTGATCGTTGTTTACCAATAACAGATTAACAGCTTACAGCTATCTGCACTTCACGTGCCCTACACAATTATATAATCATGCACATCAACTATTAGTCACAAAGCAATGCATAGTAGTTGTAATATAAACTTTACTCTACATCCCATAACCTTTCTTATTAATCAATACACAATGTTCAATTTGATGTGTTAACTTTTAACGTATATCTCACTATATTTATTTTTTGTAATATTCGAAATTCATTCAAGTGTTTAAGACTTGCTAGGACTACTTGTTTTATATTAACCTCATTTCATATATTATAATGTTCGTTTCATTAGAATCAAAATACTATTTAAGTATATTAACACATTACACGGCGTTTCGACGTTTATACGTCACACGCCTAATTCGCCTCTTTTGCATGCGCTTAGCATGCTCCTATATTGGGTTACATTACTCTATAATATTTCATTATTATTAGGAACATAATATTAAACAAGGTTATACACACTCGTTACGGCGTTGCGACGCTTGCACGTCCGTACGCCAAACTTACCTATTCGGATGCCCAAACGACACGCATTTGGCAACGCTTAGCACGCCCATACGAATTGTTTAATACTCAATGGTTAATTTTAAGTATCATTATAATATATAATAGTCATGTTATGGAATTTAGAACATCATTTTACATGGTAGGGAGCATTACATGTGCATACGTGCATGCCCGATGCCCCCCGATTGCCTCCGAATACACATCAGTCCCAAAGATGATCATTTTGACCCCTTCTACTGACCTCAAATTGAAAAACTTAAATAAATAAAGTTGTAGGTCTACTCGTGCTCGTTCTGAATCATCTTGAATATCCTCAATCAGAGTTCGTATGGAAGAGTTATGGCTGTTTTACCACAGGAGGTCAAAACAGTCCCGGACTGACACTGTTCCCGGCGCAGTTGCACCCCAATTAGCCTTGGGGGCAGTGCAGCTGCGCCCCTGCCAGCGTGCTACGCAAATTTTCTTTCCAGTTTGTGGTTCCGGCTAATTTTCTAACCCTTTCCTCCTTCCCATCTTCATAAATCAAGCTATACACATCCGATTGAGTCCGTTTTCGACTCTATGGATTCGTGAAACACTGAACTACTCATCTATATGATAATTATAACACTTCAAAAATATTAACAATTCCTTTTAAGGGTTCCAATTCAGTGTTCATGTTAATTCTTCATGTTTTACATATATTTAGCGAATTTAATCACTACGAATTCGTTTTACATCCGTTTTGACTCGTTCAACTTGGGTTATTTTCTTTTTTTTTGTGTACTATCATAATACATCATCAATTTGCAGATTACTACAAGCTTTCTTAGCCAATTTTAGCCTCAAAGTAGACCAAAACAACCACATTACCATCAAAACCCAAATTCCTCTTCTTTAACATAAATACATAAATGTGATTACTTACAAACAATTATAGAAGCTATATATCAGATTATACAGACCCATGTATATATACATATACAATATATACACAACATCTCTTGAATTCACCCAACCAAAATAGCTTTCTAAATGAAGAACTTGAGCAACTATAAAATAGAGTTTTAACACTAGAGTAATACATTCGATTCTTCTCAAACTTGATTAGAGGATAAGAAATATTCTTCTTCCTCCTTCTTTGAATCTCCAATCCTTCTCACAGAGAGTTCTTCTCTTTTTTTCTCCCATTCTCTTCTCTGTTTTCTCCCTTTCTCGTTTCTTCTCTTAATTTTGGCTTAGAATAGGACTCAACGTAAAATTACACTGACATATAATACGTATATTAACTAATACTTATTATATTACTTAATATATAATTAAATTAGGGGTTATGGAAATCCAAAAGTCACAAGGTCATGTTTGGCTAGCCCCTTCAAATCTTCTTTTAATTTATTTTAATTTCTTCCTTATCGTATAGTTTATTTGTCACAACCATTATTAAATTAATCCTCAATATAATTATAACGTCCATTTTGCCAATATAACAAATTACTAAATCTCTAATTTAGTTACTTAATTAAATTAGGATATTCCCTTCCATCAATATTATCACACTTTCATTAAATTATTCCGTAACGATTTCCATCAACTAATCATTTTAATTTTATAACTATTCTAACTAAAATATTTATTTTATTCGATAAATATTTTAACTATTCACGAGATTCACAATTGTAATACATTAATATTTTACTTCTATAGGTAATATGTATTACTTTCTCATCTTATTAAAATAATATATTTACATTAATTCACTATTTTAATTAAGTGAATTACTCACATTATTTATGAGATTTAATTCATAATAAATTCATTGCCACAAGGCATATAATCAAATTATATTATTCAATAATATAACTTCCAACTTAATTAAAATAACTTACTTCCCTTTTCAAACAATTTCATTTCCCTTCTTTAATAGTTAAAAGAAATTAACTACTAAACCTCATTCCTCCATCATATAAATATATATATATATATATATATATATCTTTTATATTCACACCACATCATATATTTCACCACATATAATACATATCCAAACTCAAAACATCTCGTAATAAGAATTTTTGAAAATTCGGTTTGTCACATCCTTCCCTCCTTATAAGGATTCCGTCATCGGAATCACCGAAACCCTACCTTACTCAGGTTTTCATGAAATCTCTTTAAAAATATTTATCGTTGAATAACTTCAACACATTACCTTAGTATAGTTTTTATATTTCCTACTACATTTCGTTCTTCAACAAATTTTAGGTTTTATTTCATAACCTTCAATTAAACACAATTATGTTTCAAATATTATATATTCTCTAACTCGTTCATTTTCTTTCTAAGGATCATTACCATATACTTTACTCGTCGAAGACATATACTTCATAATTCACTATCTTATAAGTATTCGGGTTATCACATTCACCCCTTCTTCTGAGAATTTCGTCCTCGAAATTTTTATTAATCTTCATTCATTCAATCTATCAAAGTAGATTTTACGTTAATCTTATTCACTAACTTGTTGCGTTCTACAACTATTTCTTTCTAAGGAATATCATTCTTTCCTCCTTCACCTCCAGAATAATAAGAATCTTCTACAATTGCTCAATAATTGGGAAGCGATTTGAATAACAGGAATTTAAAAGATTCCAATTTATGCTGAGGGGTCATAAGACCTTAAACTTTTCTCTAGGTTTAATAGTGCATCACCACTATAAACCATCTTTAACAGAATGTTTAGCAATCACACAGACTGAAAACACTCTCTGCAAGTACTCTAGGTGATCAGCCTATCGTACCCCTACGTCGTGCACAACGTATTACATCTTAACATCGTAACGACTATATGCGTTACTTTCGGAACCATTGTCTCTGGTAACATATCTCTTTTTACAGGGTTGTTCACCTTAGATTCTTAACATTTGAATCCACACTAAAATAATTTCGTTTGGTATAGTTTGACAAAGAACGCTTGAATTTCATGAACATCTTTCAATATTCGTCTAGCTGAATCAAGTAGCATAGACTTCTAGCAATAACTCAGACATCAATCGAGATATATATATTTATATTTATATATATATATATATATATATATATATATATATCTTTAACCAACTCAAAATATATATTTTTTTTCATTTAAAGAAACAAAAAGTAAATAAATCCCCTTTTTTTTATATAGTTTAAGGAAACTAAAAATAAATGAATCTTTTGATAATATCCTGTTACCATACCGTAATAATGGTACGTTGAGGATTTCGTCATTACATAACATCGTCATACTACATCATACCATAGTGGGCTGACGATCATACGATCACATCCAACACTAGGTTTAACTGTATTGATAACTTGCTCGATTATTGTCTCTACCCCATATCAAATGATGCATAGAACACATAAAATACATTTTAAAAATTTAAAATTATTTTTGTCTAGCTGAAGCAATTAGTATAGACATGTGAAAAATAACATTATTTTAAAAAATTCATTAGTTCCATCATTTGGTCCAATATTTTTCAAGAAAACAAAAGTGCAACATCAGTACAAAGTCAATAAATTTCAAAAATCTAGCAAAGCTAGGAGATTTAGAATATAAAACTTTCTCCATCAATTAAATCTTTACTCCATCATTACTTAATCATTCTATCAACCTTAAACAACATCAATGCTTCCTACACCATAACCTTTCTATTCCCAGTATTGTTCATCAAACTTTCCACACTTTGGAAGTCAGAAACTTTCCACAATAATATGAGTTTAAGAACTTCCTAGTCAGTCCATAGGCGTCCATTCGCTGAGGAGTTCCAAAAATACCATATGATTATGAGTCATGAACTTACCATAAGCATGAATTTAAGAACTCGCACTTAATCCTAATAACATCTTACTAATCTTAATAGTCTCTAACTATCAAATATACAAATGAGAAAAGAATCACTTTTTCACCAGATATACATTGATAGTGCGACACCAACATTCCAATGATTATCAATGTGATAAACTAAGTGCAAGCACAAAACCCTCGGCCATACAAAGGTTTGTACAACTTCGCCACCACATGAGTCCTCAGTTGAAATCCCACTTAACACTATCTTCATCGTAACTTCTCGCTCAATACTCGATACAGATTTCCTGTATCTCATCATTTATAACTCCACGTGAGTTAACCTCGTATTATATCATAGCACATTCTCGTTATAGCATTAAACTATAACTATTCAATCATTACAGACCATCTGTCTGTCAACTTCAAAAGATCACGTCGTGATCTTATTCTATAATCATCTCCCTTTTGATTCTTTCTTATCTCATTATCGTTTTGTTTTAAAGCTTCTTATCTTTTCCTATCATCATGTCATATCATGATTTCATTATGCTTTTAAATCTTATAGACTTTGTCTATTCATCATTATTGTTCATCTTTATTATTGGAGTTAGGTAACTCCTGATTCTCATCTTCATATCTCTTCAAGATTCTTCTTTGAATCTTCTTGTTTATTTATTAACTCTACTTTTAAGAATTTCTAACTTCGTCCATAAAGTTCAACATTTTATTCGAGTTTTATTCCTCGTTATTCTCACCTTCTTCTTATAACATTTCTAGGACTTAACTCATCCTATACTTCTACGTATGTGAAAGGAATCACCCTTTCGCTATACGTAACTTAACTTCTCATTCTCCAAGGTCATAGCCTAAGGTACTCTTACCTAAGGTGTATAACCTATCAACTTTGATACCAACGGTAACGACTCCAAAATTTATACAATATAATTCTCGACTTCGGTCGTTAACAATACATCTATAATCTATCTTTACATCATTATTAGATATTAAAATCACCAAAAATACGGACTATATAAAACTTTTATAAACTTCTTTCTTTATTGTTCTGCATCGCAACCTTTACATTACATCTCTTTGATTCAAATCTATATCATGAATCGTTACAATACAATGACTGTACTAAGTCTTACATCATAAAGTAATATCCATATACATTAGATAACTCCCCTTATAATTTAACATGTTACATTCAAAATATTAAATATATTTCCCATAAAACATAAGTAATCTTCGTGAATGTGGATCTTTATAACTCATTTAGCAAGTATCCTTACCTTGAAATCTTGACCTGCAAAAGTTATTATTTGCAAGAGTGAGCTCAACAGCTCAGCAAATTATAACAGTTTTCATTCATCACGTAGCACATAATAACATACTCAACATACATCTTATAATAATTAAAGTAACATGGCCTACATGCTTTAATTCACATAACAAATACAAAGATTGAGTTTCGTACTTAAAGAACATGCTTTGCTCAATAATGTAGTCATAAATTGACTTTAACTTTCATGCTTACATCATATATAATTTATCAGGATCGCTTACAACACATATAACATATCATGCAATTTAGAACAGTTCATCAAGTTCACGTAGACAAATAAGAACCAAAAGACTTGCCTTGATCGTTGTTTACCAATAACAGATTAACAGCATACAGCTATCTGCACTTCACGTACCCTACACAATTATATAATCATGCACATCAACTATTAGTTACAAAGCAACACATAGTAGATCTAATGTAAACTTTACTCTACATCCCATAACCTTTCTTATTAATCAATACACAATGTTCAATTTGATGTGTTAACTTTCGACGTATATCTCACTATATTTCTTTTTTGTAATATTCAAAATTCATTCAAGTGTTTAAGTCTTTCTAGGACTATTTATTGGTTTTATATTAACCTCATTTCATATATTATAATGTTCGCTTCATTAGAATCGAAACACTATTTAAGTGTATTAACACATTACACGGCGTTTCGACGTTTATACGTCACACGCCTTATTCGCCTCTTTTGCATGCGCTTAGCATGCTCCTATATTGGGTTACATTACTCTATAATGTTTCATTATTATTAGGAACATAATATTAAACAAGGTTATACACACTCATTACGGCGTTGCGACGCTTGCACGTCCGTACGCCAAACTTGCCTATTCGGACGCCCAAACGACACGTATTTGCGCACGATTAGCACGCCCATATGAATTGTCTAATACTCAATGGTTAATTTTAAGTATCATTATAATATATAATAGTCATGTTATGGAATTTAGAATATCATTTTACATGGTCGGGAGCATTACATGTGCATACGTGCATGCCCGACGCCCCCCGATTGCCTCCGAATACACATCAGTCCCAAAGATGAATATTTTGACCCCTGCTACTGACCTCAAATTGAAAAACTTAAAGAACAAAAGTTGTAGGTCTACTCGTGCTCGTTCCGAATCATCTTGAATCTTCTCAATCGGAGTTCGTATAAAAGAGTTATGGCTGTTTTACCATAAGAGGTCAAAACTGTCCCAAACTGACACTGTTCCCGGCACAGCTGCGCCCCAAATAGCCTTGGTGGCAGCGCAGCTGCGCCCCTACCACCGTGCTACGTGAATTTTCTTTCAAGTTTGTGGTTCCGGCTAATTTTCTAACCCTTACCTCCTTTCCATCTTCATAAATCAAGCTATACACATCCGATTGAGTCCGTTTTCGACTCTATGGATTCGTGAAACACTGAACTACTCATCTATATGATAATTATAACACTTCAAAAATATTAACAATTCCTTTTAAGGGTTTCAATTCAGTGTTCATGCTAATTCTTCATGTTTTACATATATTTAGCGAATTCAATCACTACGAATTCGTTTTACATCCGTTTTGACTCGTTCAACTTGGGTTATTTTTGTTTTTTCGAGTACTATCATAATACATCATCAATTTACAGATTACTACAAGCTTTCTTAGCTAATTTTAGCCTCAAAGTAGACCAAAACATACACATTACCATCAAAATCCAAATTCCTCTTCTTTAACATAAATACATGAATTTGTGTACTTACAAACAATTATAGAAGCTATATATCAGATTATACAGACCCATGTACATACATATACATATATATACACAACATCTCTTGAATTCATCCAACCAAAATAGCTTTCTACATGAAGAACTTGAGAAACTATAAATTAGAGTTTTAACACTAGAGTAATACCTTCGATTCTTCTCAAATTTGATTAGAGGATGAGAAATCTTCTTCTTCTTCCTTCTTTGAATCTCCAATCCTTCTCACAAAGAGTTCTTCTCTTTTTTTTCTCCCATTCTCTTCTCTGTTTTCTCCCTTTCTCGTTTCTTCTCTTAGTTTAGGCTTTTAGAATAGGACTCAACGTAAAATTACACTGACATATAATACTTATATTAACTAGTACTTATTATATTACTTAATATATAATTAAATTAGGGGTTATGAAAATCCAAAAGCCACAAGGCCATGTTTGGCTACCCCCTTCAAATCTTCTTTTAATTTATTTTAATTTCTTCCTTATCGTATAGTTTATTTGTCACAATCATTATTAAATTAATCCTCAATATAATTATAACTTCCATTTTGCTAATATAATAAATTACTAAATCTCTAATTTAATTACTTAATTAAATTAGGATATTCCCTTCCATCAATATTATCGGACTTTCATTAAATTATTGCGTAACGATTTCCATCAAATATTCATTTTAATTTTATAACTATTCCAACTAAAATATTTATTTTATTCGATAAATATTTTAACTATTCACGAGATTCACAATTGTAATACATTAACATTTTAAGTCTATAGGTAATATGTATTACTTTCTCATCTTATTAAAATAATATATTTACATTAATTCACTATTTTAATTAAGTGAATTACTCACATTATTTATGAGATTTAATTCATAATAAATTCATTGCCACAAGGCATATAATCAAATTATATTATTCAATAATATAACTTCCAACTTAATTAAATTAATTTACTTCCCTTTTCAAACAATTTCATTTCCCTTCTTTAATAGTTAAAAGAAATTAACTACTAAACCTCATTCCTCCATCATATGAATCTATATATATATATATTTTCTATATTCACACCACATCATATACTTCACCATATATAACACATATCCAAACTCAAAACATCTCGTAATAAGAATTTTATTTATTAAGTTCTTATTATAATAATTTTTGAAAATTCGGGTTGTCACATCCTTCCCTCCTTATAAGGATTCCGTCCTCGGAATCACCGAAACCCTACCATACTCAGGTTTTCATCAAATCTCTTTAAAAATATTTATCGTTGAATAACTTCAACACATTACCTTAGTATAGGTTTTATATTTCCTACTACATTTCGTTCTTCAACAAATTTTAGGTTTTAGTTCATAACCTTCAATTAAACACAATTATGTTTCAAATATTATATATTCTCTAACTCGTTCATTTTCTTTCTAAGGATCATTACCATAATTTAATCGTCGAAGACATATACTTCATAATTCACTATCTTATAAGTATTCGGGTTATCACATTCACCCCATCTTCTAAGAATTTCGTCCTCGAAATTTTTATTAATCTTCATTCATTCAATCTATCAAAGTAGATTTTACGTTAATATTATTCACTAACTTGTTGTGTTCTACAACTATTTCTTTCTAAGGAATATCATTCTTGCCACCTTCACCTCCAGAATAATAAGAATCTTCCACAATTGCTCAATAATTGGGAAGCAATTTGAATAACAGGAATTTAAAAGATTCCAATTCATGTTGAGGGGTCATAAGACCTTAAACTCTTCTTCAGGTTTAATAGTGCATCACCACTGTAAACCATCTTTAACAGAATGTTTAGCAATCACACAGACTAAAAACACTCTCTGCAAGTACTCTAGGTGATCAGCCTATCGTACCCCTACGTCGTGCACAACGTATTACATCTTAACATCGTAACGACTATATGCGTTACTTTCGAAATCATTGTCTCCGATAACATGTCTCCTTTTACAGGGTTGTTCACCTCAGCTTCTTAACATTTGAATCCACAACAAAATAATTTGGTTTGGTATAGTTTGACAAAGAACGCTTGAATTTCATGAACATCTTTCAATATTCGTCTAGCTGAATCAAGTAGCATAGACTTCTAGCAATAACTCAGACATCAATCGATATATATATATATATATATATATATATATATATATATCTTTAACCAACTCAAAATATATTTTTTTCATTTAAAGAAACTAAAAGTAAATAAATCCCCTTTTTTTTATAGTTTAAGGAAACTAAAAATAAATGAATCTTTTCATAATATCCTGATACCATACCGTAATAATGGTACGTTGAGGATTTCGTCATACTACATCATACCATAGTGGGTTGACGATCATACGATCACATCTAACACTAGGTTTAACTGTATTGATAACTTGCTCGATTATTGTCTCTACACCATATCAACTGATGCATATAACACATAAAATACATTTTGAAAATTTAAAATTATTTTTGTCTAGCTGAAGCAATTAGCATAGACATGTGAATAATAGCAGTATTTTAAAAACTTTATTGCTTCCATCATTTGATCCAATATTTTTCAAGAAAACAGAAGTGCAACATCAGCACGAAGTCAATAAATTTCAAAAATCTAGCAAAGCTAGGAGATTTAGAATATAAAACTTTCTCCATTAATTAAATCTTTACTCCATCATTACTTAATCATTCTATCAACTTTAAACAACATCACTGCTTTCTACACCATAACCATTCTGTTCCCAGTATAGTTCATCAAACATTCCACACTTTGGAAGTCAGGAACTTTCCAGAATAATATGAGTTTAAGAACTTCCTAGTCAGACCATAGGCGTCCATTCGCTGAGGAGTTCCAAACATACCATATGATTATAAGTCATGACCATACCATAAGCATGAGTTTTAAGAACTCGTACTTAATCCTAATAACAACTTACTAATCTTAATAGTCTCTAACTATCAAATATACACATGAGAAAAGAATCAGCTTTTCACCACATATACATTGATAGTGCGACACCAACATTCCAATGATTATCAATGTGATAAACTAAGTGCAAGTACAAAACCCTCGCCCATATAAAGGTCTGTACAACTCAGCCACCACATGAGTCCTCAGTTGAAATCCCGCTTAACTCTATCTTCATCTTAACTTCTCGCTCTATACTCGATACAGATTTCCTGTATCTCATCATTTATAACTCCTCGTGAGTTAACCTCGTACTATGTCATAGTACATTCTCGTTATAGCATTAAACTATAACTATTCAATCATTACAGAACATCTGTCTGTCAACTTCAAAAGATCACGTCGTGATCTTATTCTATAATCATCTCCCTTATGATTCTTTCTTATCTCATTATCGTTTTGTTTTAAAGCTTCTTATCTTTTCCTATCATCATGTCATATCATGATTTCATTATGCTTTTAAATCTTATAGACTTTGTTTATTCATTATTATTGTTCATCTTTATTATTGGAGTTAGGTAACTCCTGATTCTCATCTTCATATCTCTTCAAGATTCTTCTTTGAATCGTCTTGTTTATTTATTAACTCTTCTTTTAAGAATTTCTAACTTCGTTCATAAAGTTCAATATTTTATTCGAGTTTTATTCCTCGTTATTCTCACCTTCTTCTTATAACATTTTTAGGACTTAACTCATCCTATACTTCTACGTATATAAAAGGAATCACCTTTTCGCTATACGTAACTTAACTTCTCATTCTCTAAAGTCATAGCCTAAGGTATTCTTACCTAAGGTGTATAACCTATCAGCTTTGATACCAACTGTAACGACCCCAAAATTCATACAATATAATTCTCGACTTCGGTCATTAACAATACATCTATAATCTATCTTTACATTATTATTAGATATTAAAATCACCAAAAAAAGCAGACTATATAAAACTTTTATAAACTTCTTTCTTTATTGTCTTGAATCGCAACCTTTACATTACATCTCTTTGATTCAAATCTATATCATGAATCGTTACAATACAATGACTATACCAAGTCTTACATCATAAAGTAATATCCATATACATTGGATAACTCCACTTATAATTCAACATGTTACATTCAAAACATTAAATAAATTTCCCATAAAACATAAGTAATCTTCGTGAATGTGTATCTTTATAACTCACTTAGCACGTATCCTTACCTTGAAATCTTGACCTACAAAAGTTATTATTTGCAAGAGTGAGCTCGACAGCTCAGCAAGTTCTAACAGTTTTCATGCATCACGTAGCACATAATAACATACTCAACATACAACTTATAATAATTAAAGTAACATGGCCTACATGCTTTAATTCACATAACAAATACAAATATTGAGTTCCTTACTCAATGAACATGCTTTGCTCAATAATGTTGTCATAAATTGACATAAACATTCATTCTTACAACATATATAATTTATCATGCTCGCTTACAACACATATAACATATCATGTAATTTAGAAAAGTTCATCAAGTTCACGTAGACAAATAGGAACCGAAAGACTTGCCTTGATCGTTGTTTACCAATAACAGATTAACAGCTTACAGCTATCTGCACTTCACGTGCCCTACACAATTATATAATCATGCACATCAACTATTATTCACAAAGCAACGCATAGTAGTTGTAATGTAAACTTTACTCTACATCCCATAACCTTTCTTATTAATCAATACACAATGTTCAATTTGATGTGTTAACTTTCGACGTATATCTCACTATATTTCTTTTTTGTAATATTCAAAATTCATTCAAGTGTTTAAGTCTTTCTAGGACTACTTATTGGTTTTATATTAACCTCATTTCATATATTATAATGTTCGTTTCATTAGAATCGAAACACTATTTAAGTGTATTAACACATTACATGGCGTTTCGACGTTTATACGTCACACGCCTAATTTGCCTCTTTTGCATGCGCTTATCATGCTCCTATATTGGGTTACATTACTCTATAATGTTTCATTATTAGGAACATAATATTAAACAAGGTTATACACACTCGTTAAGGCGTTGCGACGCTTGCACGTCCGTACGCCAAACTTGCCTATTCGGACGCCCAAACGACACGCATTTGCGCACGCTTAGCACGCCCATACGAATTGTCTAATGCTCAATGGTTAATTTTAAGTATCATTATAATACATAATAGTCATGTTATCGAAGTTAGAATATTATTTTACATAGTTGGGAGCGTTATATATGCATACGTGCATGCCCGATGCCCCCCGATTGCCTCTGAATACACATCAGTCCCAAAGATGACCATTTTGACCCCTGCTACTGGCCTTAAATTCAATAATCTTAAAGAATGAAAGTTGTAGGTCTACTCGTTCTCGTTCCGAGTCATCTTGAATCTCCTCAATCGAAGTTCGTATGAAAGAGTTATGACTGTTTTACCACAGGAGGTCAAAATAGTCCCGGACTGACACTGTTCCCAGAGAAGCTGCTCCCCAAATAGCCTTGGGGCCAACGCAGCTGCGCCCCTGGCAGCGTGCTACGCGAATTTTTTTTCCAGTTTGTGGTTCTGGCTAATTTTCTAACTCTTTCCTCCTTCCCATCTTCATAAATCAAGCTATACACATCCGATTGAGTCCGTTTTCGACTCCATGGATTCGTGAAACACTGAACTACTCATCTATATGTTAATTATAACACTTCAAAAACATTAACAATTCCTTTTAAGGGTTCCAATCCAGTGTTCATGCTAATTCTTCATGTTTTACATATATTTAGCGAATTCAATCACTACGAATTCGTTTTACATCCGTTTTGACTTGTTCAACTTGGTTTGTTTTCGTTTTTTTTGAGTACTATCATAATAAATCATCAATTTGCAGATTACTACAAGCTTTCTTTGCCAATTTTAGCCTCAAAGTAGACCAAAACATACACATTACCATTAAAACCCAAATTCCACTTCTTTAACATAAATACATGAATTTGATTACTTACAAACAATTATAGAAGCTATATATCAGATTATACAGACCCATGTATATACATATACATATATATACACAACATCTCTTGAATTAACCCAACCAAAATAGCTTTCTAAATGAAGAACTTGAGAAACTATAAATTAGAGTTTTAACACTAGAGTAATACCTACGATTCTTCTCAAACTTGATTAGAAGATGAGAAATCTTCTTCTTTTTCCTTTTTTGAATCTCCAATCCATCTCACAGAGAGTTCTTCTATTTTTTTTCTCCCATTCTTTTCTCTGTTTTCTCCCTTTCTCGTTTCTTCTCTTAGTTTAGGCTTAGAATAGGACTCAACGTAAAATTACACTGACATATAATACGTATATTAACTAATACTTATTATATTACTTAGTATATAATTAAATTAGGGGTTATGGAAATCCAAAAGCCACAAGGCCATGTTTGGCTAGCCCCTTCAAATCTTCTTTTAATTTATTTTAATTTCTTCCTTATCGTATAGTTTATTTGTCACAACCATTATTAAATTAATCCTCAATATAATTATAACTTCCATTTTGCCAATATAATAAATTACTAAATCTCTAATTTAATTACTTAATTAAATTAGGATATTCCCTTCCATCAATATTATCACACTTTCATTAAATTATTCCGTAACGATTTTCATCAAATATTTATTTTAATTTTATAACTATTCCAACTAAAATATTTATTTTATTTAATAAATATTTTAACTATTCACGAGATTCACAATTGTAATACATTAACATTTTACGTCTCTAGGTAATATGTATTACTTTCTCATCTTATTAAAACAATATATTTACATTAATTCACTATTTTAATTAAGTGAATTACTCACATTATTTATGAGATTTAATTCATAATAAATTCATTGCCACAAGGCATATAATCAAATTATATTATTCAATAATATAACTTCCAACTTAATTAAATTAACTTACTTCCCTTTTCAAACAATTTCATTTCCCTTCTTTAATAGTTAAAAGAAATTAACTACTAAACCTCATTCCTCAATCATATGAATCTATATATATATATATATATATATATGTATATATATCTTCTATATTCACACCACCTCATATACTTCACCACATATAACACATATCCAAACTCAAAACATCTCGTAATAAGAATTTTATTTATTAAGTTCTTATTATAATAATTTTTGAAAATTCAGGTTGTCACATCCTTCCCTCCTTATAAGGATTCCGTCCTCGGAATCACCGAAACCCTACCTTACTCAGGTTTTCATCAAATCTCTTTAAAAACATTTATCGTTGACTAACTTCAACACATTACCTTAGTATAGGTTTTATATTTCCTACTACATTTCGTTCTTCAACAAATTTTAGGTTTTATTTCATAACCTTCAATTAAACACAATTATGTTTCAAATATTATATATTCTCTAACTCGTTCATTTCCTTTCTAAGGATCATTACCATAATTTAATCGTCGAAGACATATACTTCATAATTCACTATCTTATAAGTATTCGGGTTATCACATTCACCCCTTCTTCTAAGAATTTCGTCCTCGAAATTTTTATTAATCTTCATTCATTCAATCTATCAAAGTAGATTTTACGTTAATCTTATTCACTAACTTGTTGTGTTCTACAACTATTTCTTTCTAAGGAATATCATTCTTGCCACCTTCACCTCCAGAATAATAAGAATCTTCCACAATTGCTCAATAATTAGGAAGCGATTTGAATAACAGGAATTTAAAAGATTCCAATTCATGCTGAGGGGTCATAAGACCTTAAACTCTTCTCCGGGTTTAATAGTGCATCACCACTGTAAACCAACTTTAACAGAATGTTTAGCAATCACACAGACTGAAAACACTCTCTGCAAGTACTCTAGGTGATCAGCCTATCGTACCCCTACGTCGTGCACAACGTATTACATCTTAACATCGTAAAGACTATATGCGTTACTTTCGGAATCATTGTCTCCGATAACATGTCTCCTTTTACAGGATTGTTCACCTCTGCTTCTTAACATTTGAATCCACAACAAAACAATTTGGTTTGGTATAATTTGACAAAGAACGCTTGAATTTCATGAATATCTTTTAATATTCGTCTAGACGAATCAAGTAGCATAGACTTCTAGCAATAACTCAGACATCAATCGAGATATATATATATATCTTTAACTAACTCAAAATATTTTTTTTCCTTTTAATGAAACTAAAAGTAAATAAATCCCTTTTTTTTATAGTTTAAGGAAAATAAAAATAAATGAATCTTTTCATAATATCCTGATACCATACCGTAATAATGGTACGTTGAGGATTTCGACATTACATGACATCGTCATACTACATCATACCATAGTGGGCAGACGATCATACGATCACATCCAACACTAGGTTTAACTATATTGATAACTTGCTCGATTATTGTCTCTACACCATATCAAATGATGCATAGAACACATAAAATACATTTTAAAATTTTAAATTTATTTTTGTCTAGCTGAAGCAATTAGCATAGACATGTGAATAATAGTAGTATTTTAAAAAATTCATTGGTTCCATCATTTGATCCAGTATTTTTCAAGAAAACAGAAATGCAACATCAGCACGAAGTCAATAAATTTTAAAAATCTAGCAAAGCTAGGAGATTTAGAATATAAAACTTTCTCCATCAATTAAATCTTTACTCCATCATTACTTAATCATTCCATCAACCTTAAACAACATCAATGCTTCCTACACCATAACCTTTCTATTCCCAATATAGTTCATCAAACTTTCCATACTTTGGAAGTCAGGAACTTTCCACAATAATATAAGTTTAAGAACTTCCTAGTCAGACCATAGGCGTCCATTCGCTGAGGAGTTCCAAACATACCATATGATTATGAGTCATGAACTTACCATAAGCATGAGTTTTAAGAACTCGTACTTAATCCTAATAACATCTTACTAATCTTAAAAGTCTCTAACTATCAAATATACACATAAGAAAAGAATCACCTTTTCACCACATATACATTGATAGTGCGACCCCAACATTCCAATGATTATCAATGTGATAAACTAAGTGCAAGCACAAAACCCTCGCCCATACAAAGGTTTGTACAACTCAGCCACCACATGAGTCCTCAGTTGAAATCCCACTTAACTCTATCTTCATCTAAACTTCTCGCTCTATACTCAATACAGATTTCCTGTATCTCATCATTTATAACTCCTCGTGAGTTAACCTCGTATTATATCATAGCACATTCTCGTTATAGCATTAAACTATAACTATTCAATCATTACAGACCATCTGTCTGTCAGCTTCAAAAGATCACGTTGTGATCTTATTCTATAATCATCTCCCTTATGATTCTTTCTTATCTCATTATCGTTTTGTTTTAAAGCTTCTTATCTTTTCCTATCATCTTGTCATATCATGATTTTATTATGCTTTTAAATCTTATAGACTTTGTCTATTCATCATTATTGTTCATCTTTATTATTGGAGTTAGGTAACTCCTGATTCTCATCTTCATATCTCTTCAAGATTCTTCTTTGAATCTTCTTGTTTATTTATTAACTCTTTTTTTAAGAATTTTTAACTTCGTTCATAAAGTTCAACATTTTATTCGAGTTTTATTCCTCATTATTCTCACCTTCTTCTTATAACATTTCTAGGACTTAACTCATCCTATACTTCTACGTATGTGAAAGGAATCACCTTTTCGTTATACGTAACTTAACTTCTCATTCTCTAAGGTCATAGCCTAAGGTACTCTTACCTAAGGTGTATAACCTATCAGCTTTGATACCAACTGTAACGACCCTAAAATTCATACAATATAATTCTCGACTTCGGTCGTTAACAATAAATCTATAATCTATCTTTACATCATTATTAGTTATTAAAATCACCAAAAATGCGGACTATATAAAACTTTTATAAACTTCTTTCTTTATTGTCCTGAATCGCAACCTTCACATTACAACTCTTTGATTCAAATCTATATCATAAATCGTTACAATACAATGACTATACCAAGTCTTACATCATAAAGTAATATCCAAATACATTAGATAACTCCACTTATAATTCAACATGTTACATTCAAAACATTAAATACATTTCCCATAAAACATAAGTAATCTTCGTGAATGTGGATCTTTATAACTCACTTAGCACGTATCCTTACCTTGAAATCTTGACCTACAAAAGTTATTATTTGCAAGAGTGAGCTCGACAGCTCAGCAAGTTCTAACAGTTTTCATGCATCACGCAGCACACAATAACATACTCAACATACATCTTATAATAATTAAAGTAACATGGCCTACATGCTTTAATTCACATAACAAATACAAAGATTGAGTTCCTTACTCAATGAACATGCTTTGCTCAATAATGTAGTCATAAATTGACATAAACATTCATGCTTACAATATATATAATTTATCATGCTCGCTTACAACACATATAACATATCATGCAATTTAAAACAGTTCATCAAGTTCACGTAGACAAATAGGAATCCAAAGACTTGCCTTGATCGTTGTTTACCAATAACAGATTAACAGCTTACAGCTATCTGCACTTCACGTGCCCTACACAATTATATAATCATTCACATCAACTATTAGTCACAAAGCAACGCATAGTACTTGTAATGTAAACTTTACTCTACATCCCATAACCTTTATTATTAATCAATACACAATATTCAATTTGATGTGTTAACTTTCGACGTATATCTCACTATATTTCTTTTTTGTAATATTCAAAATTCATTCAAGTGTTTAAGTCTTGCTAGGACTACTTATTGGTTTTATATTAACCTCATTTCATATATTATAATGTTCGTTTCATTAGAATTGAAACACTATTTAAGTGTATTAACACGGTACACGGCGTTTCGACGTTTATACATCACACGCCTAATTCGCCTTTTTTGCATGCGCTTAGCATGCTCCTATATTGGGCTACATTACTCTATAATGTTTTATTATTATTAGGAACATAATATTAAACAAGGTTATACACACTCGTTACGGCGTTGCGACGCATGCACGTCCGTACGCCAAACTTGCCTATTCGGATGCCCAAACGACACGCATTTGTGCACGCTTAGCATGTCCATACGAATTGTCTAATACTCAATGGTTAATTTTAAGTATAATTACAATACATAATAGTCATATTATAGAAGTTATAATATCATTTTACATGGTCGGGAGCATTACATGTGCATACGTGCATGCCCGACGCCCCCCGATTGCCTCTAAATACACATCAATCCCAAAGATGACCATTTTGACCCCTACTACTGACCTCAAATTGAATAACTTAAAGAACGAAAGTTGTAGATATAGTCGTGCTCGTTCTGAATCATCTTGAATCTCCTCAATCGGAGTTCGTATGAAAGAGTTATGGCTGTTTTACCACATGAGGTCAAAATAGTCCCGGACTGACACTGTTCCCAGAGCAGCTGCGCCCCAAATAGCCTTGGGGTCAGTGCAGCTGCGCCCCTGGCAGCGTGCTACGCAAATTTTCTTTCCAGTTTGTGGTTCTGACTAATTTTCTAACTATTTCCTCCTTCCCATCTTCATAAATCAAGCTATACACATCCGATTGAATACGTTTTCGACTCTATGGATTCGTGAAACACTGAACTACTCATCTATATGATAATTATAATACTTTAAAAACATTAACAATTTTTTTTAAGGGTTCCAATTCAGTGTTCATGCTAATTCTTCATGTTTTACATATATTTAGCGAATGCAATCACTACGAATTCGTTTTACATCTGTTTTGACTCGTTCAACTTGGGTTATTTTCATTTTTTCGAGTACTATCATAATACATCATCAATTTGCAGATTATTACAAGCTTTTTTAGCCAATTTTAGCGTCAAAGTAGACTAAAACATACACATTACCATCAAAACCTAAATTCCTCTTCTTTAACATAAAAACATGAATTTGATTACTTACAAACAATTATAGAAGCTATATATCAGATTATACAGACCCATGTATATACATATACATATATATACATAACATCTCTTGAATTCACCCAACCAAAATAGCTTTCTAAATGAAGAACTTGAGAAACTATAAATTAGAGTTTTAACACTAGAGTAATACCTTCGATTCTTCTCAAACTTGATTAGAGGATGAGAAATCTTCTTCTTTTTCCTTTTTTGAATCTCCAATCCTTCTCACAAAGAGTTCTTCTATTTTTTTCTCCCATTCTCTTCTCTATTTTCTCCCTTTCTCGTTTCTTCTCTTAGTTTAGGCTTGGAATAGGACTTAACGTAAAATTACACTGACATATAATACGTATATTAACTAATACTTATTATATTACTTAATATATAATTAAATTAGGGGTTATGGAAATCCAAAAGCCCCAAGGCCATGTTTGGCTAGCCCCTTCAAATCTTCTTTTAATTTATTTTAATTTCTTCCTTATCGTATAGTTTATTTGTCACAACCATTATTAAATTAATCCTCAATATAATTATAACTTCTATTTTGCCAATATAACAAATTACTAAATCTCTAATTTAATTACTTAATTAAATTAGGATATTCCCTTCCATCAATATTATCACACTTTCATTAAATTATTCCGTAACAATTTTCATCAAATATTCATTTTAATTTTATAACTATTCCAACTAAAATATTTATTTTATTCGATAAATATTTTAACTATTCACGAGATTCACAATTATAATACATTAACATTTTACGTCTATAGGTAATATGTATTACTTTCTCATCTTATTAAAATAATATATTTGCATTAATTCACTATTTTAATTAAGTGAATTACTCATATTATTTATGAGATTTAATTCATAATAAATTCATTTGCACAAGGCATATAATCAAATTATATTATTCAATAATATAACTTCCAACTTAATTAAATTAACTTACTTCCCTTTTCAAACAATTTCATTTCCCTTCTTTAATAGTTAAAAGAAATTAACTACTAAATCTCATTCCTCCATCATATGAATATATATATATATATATATATATATATATATCTTCTATATTCACACCACATCATATACTTCACCACATATAACACATATCCAAACTCAAAACATCTCGTAATAAGAATTTTATTTATTAAATTCTTATTATAATAATTTTTGAAAATTCGGGTTGTCACAGGAACTCTCTAGTTTCTGATGAAATTTTTACGAGTTCCTATATATTTCTTATATATATATATATATTATATATATATATATATATATATATATATATATATATATATACAAATGTGTGTATAAACTAGAATTTTTCACTTAAAAAAAGAGAGGGGGTTTCTCGGTATTGATATATATTTGTAAATATATGTTCAAGACTGATATGTTCTTTATTGATAAATATATGTTCGAAACCCTAAATGTTTCTATCTAAGTTTTTTTTTCTTCTAAAATTTTATCAAACCCTAATTTTTGTGTGTTATTAACCGATTTACATTTCATTTATATATATAATTTTTAAAACTCTAAAATTCCAAAAATAATTTTAAAATATATATATATATATATATATATAGATGTGTTCTTATTTTATTAGAATACACACACCACACACACACACACACATATATATATATATAAGTATATCTGAAGTATCATATATGTGTAATAACTGATGTATACCTTGTATATATACATGATTCAGTTGCCAAGAGTCTGTAAGTCTGAATTTTCTATGTGTATATATACAACTATATGTATCTGTGAGTGTGGTTTATTCTATATGAATATCCACTTCTTCTGCTGATACATCTTTGCTATACTGTGGAACAAATGAAAGCTACTTAGCTTGAGTTAGCTATGCTCAGGTAATATCTGTTTCTCTTTCTCTGATAAACTGATTAGATGGTGATAACATCTGGATATAAACATTGGGTGATAGAGATAATTTGTATGTTCTGCATTTTACTGTTTATTATCTGGATATAGACATTGCTTTGTGATATATTTAACATTGACTTGTTGAATCTCTGTGTTGATTTACTATATTCTGATATGGACTAAGAAGCAATGATAATATATTTCTGTGTTATATTTAACACTGACTTGTTGAATCACTATATTGGTTTACTATCTTCTGAAAAGGGCCCATAAGCAATGATAGCATATCTCTTTATTGATATTGAACCATATGTGTTCTCTCTACAACCTGCAGATTTTTGAAATTTTTATGTCTTCTGATTGGACATCTGGTTATTTTTTTAAAAAAAATTGGAACTGACTTAGTTTAATCCATCATTCCTACCCATCTGCTTTTTTTAAACAAGGAGAAAACTAACAAATGACTTAAACCCACTAAGTGCTAAGCATGACTTGTTAGTTCCCAAAAACACATTAGTTATCTAGAAGGGGGGTTGAATAGATATTTTAAAATTTCATTGTTTAAAATACTTTGTCAGTATTGATTATACTGACAAAAACGGAATATATGTTTTGTTCCCCTTCAAGATATTGCAGTTATGGTTTGATAAGCAGTTATGGTAGTTATAACAGATATAGCAGATATAGCAGTTAATGAGAGACAATGAGACACAAGATTTTAAGTGGTTCAGAGCACACAAAGCTCCTAATCCACTCTTCTACTCCACGAGTAGGAAATCCACTAAGGATGTCTCTTACAACTGAATCACTTAGATTCCTTCAAGGCTAGCAGCCCTGGAACTTCTCTTAGTTCACTTAGAACTCTTCAAGTCCTCTGAATTGGTACTTCTCTTAGTTCACTTTTGAACTTTTCAAGCCTTCTGACTTGGATCTCTTCTTAGTTCACTTTTGAACTCTTCAAGTCCTCTGACTTGGTTCTTCACTTGGATTGACAGTTGTTGTTGAGGAGTGCTACTCAGTTGCAATTAAGCATCAGTACTGAGGAACTGAGTAGCGAAGCAAGCTTTCCTCTTTCAGGATCATAGAGTTGATCGTTAAGTGTTCTTGAGCTTTTCTCTTGATATTCTATCTTGTTGTATCTTGCTTGCTTGGTCTGAATCCTTGTCTGATTTTCTTATAAGAGAGCCATTCAAAATATTTCAGTTTGACTGCTCCCGTTGTAGCATTTAATGCTTCAGACGTCTTCTGTGCAGTTGATGTTGACATCCTGCTTTCTTGCTGCACTGTCGACTGGCCCACTGACACAGCAGACTGCAACTTCACCTAACACCTGAAAAGGTGTTTTCTGCAGGCGGTTTAGTCCTTTGTTTAGCTTCTTCAATACGCTTCTTCGATTTGAACTAAGGATGAATATGGAATCATTGGGACTATCAAATTGTCAACGGCTATTAGCCTTTCTTCATTTGTTGCTCTTCCTCCCTTCATCAGAACTACGATCTTTGATGCTGACTGGAGGAGCACTACGATTATGGTTATTGTGCCATAATCGTTGTGTGTTGGCTTGCACGTGCTTGACTCAAACTTGATCATAGAGAATACTACGATATCTCTTAAGCTCTCTGGTAGACTACGATTCCTGCTTGCGTGTCTTGCAGACTTCACACTTCTGGGAGCACACTGTGTTTCTTAACTTAGCTCAGCAGGCGCTCAGATCTTCTTCATGATTCTTAGTGTGGCTTTCAAGGTAAACTACGATTCTGATATATTCACTCAAGCTCCACGAGTCTTGCCTTGGCCTCTGCAGACTTGATTCTCTTAGCAGACTACGATTCTGAACATCTTCATTTACGCTCCATAATTCTGCCTTGTCTTCTGCAGATTGTAATTCTCTTGGCATACTATAATTCTGGATGTCTTCGTTTAAGCTCCATGATTCTGCCTTATTTTTTGACTGTTACCTTTGACAGACTACGATTATGTCAAGGCTTTAACTTTTACAACTCAAATAGATCAACGTAACAGTTTTGATATTTTCTTGTATACATTTATTTACATAAATGATAAACATTAAAGCTCAGATCAACCTAACAATTTTGATCTATCATCTAAGTCCTTGTACATATGATCATTAAAGGACTTTACACTTAAGCATTTATATTTACTTTCAACATCAAATTTGAATATGCAATTCCCAACAATCTCCCCCTATTTGATGTTGACATAATCAGGGAGATTTGTATCATTGCATCATTTTCTAAATGCAGAGTGCTAGAAAGTAAATATGGCTTAGTGTTTCAGTGAGCAACTGAAATTTCTAGAGAACAAGCATGAATTTATTGATGTTTGAAAAGATATTACAATCTAGCATATAAACATCAATATGCAGTTAAGCTTAGACTTATCTCTATCTTCTTTGCCTCTTTGGTTTTGGAGGATTGGCATGCTCTGCGGCTCTCATTCTTCTATTTTGCTCATCTCTCCAGGCAATATCTTCAAGCTCTTCTCGAGATTGCTGATTAGTAAAAGTCATGCCTTGTGAGCCAGAAGCTTGACCTTGACTCCTTTGAAGAGGTATAGCTATGAGAGGGCGCTGCTGTTGATCAGATCGTGGAGGCTGATAACTTAGACTTCTGGAGTTGCCACCCGACGATTGACCAATTTGAGATTTCCTTTGCCTTCTTCCTCCACCTCTGCCTCTATCTCCTTTCTCATTATTCTCCCCCTTTATGTCAGCATCAAGGGTTCGAATATCTTCTGAGAGGCGTTGGACACCTTGGACCAGTTCATGCATTTGAGATCGGTTGAGTGCCATGTCACTACGATTTTCTTCAACTAGAGCCTTAGTTTGTCTTCTTTGTTGCTGAAGACGCTCCATTTGATTGTTATTTTGATTAATTTGAGCTACACTGCAGGCTTGGAATTGTTGAAGTGAGATACGCAGTTCTAAAATTTTTTTTGGCCATCAGCTCATTTTGAGATTGCTGATTCTTCTGCATTATCTCCATAGCCTCCTTATGCTTCTTTGTGGCAGCAAAGTGAATGGCATCCTTTTTGCTTAGGCTGTCAGCCATTTCCCGTATATTCTCCTTTAGCTTCCTGGACAGCTCAGTTGCCAAATTTCCTAGCAGAGTCTTGACAGAGTCGATAATATTATTGAATCTTATGTGAAGCGCCAGAGAATGTGCTTTAAGAATCTCTCCAGATTTTATACCCATTTGGTTTAATATTTCAATCAGCTCCTCCTTTGTTGGCATTAGAGACAATTAATTGAGAATTAGTTGTGTCTCAGGAAGAGGAGGCGTTGTCGTAGTGTGTTCATCTCTCCTTGACATGCTTGCGAGGGCAAGTGTCATGTCGAAATACTCGTTGTTGGAGGATGAGGGAATATCTGCTTGGGTTAGAGGGGCATGTGTTTATGTTTGCTGTATAGGCATAGTGTTTGGCTTAGGGGTTTGTGTTTCTGGTTCTTTGAGCTGTTCTGGAGACTCTACGATTTCTACATCAGATTGATCAGTAGGTGCGAATCGTAGTGTGTCGTTCAAAGTTGGTGTCTCAATGGTTGAGCTTGCAAGAATTTCTTCGACTACTCTTGCAATATGCTCAATCACCATTGGATCATTACCAGTTGGCTCTACGAGAACAAGTTGGTTGTTTGGTTCATCAGTCACAGAGTTTTGGGACTCTGTAAATGGAAACTGATTAGGTGGATGCAAGACCACTTCCAACCATTTGGGTACTTCGTAGAACTGATTGAAGTGTGATGATGGAGTGTGGTTGATAATAAACGAGAGAGGAGTGGAATATACCACATGCTCAGGTTCTAAGGTTGAAGCATTCTTGATCACTTTTTGAGCAAACCTCCTTTCTCTTGGAAAACCATGGGCAAGCACTGAGATTGCCGGATATTCCTTGAAAGTCCAGAATATGTGATCCCAGGAATTGAAAATCATAGCTCTATGATATGGCATCATGGGTAAATAATTGAACAGATGATTGTAGTTTGTTGTTCTTTTACCATCCCGTCCCGCATATATGACCTCAAGATCATCATCTTCTTCTTCATCACTCTCTGTATCATAAACTTGCACAACATCAATCATCTCATCATTTGCAATATTCACCATTTCTGCAGCAACAGACTCTACGAATTCTTCATTTACTGAAGGGACTTCATTATTATCTATTTGTAGCTCCCCCTCAGCTTTAGCATTCTCTGTCTTAGTTGCTTCTAACTGCTCCCCCTCAGCTGAAGCACTTTCTTGAACAGGAGCTTTCAGAATTTCTTCTTCTTGTACTTCAGCATTGTCATCTTCATTTGGGCTTATCACAATCATTTCTGGCGTAAACCTTTTGGCCATTTTGTCTCTCAGAGATTCATTAACAACAGCATTAGACATCTCCATATCATCTTGATTTATAATCTGATCGGGTGCAACAGAGTGGTCAGCATCTCTGATGTAAGTTAATACATCTTCAATGATTCTGATCTCTTGTGGAGTTGGACCAGATGCTTGTTGCTTAGTGGACTGTTCAGCCTTTTCTGCAGCCCTTCTTTTATCATCTTCTTCCATTATTTCTTCATTGATAATAGCATACTTCTTAGCCAACTTCTTCACCCTCTTCTTTTGCTTGGGCACATCCTTTGCATCTTCTTCAGCTTTAGCCTTTTGAGTTTGCTCAGGCTAAGAGGCTGTTGCAGCTTCTCCTTCTGCAGAGGCAGCCAGTCTGGACTCTACGATTCGTGATGGCTCCACAATCGTAGTGAGTGAAGACTTTCTTGTTCTGTGGCCCCGCTTCTTCTTCTGTTGAGGCTCAGAGCTCCCTTGTGCCCTGTCCTCACATGTCTCCCTCTTCTTCTTCTTCTTCTTTTCTTTCAGAACCTCCTCTGGTGATTTAGGAGTGATGACTCTATCAGTGGTAAGGCTTATAAACTTCATTTCAATATCAGGACCTCCTTGAGGTGCGTCAGTGGTTGACCCTTTGGGCTCCTCAACCACTTGCATACCGTAATAACCAAGAATTTCAAATCACTTTGTAAATAGCTATATCAAGTATGAATGATATTGAAAATTTTGTGGCATATGGTGGTTGAGTGATTAAATTTAAATAACAAGTGTGTTATGAGAATTTAATAGGAAGTCCCTCTTATGAAATAATTAAAGTAGTGGACTAGCCTAAGAATGTTAACAATCAAGGAAGTTGATTAAGATGATGAACCCTAATTAAATATTCAATTTACTTGTAGGTGGCAAGTCTAATTGGGTTATGAAAGTATAGTGGTATTCTTGATTTATGGGTATGTGCAATAGTCCATGTACTAAGTGATACTAGTGGGCTAGCCCAATTGAATGATTAATCAAGCCCACTAATTTTATTGGGAGATATAATTTAATGGCATTAGTGAAATAAATTAACTTAGCCCAATATGTGGAATTAATAATAGTAGCCCAAGTAATATATAACTAAACTTAACTACTAATAGCCCAAACTAATTAATTGTAAGCCCAAACATTAATTAAAGAGGCCCAACAATTGGTCCATGAAAGAAATGACATTTAATCATTATAGTAAGTATATAACACAATAAAAATATATCTATAATGGGTAAAATGGGGGGTATGGCCGACCACTAAGGGGCAATATGGGAAGAATTTTTAAATTTTATTAAGCTTGTACAATATCTTGGATATAATCTTTTGAGCCCAACACCCATGACAAGTGTCACCTTCCTAACATGTCCAACACTTGTATGTAGTGACTAAGCAAGCAAGTAATGATTAGGGGAGAGAGTTAGTGGGAGCATGCTTATAATTTTCAATTATACCCATTTCCACTAACTACATTTCATTTGCATACTTACACTTCAAAGCTCCTTAGTTAGAGAAAGAAAGAAAATATAGAGAGAAAAGAGGGAGAGAATTTCGGCCAATGAGGAAGAAGAAGAGAGGTCTTGAGCTTCATGCATGCTAAGTTTGTAAGCTACTTTGGCAAGATAAGAAAGATAGCAGGAAAAACTAGGTATTGATTCTTTATTTTTAAAGTTTGATTTTTTATTTGGTGGGTTTTTGATGAAACAAGAGTCTTAAGTTTGATCTTTGATAAACTCTTCATCTATTGGTGTATAAATATTTTATTTGATGATCAAAACATTTTTGAAGTTGAATGTAAGATCAAAAAGGGAGATTTGTACCAAATGAGTAGAGAAAGGCACATGCATGCACTAGGTGATTTTATAATAGATTCTTGTAATACATGTTGAATATGGGTAATATCATGATTAGAGTGTTAGATCATGGGTTTATCAAAGGAGACTTGTGGATTTTTATGAGTTCATGTGATTGAGATTTGGAAAAAGATGTTAGATGGATTTTTGAAGGAATTTTCGTTTAACTAGTATGCTTTATCATGTGCATGTTGAAATCTAGAAGAGTTATTTGAGGTTTTCTTTCTTGGTATGCTAGATGCATGAGTTAAAGGCTAAACCCCTTTGGAATCACTCAAATATGTTTTAAAATGAGCAAGTTATGAATTAAATCCCAAACTACCCAACTATTGAGAATATGCTACTGATCAGTCACTTGTGGACTATTTTCGGTGACCCAAACAAACTCAAATTTGGTATTTGATATTTGAAAAATATAGTTCGGGAAAATACGAATCCAACGATACCAAATGGACCCAAATCCGAGATGTAGATCTCGAGATATGAGCGTTTCCGTAAAGGACCTCAAATCTGGAAAATGACTAAACTATTATGAATGTTCTTGCAAATCAGTCCACTTTGACACTGATTTTTGGGACCTAAACGAAGCAGAAGCTGATGTTTGATGAATGGAAATTGGAGTTCGGAAAAGATACGAATCCAACGCCTCCGATGGAACCAAAATTCGAGTTGCAAACTTCGTTCTACAAGCGTTTCCGTGAAGGACCCCAAATCTGGAAATTCTGGGCGAAAATTTGAGTGTCAATATGAAGTGTAATGAAAATGGGTTATTGTAATAAATAACTTTAAAGCCACTAATGAGCTAGTAAGTTAATTACATATACAATAAAATGTAATTAATTATTTAATTATTATTTAAATGATGTTAAGTAATAATTAAAATGGGTTAGTGTTAATAAGATAACTACTTATTATTTAATTAAGATTAAATAATAAATTGAGTTAATTAATTATTATTTAATTAATATTAAATAATGATTAAAGTATAATTAAGTAAGATTAAGTAATTACTTACTTACGTTGACATGAAAGTTTATAGAATTAATTATTTATTATTTGAATAATAAATAAAGATTAATGTCAATTAATTACCCTTTTAATAATAATAAGGAATGATTAAAAAAAGAATAAAGTGAATAAATCAAATATTATTTATTCAAAGATGAGGAAGTTATTAATTATTATTTAAATACAAATAATAATTTAATTGTCCATTATTTAATTAACATTAAATAATGAGGAGTTATAAATGGTTATTAGTAAGTAATAACTAAAGATAAATAGTTAATTACTATTTAACTAATATTAAATAGTAATCGAAGGAAGAGGGAGTTAACAATTGAACGAAATTAAATAACTCCTTAATTAAACAATTAAAATAAATTGTTTAAAGATCTAATGAGTGTTTATCACTTAAGAGAAGCCTTATTAACTATTAATCCTTAACCTAAGATCACTTAAATATCTTATAGGATTAATGATAGTACATTAGATGCATGTACCCTGTGAATGTATTATTGGTGAGATAATAATACAAGTAAGCGTATTGATGAAATATACATAGTACTAATTGACAGATCTACTTTATCAATAATAGGTCATTCAAAGATTGTTAATTAAAGCTAAAAAGTTGTATCTCGCTGAACAGGCAAGTTTCCTAACTCAAACTCGAGTTATTATCGTTTAAGCATACTGGTGGTTAAATATTGTTAATTTTTCCACATCCTGATGAATTATTGTGAATCGCACTTGGTGCAAATTGAATTCATGTTCTACTATATGTTGAACTGTTTATGATTTGGATCTATGCTAGTTGTGTCGGCTAGATCAATTATGTTTAACATTGCTTATGAGATGGATCTATGCTAGTTGTGTCAGCTAGATCAAGTATGTTTAACATTGCTTATGAGATTGATCTATGGTAGTTGTGTCAGCTAGATCAAGCATGTTTAAAATTTGTTAAATCAATTTTGTTTTAAAGAGCTGTGCCTATTCAATTGATTTGATAAGGACTCTTGACTGAGAAAATAATTTTATTGAGGCATCACATTGGAAACAAGGAAACAATTGTTGCTGTCAAGTAAGTGTTTATACATATTACACCGGGTACGAAAGGCTGATCCCCTTGACTACTAAGCTGTAAAGGACCAGTTTGAATACTGACGCCCTTTACAAATGTTCATGGTCACGTTGGACCACTCAGTATCTATTGTTCATGGTCATGGTGGACCACTCCGAACCTATTTGTATCTATGGTTCATGGTCATGGTGGACCACTCCGAACCTATTATTCAAATGTTCGAATAATAAGAAAGCAATTCATGTTCTTCTACAATCATATTCTATTGTTGAACTTTGAGCGATAAATTTATTTCTATCATGATATATCTTCTTGTGTTTATATTTGCTAAGCAAATTTTGTTGCTTACTCTTGCTATATCATGACATTTATTTCAGCTAAGCCAGGATCGTCTAAGAGAGACAAAGGAAAGGGCAAGGCTTAGGAGTAGTTTGATTATGAACTAAGAAAGTATTTAGTTTTAATATTGGAAGTAAACCTTTTGTAATATTAAGGGTATGTGTTATGTTAAGGTTGAGACCTTGGGATTTATGATGAAGACTTTATACTAATGAACAGCGTATGTTTATTATTCTGCAATAGTCTTAGAATGTTTATGTTGTTGATGGATCGTGAGCACCGAATCCGAGGTAAGAGGACCCGGGTTTGGGGGCGTCACAGATTGGTATCAGAGCTATAGGTTATAAACTTTAGGAATGCGAAACCTAGGTTATAACCTTAGAAGGAAACTCGTATAGAGTATGTTAAATAGTGAATTATGGAAATTCATCATAGTTTTAGTTGTACTTAATAAAATATCATTTTATTTTATCAATGAATAAATTTTATTATGGTACTGATGATGTTGTTTATTGTGGTATAGGATGTCAGAAGAGAGCTATGACAGCCATACCATGAAGCAGCCAGTAAAGCAAGAGGTTCCAGGGGAATCCACACAGGATAGCCTTGTTGGAGACCTATTGGGTAGGAATGCGGAGCTAGAGACTAGGGTGGGAGAGCTGGAGGTGGAGAACCACAATTTCCAAAACACCAAACAGCAATATAAAGATGCCGCATACCAGGCATTAGCAGATGTGGATGTGCTGAAATCTAGGGTGAGCTTATTGGAGTTTCAGCTGAGTAAGCGGACGTTGGTGAATCAAGTGCTAAGGTTTGAGTTTGATCTAGAAATTGTTGATAAGATTAGAATCAAGGAAGCATGGATTAGAGCAGCCAATAGGGTGGACCATCTGGAGTTACTGCTAGAAGAGAAAGACGTCAGGCTAGAGGGCGAGCATTGGATGCAGCATATGCAGGAGCTAGTGTTGGTCTGGTGAGATCGCAGTATGAGACTGGAGAGTCTAGCCGATCAGTGTGACGTCGTGTGATGGGAGATGCACTGCAGAAGCAGGAGCATGCCCGTGGGACACCTGGTAGCCAGTAAAGCGATGGTTGGTGGTATTGATGCTGTAGCACCTTTTGTTGATAGTATTAAATTAAGAATGATGTAAACCTCTAGCTGTGAGAGGTCGTATGCAGATATGATGTACCCCCATCTTGTTGTGTAGAGGAGTATACCTCTTAATGGATTCCATGTCTAGTTGATTAGAATGGATAGTTGGTATTTGTGGAAATATGCCAGACATGTGTGTCACAAAAACATTTGGTTTATGAATACAAGTGCGCTATTATGACTAAATGTTTAATTACATAGACAATCTTGTGAATAAAGATAGTAAGTATCTATGTGATTATTGAAAGTTTTATTAAGCTGAAAGGAATTTTTCAGCAAGCTAAAATTGTTGGGTCTGTACGTAACGCAATGATGCAATCAAATCACATAAATAGGGCAGAAGCGCGAAACATAGGTTTTCAAAAATTTATACAAACCCATAACCATGATCATGCTTTGTGCTAGTTATCAATAACAGAAAAGAGAGAACATAGAATTATACCTTTGAAGATCCAAGCTTCCTCAGGTACAAGTTCTACTCCTTTGATTCCTTTGATTCCTCTGTAGTGGCTCCTTCCCTTGATCAATGTCAGCCACCCAAATGTTTGGCCTCTAACGGTGATCCACCAAGGAAGATGAAGAACTCAGGAAGATGGGTTATTGGCTTAACCTTTGTTTCTATCTCTATAGAATATGTGTACTCTCAACCCTTGGAAAAATTCACGTACCTTATTTCTGATATAAGACTCTCTTATATAGATATTAGGTTAACCCTCCTAATCCAATTAAAATAGGGTTTTATTTAATTAATTAATAAAACACTTTTAATTAATTTATATCCTAATCTTATTAGGATTGAGAGAAAGTACTGATATTATATTAATTCCTAAACTCCTTTAGAATTAAAATAATAATAATAATAATAATATTAATAAGACTCCTTTTATTAATTTATATTTAATATTTCTAAAATATTAAATAATAAATATTAAGCTATTTAATTTATTCTATCACCATAGATTAAATTAATTATACTTAATGCATTATTACTATCATGTCATTTTCTTCTTTATAATTCTTCTTCCTTTTATGGTTTGACCCTTTAGGTTCTCCATATTAAACCGGTTGTGAATAAATCAATTAGAACAATTCTAATCTTATTTAAATAAATAAAATTAAACTAATAATTTATTTAAATAAATAACATTTATTCTACAATAGGGATAAGCCTCCCTAGCGATCAACGACTTTCTAGATAATATAGATTTCAACATTAATCATAAAAGAACCTGTGAGTTAATAGTTATCGTACAATTCAATCCTTCCACCATACAATGTCCCAATTAAATATAAGACATGGATTTACTGTCAAGTCTTAATTTATTTAATCATATGTATTTCGATTAGAAAACGCACAACTCCAAATAATGCAAATTAGAAACTTCTTTCTAATTTCATTCCACCTTGGCCAAGGATTCCTGGTTGTCATTTAACGAATCACATAGGACATATCTCCTCTTTTACTAGAGGTGGTAGATTCTTTATTGATCATACATTATCTCCATATGTAACTCATTATACCCAAGCATACCCTATATATACCTTAAAAGGCCTTAAGGAATAAGTCAAAGTATAATTTGTTATATACAAGATACTATGATGATCTCAAGTCCAAGGATCACTTGTACTACTATCACATTAGGAATTCCTATTGACAGGCGAGTAAAACTCCATTAGGTATTCCATAGCGAGTCACGTTCAGTGAACTTATTCTCCAATAAGCACCTACATACTTGCTTTAGTGTCTCCACACAAATGACCATGAGATCAGTCATCCTCATCCAATGAGCAAGCAACATATATACCAATCTATCCGAATTTACTAATCCCCATTTTAGAAATCCCACGATTGAGAACTATTTTAGTTTTTAATGTGACAACCCGAGAATTTATAAAATCTTAAATGATTAAAATAAAGGTTAAAGAATTAAACCTAGATGAGAATTTATTAAAAAAAAATTAGTAAAACCTATAGGGTTTGCTATTTGAATGGGAATAACGAAAATATGGGTTACAAAATTTTAAAACCCTAGAAAGGGTGTGAAGGAATGTTAAGAATAAGGTATTACGATACTTATAAAAATTATTGTGAACTAAATGGTGTAAGAAATGTTATAATGATACATGTGGAAATTTTATTAAGGAAATAAAATTTAACATGAAGAAAAGCTATGAGGTTAAACGAAGATGAGTATATGTATAGAAATATATATATACTTAGTAAGGTGCTATATATTTTAGCAAGAGGAGTGATGAATTACGTTAGGGATATGAAAATCAAGATAAAACTATGTTAGTAATTAGCATAGCTGGAATGTTGGCCTTGATTGGCAAATAAGAAGAGGAATAAGTATAAAGCTAATAGCTAATATGATTAACAATAAAAATGGAGTACGTTAAAACTCAAAATTCGAGTTAGAGATAGAGATAGAATTTTGAAGCACGGACTGCTCGGTTGCGTCCGGAACGTCAAGTTTAGTCAGAAAAGACAATAAACACAAAATGTGTAAAGGTTGACTTTTTTGTCAAAGTCAACAGTGAACTTTTATGGAGAAAAGTCAAAATTGGAATTAAAAGTGGTATATGTGATGACTTATGTGAATAATGAAATAGATTGAATAAATATACATTATATAATGTGTATACATTTTTTTTGTATACAAAAGAGAATTAAGAATATAAGTTATGTAACCTAATATATATATTAGAAATGATAATTAAATAATCTAAGGAAAGCAAGTCTAATTGGGTTAAGTAATTAAATGTACATGAGTAAGAATTTGATGTACAAATTAAGTGAATAAAAATTCTAATTAAATAATTAGGGTAGGATATAATTAAAATTAGTGGACTATGTTAATTTACATAGACCATTTATTTTATTATCAAGCCTAAAAGAATTATTAGGTAGCCCAATGAGAATTTATTTAGTAACCCAAAATAATGGGATATGTGCTAGCAGAATAACTATGGTTAGGAACTAACCATACTTGAGTTAAATGTAGAAAAGTGTTGGTATATAAGGTGGACCCCACTAGTAATGATGGGTGATGATTATTAAGAAATTTCCTAAGAAATTTTCTTAAAGTGGCAAAAGACTATTTTGTCCTAACAGAAAATTATTAATGACTTTTGTGTCCTAAGAAGGAAATTGCTAGGAAGTTTCCTAGTAATAAGGAAATGATAATTTTGCCCTAAGAGAAATTTGTTAATGACCATGGAATCCTTGAAGAAAATTTCTAGGAAATTTCCTAATTGAAGTAAGATGACAATTTTGTCCTTAAGAAAATTGTTTATGACCAATATGTAAATTTCCAGAAAATTTTCTTGAGAGGACTTAAAGACCATTTTGCCCAATCCTAGTAATGGTTAAAAACTACTTTGCCCTTGGTCTTAATTTTTTATACTAACTAAACAAAACAAAAATTTGATGGAAGAAGGGGTAGAATCTTGGCCCACTAATGGAGGGGTATTTTGGTTATTTCATAAAGTAAATAAAGAATAAAAAGAAAACAAAAAAAATGAAAAGGATGAGTAGGCCAAGTGGCCGGTTTTGAAGAGAAAGGAAGAAGGGGGGGTGAATGTAATTAATACATCACTTTAGTTGGTAAACTACTACGCTAGGTGTCACTTGCTCATTGGTCCATCTCTTTTACTCTTTCTTGCAAGCAACAACTTAATTAATGAGAAGGAGAAGTAGAGAAGGAATGTGGGAGAATGATATAGATATACAAATTATATCTATAAACTTTTTCTAGCAAAAGCTAACTTGTTCTTATCTTTACTTCATTTTATTTTCTTAACTAACCAAACTAGAAAGAGAAAGAAAGAGAGAACAAAAGAAGCTAGAGAAAGGAAAGAGAGAGAGAGAGAGAGAGAGAGAGAGAGAGGTACGGTGGAAGGAAAAGAGAAAAGGAAGAGAGATTAGATCTATATGCATCCTAGAGCTATGACATATTTTGGTTGGAAGATGAAAGTAGCTAGCAAATCAAGGTATAAACCTTGACCTTTTGAACTTTTGATCCACTTCTTTGTTTATGAAGTTTTATGAACTTGTTGGGTTAACCTTATGATAAGGTTAGATCTTGAGTTATGATTATGTAACTTGATTATAAATGTGTTATTGTGTTGAAAAGATTTGGGGAAAATGGGAGTTAGTAAGTTTTTCCGGAAAGTTTTTAATAAAGTGAGATCTATGTTATTTATTTTAAAGATCTATGTTTGGTATTTGTGATTCGTTGTGGGGGTCTGCTATCTCTATGAGATATGTGAATAATCCCTTTTGAATGACACAAAAATGTTAAGGAATGAATAAGTTATGGAATTTTTAGTAAAACACTTTCTAGTTGGAAAAACAAGAAAAAAAGTTGCTGACCAGCCACTTTGAGGCTGTTTTTCGGAAGCTAGATAGATCCAAATTGAGTGTTTGATAAATGGAAACTGTAGTTCAAGAAAATACGAATCCAACTCCTCCGACGGAACTTAATTTCGAGTTGTATATTTCGTTTTACAAGCGTTTCCGTAAAGGACGCCAAATCTAAAAAATTGTGGGCGAGAATGGCATAATCGTAAATAAGTGGAAATGAATAATTATTAAAAATAATTATTTAAAGCCATTAAATGGTTAGCAAATTAATTACATACAAAATTAAATATAATTAACTATTTAATTATTATTTAAGTGATATTAAGTGATAATTAAGTAGAGTTAGTGTTAATAAACTAACTATTTATTATTTAATTAAGATTAAATAATAAATAGAGTTAAACAATTGATTAATATTTAATTAATAAGAAATAATAATTAAAGAATTATGAAGTGAATTGATTATCTATTTTTCAAGGATAAGTAATTAATTAATTATTATTTAATTAATATTAAATAATAATTAATGGCACATAGTAAGTAATTAATTATTATTTAATTACTATTAAATAATAATTAAAGACAAACAATAATTTGATTATTCATTATCTAGTTACTATTAAATAATGAATAGATCTAATTGGCTATTATTTATTAGTTAAATAATAACTAAAGATAATTAATTAATTATTATTTAATTAATATTAAATAGTAATCAAATGAAGGTATAGATTAATATTATGATAATAAATTTATTTAATAATTGTATTAAATAAATTATGTAAAAATAGTTTTAATATTTTAAAAATTATTTAAAAATAATATAAAGGTTATAAAAAATGTTTTAAGTTATAAAAAATAACTTTTAATATTTTGCCATGAAATACGTTAATATTTTAATGGCAGTTATTTAATAATGGTTTTAAATGTTTTAAAATAATTTAAAAGTGATATTAAGGTATTAAAAATACTTTGAGATATTATAAATAACTTATAATATTATGACATGTATTTCATTAATATTTGTAATTAAATAAATATTAATGATAATAGAATATTGTGGTATTTAAATCATTTAAATATGATATTTTTGATTGAAAAATCATTATAAATGATAATAATTATTTGAAAATTATTATGAGCTTGTGAAAAATATTTTAACTGTTTAATAAATTATCTAAGTTAATATTATAGTGTTTAAGTAGAGTCTTATTAATATTAGGCTCGATAATTATTCGATTAGGCAATCGGGAGGTCGAAATAGTATCGAACTCAACTCTGACTGAAATAGTTTGACTTGATACTAGGTCTTATGTGTTCTGTTGACCGATAGGATTATGTGATAATGTGTTTAGGTTATTTTATAACTGTAATTAGCAATAGTTATTGTGATGATATTATTCTAATGTGGAGATCGGTATTATTAATATTAGGTCTTCAGATGAAGCTAAATAGACTGCGTAGCAGTAGTCGGCGATAAAGGAAAGTTTTCTTTAACTCAACCTTGAGTTATGATTCTTCAATTATGCTAGTGGTTAATCCTTGTTGATTACATCACGTCTATGAATTATTGATTCGCACGTTGTGCATATTGCATGTGTTCATCAGGTATGAAAGGCTGATCACCTTCATTACCATATTGTTCAGTTGAATTTATTCATGTTCCTTATTGACCATTCATTTTTATTGTCTCGGTCATTCAGTTATGTAAATTTGATTCATGCTATTGCACAATGGTTATATTGTTGAAAGTCAGCCAGCTTATTATTCATTCTTTTCAATCATGATATATCTTTTCTTAAAATTAAACTTGCTGGGCAAACTTGTTGCTCACCCTTGCTATATCATGATAAACATTGCAGATTAGGATGAATATGTCAGATACAGAAAAAGACAAAGACAAGGGTAGCATCCAATAGTATATGATTATGCACGTTAACTATTTGGTTATCTGATGCAAATTATTATGTAAACCTTTAAGTAATTAAGGTATGTATCAAGATAAAGGTTGTAGACCTTGGGATTATGTTGTTAAAACTTATTGTATAAATAATTTATGTTTATATCTTCCGCATTAGATATAGAATATGTTTCAAGATGAAATACCGTAACATACCAGGTCCGAGGTTCAAAGGACCCGGATTTGGGGACGCTACATTTAAGCTTTCTAAGAATTTAGATCTCATTAGCATGATCTCATCATGATTCTAAAAGCATTGCTTAAAACTATGGGTTATTTACATATTATAAAAAAAAGAGCACCATGTAGATAATTAAATGCCTTAAATTAATATTTTATTTATAAATAAATAAGATTGTTTACAAAGTATGTGCTTTATCATCATACATGATTGGCTTGTATGAACACTACTATCAATCTCCCACTTGCACTAAAGCCAATCGCCATGGTATCTCATACCCATCTTCTCTAAGTGACGATCAAACTGCTGTTGTGTTAGAGCTTTAGTAAATGAATCTGCAATGTTGTCTTGAGAGTCCACACGCTCCAAGGTGACGTCTCCTCTTTCAATGATCTCCCTGATCAAATGAAATCGCCGCAACACGTGTTTAGATTTCTGATGTGACCTGGGTTCCTTAGCCTGTGCAACTGCTCCTGTGTTGTCATAATAAACGGGAACTGCTTCTCCAATGCTAGGAACCACACCAAGTTCAGTTACGAACTTCTTCATCTAAACAGCTTCCTTTGCAGCTTCACTTGCAGCTATATACTCTGCCTCTGTCACTGAATCAGCAACTGTTTGCTGCTTGGAACTCTTCCAACTCACTGCGCCTCCATTCAAGGTAAACACATACCCTAAAATAGATTTACTGTCATTTTAGTCTGTTTGAAAACTTGAGTCCGTGAATCCCCCGAGTTTTAATTCAGACCCACCGTAGACAAGAAAAATATCTTTAGTCCTTCTCAAGTACTTTAGGATATTCTTCACTGCCTTCCAGTGCTCTTCTCTAAGATTCGACTGGTATCTGCTAGTTACACTAAGTGCATGAGCAACATCCGGTCTAGTACATATCATACCGTACATGATAGATCATATTGCAAAAGCATAAGGGTTCTTACTCATACGGTCTCTCTCCTTAGGTGTCTTTGGGGCCTGTTTCTTAGAGAGATGTATTCCATGGCTCATCGGCATGCGACCTCTTTCGAAATTTTCCATGCTAAACCTCTTTAGCATCACATCAATGTACGTTCCTTCGGATAAACCAAGCATCCTTTTAGATCTATCTCTATAGATATTTATCCCCAAAATATAGGATGCTTCTCCCAAGTCCTTCATGGAGAAGTTTTTAGATAACCAGATTTTAATCGATTGTAGCATAGGAATGTCATTCCCTATCAGTAATATATCATCAACATTTAATACAAGGAATGGAACTGCGCTCCCACTAACCTTCTTGTACACACATGGTTCATCGTCGTTTTTGATAAAATCAAACTTTTTGATTGTCTCATCAAAACGAATGCTCCATCTACGAGAAGCTTGCTTCAATCCATAAATGGATCGTTGCAGCTTACAGACTTGATTTGTTCCAACCTTTGAAACAAATCCCTCTGGCTGTGCCATATACACATCCTCCTCAAGTTTCCCATTGAGGAAGGCCATTTTCACGTCCATCTGCCAGATCTCATAGTCGTTATAAGCTGCAATCGCAAGCAAAATCCGAATAGACTTGAGCATAGCTACTGGTGAGAAGGTTTCATCATAGTCAACTCCTTGTCTTTGTTTGAAACCTTTTACAACCAGTCGGGCCTTATAGGTCTCTACCTTGCCGTCCGCTCCCATCTTTCTTTTAAAGACCCATTTACACCCAATAGGCTTAATACCTTCAGGTGGTGAAACCAAAGTCCATACTTTGTTTTCATACATGGAGTCCATTTCGGATTTCATGGCTTCAAGCCATTTCCCTGAGTCTTTATTACTCATAGCCTGTTCGTAATTCAATGGATCATCATCATTCATGATGTGTACCTTATCGTCATCGTCTATAGCGAATCCATACCTCTCTGGTATCTTCGGTACTCTTCCAAATTTATGAACAGGGTGTGGTATAGTAGGTTCTTCTACTTGGTCAGGTACCTGACTTTAATCACGTGATAATTTGTGGTTCTTGAACTTCTTCAAGATATATTTTACTCCCACTGACCCCTTCATGGATAAACTCCTTTTCCAAGAAGGCAACATGTTTCGTAACAAACACCTTTTGATCAGTTGAATGATAGAAATAATACCCTAAAGTTTCTTTAGGGTATCCCACAAATCTACACTTATCGAATTTAGTCTGTAGCTTATCATTTTCAAACTTTTTGACATAAGTTGGGCAACCCCAAGTCTTAACATGCTTAAGATTTGGTTTCCTCCCCTTCCACATCTCATATGGAGTCTTTGGGGCGGATTTGGTAGGTACCTTGTTAAGTAGGTATGCAGCCGTTTCTAAGGCATATCCCCAGAAGGAAATTGGAAGGTCGGTAAAACTCATCATGGATCGAACCATGTCCAACAGTGTTCGATTTCTCCTTTCAGATACTAAATTTAACCGTGGTGTACCTGAAGGAGTCTATTGTGAGATTATACCATTTTCTTTGAGGCAATTGAGAAACTCATCGCTTAAGTATTCTCCACCTCGATCTGATCGAAGTATCTTTATACTCTTGCCCGTTTATTTCTCTACTTCACTTCTAAACTCTTTGAACTTCTCAAATGATTCTGACTTGTATTTCATTAAATACACATATCCAAATCTTGAGTGATCATCAGTGAAAGTAATAAAATAAGAATACCCACCCCGTGCACTTGTTGTCATAGGTCCACAAACGTCTGTGTGAATCATTGCCAATAACTCTGTAACTCTTTCTCCTTTTCCACTAAAAGGAGATTTAGTCATTTTACCCATGAGAGAAGATTCACAAGTTGGATATGATTCATAATCGGATAGCTCGAGGAGCCCATCTTTATGCAACTTGGATAATCTTGTTTCATTGATATGACCGAGTCTACAGTGTCACATGTAGGTATAATTAATATAATCTCTTTTCTTTTTCTTAGTTTGTTCAATTTGAAATATATTTTCTTATAAGTCAAGTGTATAAAGTCCATTTCGCAAATTTTCAATACCATATAAAACATCGTCTTTATAAATAGAACAACTATTGTTCTTTATAACAACGTTAAATCCTTTCATATCTAATACAAAAATTGAAATAATATTTTTAATAATATTCGGAACATAATAACAATTATTAAGATAAATGGACTTGCCCGAAGGCATTGCTAAACAATAAGTTTCTACAGCTAATGCAGCAACCTTTGCTCCATTCCCCACTCGTAGGATCACCTCATCATTGTTCAACTTTCTACTTCTGACCAGTCCCTGCACAGTATTATATATGTGAGAACCACAGCCGGTATCCAATACCCAAGTAGAATTATGACTTTCAGAAAAATTAATTTCAATCATAAACAAACCTTGATTAGAAGTCGAAGCTTCTCCAAGCTTCTTCTCTGCTAGATACTTCTTGCAGTTCCTTTTCCAATGTCCTGACTCGTTGCAATGAAAGCACATTCCTTTAGCTGGTTCAAGTTTCTTTTGTTCCTTTTCTTTCCCCTTTCCCTTAGCCTTCTTGGATTTCTTTTTTTTCAGAAGATACCTTGGGCCTCTTCCTTTTATTGGAAGAATCCACCATTAAGATATGGTTCTTCTTGATAGAAAGTGACCTTCTGCAGTTTTTAGCATGTTAAGCAGTCCAGGCAAGCTGGCATCTAGCTTATTCATGTGAAAATTAACCACAAACTGCGAGAAGGTCTCAGGGAGTGACTGCAAGACCAAGTCTTGACTCAACTCCCCATCCATGACGAACCTCAGTTGTCCAAGGCGTTCAATCAAATTGATTACCTTCAGAACATGAGTCTCGACGGCAGTGCCCTCGGTCATCCGAGATCGGAAGAGATCCTTAGATATCTCATATCTAGTAGTCCTACTCTGTTCACCATACAACTCCTTGAGGTGAAGCAGCATAGCAGGAGCATCCATATTTATGTGCTAACGCTGAAGCTCGTTATTCATGGATGCGAGCATGATGCATTGAGCCACAGATGCATCATCTTGCCATTTATTGAAAGTGGCAATCTCTTCTTTAGAGGCTGTTTAGGGATAGTTGAATTTAGGATATAAGAAATCTTTTCAGCAGTGAGAACAATTCTCAGATTTCTTAGCCAGTCCTCATAATTCAGCCCGGTAAGCTTATTTGCATCAAGTATGCTTCGTAGTGGGATTAGTGATTTTGACATTTTTAAAATTCTGGATGTGAAAAGACAACATTTTTAGTAAACATTCATTTTATTAACTTTGCATACCAAAATAAATTTAGGTCTTTATTTTAAATTGGTATCTCCCACTATTTTCATCAAACTATATTACCCTCACTTATATAGTTCGACAACATCTAATTAAAGATTTGCTAGTGAGATTAAGGATCCCATTTCAAATGTATATAACCTTGTGGATAGCACAAAAAGCGATATACAAATAAATAGGTAGACAACTCTTGTCAATTACATCACCATGTAACTCTTTTTATTTTGCCTCTTAAATCATAATGGTCATGTGTGTGCACATCCGAACTAAAATGATTTAAGTTAAGTCCAGCCTAGCACTTTCATAAATTCAAAAAAGAAAAATATTCATCCTTGTGGATAGTACAACAAGACTAGATCGTTCAATTTTCTTGATAAGCATCAAATGTGATTAATTAACATCTTAAATACTCAATACTCGCCTTGTGGATAGCACAACAAACTCATATTAAATATTTAATACTCTATTAATTAATCATGCTAGAAGGCGATGTTCGATATTCCAAATATCATTTGAACGCTTCGAACTTAATATTATTTCTTTGAGGGGTTTGTTATTATTTGTCTCATCTTGTTTAGCGTGCATGCTCATATATATATAAAATACGCGTCATTTTATTAAACATGCGAAGCATTTTAGCATATATATAATATTTAGCATGCAATATAGAATACTATATTCTACCCGAAATGATTATGGACTTTTATTATAGTTTGGTTCACTAGAGCCACCAAGTGAACCAAAAGGTCAAACCTAGGAGTGCAAGAATTTAAATTTAAATATAACTATTACATTTAAACACGAGCTCCATACAAATGGGTCTTCACGCGTTCCTTGCTCCTTGGTCTCCAATTTCTTCAAGATAATTCTAACTATTTCTATTACATAAACTATAATTAAATAGAAACCTTGATCAGCAGTCAAGGAGAAGTATATAGGAAGGAGATATAATTTACATCGAGAATAAACCTAGGGAAGACGAGGTACGCAGACCCCATTTTATAAAACCCATTCATTCAAGCATTCATCCAAAATAAAATCCAATCACATTGGTCATAGTCCATAATCAACCTCATTTATTATCATACACATCACCATATGCATCAATAAATTTTCATTCTTCTCATGAATTATAAAGCTATTCCATGTATAGATCGATGTCATTTATTAGACAAAAGTTTTGCTAAATTTTATTTTTTGAAACAAAATAAACTCTTTTATTTTAATCAAAAATAAATCCAAATTAAAGTCCTTTAATTTAAGCAATCTGAAATCATTTTTCAGATAAAATAAACATCTTTATTTTAAAACTTCATTAATTAAATAAACAGTTTACTTAATTAAATAAAATTAATTTTCAGGGTCTGTCCAGGTACCGGCGCAGCTGCGCCAAGAATGTACTGGGCTGCTGCGCAGCTGCGCAGGAAGCCTGGGACACCGGATTTTGCAGACCGGCACAGCTGTGCTGGGAATAAACTAGGCAGCTGCGCAGCAGCGCCGTTCGTCGGCAGAATCACCAGAAATCAGTTTTTGTCCAGAAAATCTGATCCCATCAACATCAATTCATACATGGAATTATATAATTGATAATTAGTACAAAGTTAGGCTCTGATACCACTGTTAAGTTTGTACGTAACGCAATCATGCAATCAAATCACAACAATAGGGCGAAAGCGCGAAACATAGGTTTTCAAAAATTTATACAAAACCATAACCATGATCATGCTTTGTGCTAGTTATCAATAACAGAAAAGTGAGAACATGGAATTATACCTTTGAAGATCCAAGCTTCCTCAGGTACAAGTTCTACTCCTTTGATTTCTTTGATTCCTCTGTAGTGGCTCCTTCCCTTGATAAATGTCAGCCACCCAAATGTTTGGCCTCTAACAGTGATCCACCAAGGAAGATGAAGAACTCAGGAAGATGGGTTATTGGCTTAACCTTTGTTTCTATCTCTATAAAATATGTGTACTCCCAACCCTTGGAAAAATTCACGTACCTTATTTCTGATATAAGACTCTCTTATATAGATATTAGGTTAACCCTCCTAATCCAATTAGAATAGGGTTTTATTTAATTAATTAATTAATATCCTAATCTTATTAGGATTGAGAGAGAGTACTGATATTATATTAATTCCTAAACTCCTTTAGAATTAAAATAATAATAATAATAATAATAATAATATTAATAAGACTCCTCTTATTAATTTATATTTAATATTTCTAAAATATTAAATAATAAACATTAAGCTATTTAATTTATTCTATCACCATAAATTAAATTAATTATACTTAATGCATTATTACTATCATGCCATTTTCTTCTTAAATAATTTTTCTTCCTTTTATGGTGTGACCCTTTAGGTTCTCCATATTAAACCGGTTGTGAATAAATCAATTAGAACAATTCTAATCTTATTTAAATAAATAAATTAAACTAATAATTTATTTAAATAAATAACATTTATTCTACAATAGGGATAAGCCTCCCTAGCGATCAACGACTTTCCAGATAATATAGATTTCAACATTAATCATAAAAGAACCTGTGAGTTAATAGTTACCATACAATTCAATCCTTCCACCATACAATGTCCCAATTAAATATAAGACATGGATTTACTATCAAGTCTTAATTTATTTAATCATATGTATTTTGATTAGAAAACGCACAACTCCAAATAATGCAAATTAGAAACCTCTTTCTAATTTCATTCCACCTTGGCCAAGGATTCCTGGTTGTCATTTAACGAATCACATATGACATGTCTCCTCTTTTACTAGAGGTGGTAGATTCTTTATTGATCATACATTATCTCCATATGTAACTCATTATACCCAAGCATACCCTATACATACCTTAAAAGGCTTTAAGGAATAAGTCAAAGTATAATTTGTTATATACAAGATACTATGATGATCTCAAGTCCAAGGATCACTTGTACTACTATCACATTAGGAATTCCTATTAACAGGCGAGTAAAACTCCATTAGGTATTCCATAGCGAGTCACGTTCAGTGAACTTATTCTCCAATAAGCACCTACATACTTACTTTAGTGTCTCCACACAAATGACCATGAGATCAGTCATTCTCATCCAATGAGCAAGCAACATATGCACCAATCTATCCGGATTTACTAATCCCCATTTTAGAAATCCCACGATTGAGAACTATTTTAGTTTTTAAGCTTTCTAAGAATTTAGATCTCATTAGCATGATCTCATCATGATTCTAAAACATTGCTTAAAATTATGGGTTATTTATATATTATAAAAAAAATAGCACCATGTAGATAATTAAATGCCTTAAATTAATATTTTATTAATAAATAAATAAGATTGTTTACAAAGTATGTGCTTTATCATCATACATGATTGGCTTGTATGCACAATACTATCAAAAATGATAGTTCGGCAAGATGAGCATGATGATAATGCTATTATTCAAGTTAAAACTATGTGTTGTATTTTAAAGACTTATAACATATAATGAAACTCGAAGTGATAATGTAAGATGTTGTTTAAACCAGATAATGCCGCCTAGACGCCAAACCCGTTATCGAAGGGAGCAAGCTGACCCTATGGAGAACTTCGCTGACATGATAGCTCAGGCTATGCAGACTCGTGCAACTGCAGCAAGGAATCAAGTGGATAATAGATTAGCCAATTTTAAATATTTTAAGGCTGTGGGACCGCCGGATTTTAGTGGAACCACGGACCCCATGGAAGCTCAAACATAGGTGAAAGAGATGGAAAAGGCCTTAATCATTGCTAGGGTGGGGAAAGAGCAAAAAATGGCTTTTGCTACCTACTTAATGAAAGGTGAGGCTAATCACTAGTGGGAAACCAACCAAGCTAGAGCAAGAACAGAGATAGTTGCATGGACGAAGTTTAAGGAGTTGTTCTTTGAGAATTATTTCTCGGAGGCCATGCAAGCTAGGATGGAGGTGAAGTTTCTGGAATTGAAACAAGAGAATATGACGGTTGTCGAATACGCAGCTAAATTTAATGAGCTAGCCAGATTTTCACCTCATCAGGTGGAGACCGAAGTGCGGAAGGCACGAAGGTTTGAAAATGGACTGAGGCCAGGGATTCACAGCAGGGTTGCAGTGCTGCAAATTCCTACGTTTTCAGTACTGTTAGAAAAAGCCATTATTACAGAGGGTATTAATGAGGATGTATCAAGATTCAACCGAGAGAAGAACATGAAAAAGATTGAAGGTGGACACCAGAAAGCCAGCAATGGAAGCAGTGACAGTAAGAAGAGTAAGTGGAGCAGTGGTAATAACTCAGGAATGCAACAAGGAAGTACACCACAGAAGAGGTCAACATGTAGTAAGTGTGGAAGATATCACTCTGGGGGATGTTTGAAGGAAAAGACTGTATGTTTTAACTGTGGTCAGCTAGGACATATCGCACCAAAATGTCCTAACCCAAAGAGGGAGGGCTGCTATTCTTGTGGAGGATCGGGACATCGTTATAGGGACTGTCCATCTATAAAGAGTACTGACGGGGGAAGTGGAAACAAGAACGATACACCAAAGTTAGCAATCAGAGGGCCAACTTAGCAGAACAAGCCAACGGCCTGAACTTTTAATATGACTGTGCAGGACGCAGTTGTATCCACCGAGGTGGTGTCAGGTATAATTCCTATCAATAATATAAATGCATATGTATTGTTTGATTCGGGAGCTACTTGTTCTTTTGTGTCTGATAAATTTGCTAGAAGATTAAACTTACCCTATGAAAAGCTAAAGAACCCTATGAACATAAAAGTTGCAAACAAAGAAGTGATCCCTGTAGAGTTTATCCATAAAAATTATGGTGTGGAAATAAGGGGACATAAGTTAAGTATGAATTTGATTCCGATTTAGGGGAGTTTGATGTTATCCTAGGTATGGATTGGTTGTTTAACCATAAGGCGGTTATAGATTGCCAGAAGAAGAGTATACACCTTAGGACCCCAAATCAGTCTAAGGTTGTATTTTATGGTAGCAAGTCGCCAAGACAAACGAGTTGTCTGACGATGATGCAGGCCAAGAGTGTAATACCCGAGAATTTCCTTAGACTATAACTTAGGCGAACTTAGAAGTTGGAAAGTAGATAAAACTCATGTAGAGTTTTCCTTGAGAGGCTTAGTCTGTTATGAAATATAACTTCATTTTATACAATGAACTTATGTTTTATTTAACATTATAATGGAGTTATTGTTTGTTTTCCTTGTGTTTGTGATTGTAGGATGACAAACACAGGTGTACCTAGTAGAGTGGCAGAGGAGGAGCCCAGGGATATACATATAGTATACGAGGCACCTCTAGAGGATACACCAGTGCAGGTTGTTGCACCGTTCGAGTCTGACGACGAGGACGAGATTGAGATAGAGTCTGATCCAGAGGAGGAGCCAATGGAGGACGAGCCGATGGAGGATGAGCCAGTAGAGGACTCTGATGAGGCTACTGTAGAGGAGCAGATGCTAGGAGAGTATGAGGAGCAGATCCTAGAGTTAGACTGCAGGGTCCAGGAGCTGGAGGCAGAGGCCCAAGAGAGAGAGTCCGAGTTCCAAAAACTGAGGGACGAAGACCACCAGAGGAAGCTGGCCATGTAGGAGTTAGAGGTGGAGATCGCCTACCGTAAGGAGGCAGGGATCCAGATGGGGACTCTGTTCCACAGGTCAGTGGTTAGGAATGTAGATTTGGTAGAGAAGCTAGAAGAGGTTGAGCAGAGGGAGCTGAGTGAGAAGATAGAGAAGGAAGCACTCCACACTCAGTTGGAATTAGAGGTAATGGATAGGATACACTTCGAGGAGAAGTGGGGGGCTGCCCATGAGAGAGCAGATGACCTGGAAGATGAGGTTAAATGTAAGAAGAGGAAGATGAACAAGATGGGGTATATGTTTCGTTCAGCATTTGAGAGAGTGCTTGATAGTGTGTACCACTACCCGGCAGAACAGGGACAGACCCTACACACTATAAGCCAAGAGCTGGTTGCTTATATAGCGTAGATGGAGTACAAGAGAGTAGTAGAGCGTGGCATGATGTGATGAGATTTCCTTAATGGTCTAGTAGTAGTTAGTAGCATTTATCTTTATGTGTCATACATTCTATGTTGTAATCCCGATCTTTTGTGTAAGATGTGGGATAATGATGTAAACCCCGAGTTAGATTATGTTAGAGGGGTAGTATGGTAGAAGGTTGGTATATTTCCCGTCTTTTGTGATATTAGGGGATATATATGATAACATTTATAGCAGTATGCTAGGGAAATCATGTAATGAAACGATTTGGCATATGAATATAAATGAAGTTTATTTCAAAAATGTGTTATAAATTTATTCTTTTGTATTAAAAGAAATACTTAAGTAATATACTTAAATAATAATAAAATGAAAATTTGTGATGCAGATAATGCCGCCCAAACGTAGATTGACTGCACCTGAGGAGTCGGTGAACAATGAGAGGGAACAAGTAGACCCGATCCAGAAACTGGTAGACCTGTTAGGAGAGGCATTAAGGGGAAGAAACAATGAACCCGTTCACCCAAACCCTCAGACTGTGCCAGTAACAACCTTTAAAGACTTTAAGAGTGTAGGACCCCCGGAGTTCGAGGGAACTACCGACCCAATCATCGCACAAACGTGGATCAAGGAGATCGAAAAAGCTTTCACTATAGCTAGCGTAGGCGAAGATCAGAAGACGGTGTTTGCCACGTATATGATCAGGGGAGAAGCGAACTACTGGTGGGAGGCTAATCAACAAAGAGCTGGAGAAGGGATAATAGCTTGGGATAAGTTTAAGACGCTATTTTTTGAAAATTACTTCCCGAAAAGAATGAAGAATAGGATGGAGGTGAAATTCCTAGAGTTAAAACAAGGTGAGATGACGGTGGCGCAATACGCGGCTAGGTTTAACGAACTAGCGCGATTTGCGGAGCACCAAGTTGGGGATGAAGAGAGAAAGGCTAGACGCTTCGAACAAGGGTTGAAGCCGTGGCTGTTCAATAAGGTGTCAGTTCTTCAAATTGATTCCTTTGCAACATTACTGGAGAAGGCAATCATTGCGGAAGGTGGCAGTGAGGCCTTAAGTCTGTATAACAAGGAGAAGAAAGGAAAGAATGCTGGAGGAGAGAATCGTATTGGAGGAAGCAGCAGTGGAGGAAGTAACTTGGGAAAGAGAAAGTGGGAGAACAACAACAACAACAACAATAATAATCAATCAGGGAATTTTCATGGAGGTTTCAAGAAGAGGGCTGAAGGATGCCCAAAGTGTGGAAAGAACCACTAGGGTGAGTGCTGGAAGGGTCGCGGCACTTGCTACAACTGCGAACAGGAAGAGTACATCTCGCCAAACTGTCCGAAACCAAAGAAGATAGAAGGATGCTTTGCACGTGGCTCGACGGATCACCGGATTAAGGACTGCCCAAAGAAGGGAAGTGGCGGGAGTAGCAATCAGCAAGGAGGCAACAAGCTGATGATCAGCGGGCCGGTACAATCCAACCGCCCAACCGCCAGAACCTTTAACATGACCGTTCAGGACGTAGTGGCTGCGAAGGACGTGGTGTCAGGTATAATCCCAATCAATGATATAAATTCTTATGTATTATTTGATTCTGGTGCCACCTGTTCTTTTATATCTGAAGAATTTACTAGTAAACTTAGTACACCCCGGGAACGATTAGAAAATCCTTTGAACATAGAAGTTGCGAATAAGGAGTAATCCTTGTAGAATACGTTTATCGAAATTATCTCGCAAACATTAGAGAACATGAACTGAGCGTAGACCTAATTCCTATTAGATTGGGAGAGTTTGACGTAATACTTGGAATGGATTGGTTGTATAACCATGCTGTGATAATTGACTGTCAGAATAAATGTGTGAACCTTCAGACTCCGAGTAAGTCTAAGGTAGTGTTTTATGGTAGCTCATCGCTTAAGCAATCGTGTTGCGTTACGATGATGCAAGCCAAAAAATTATTAAGGAAAGGATGTGTAAGTTATTAGCTTACATCGTTGATACTCAGAAAAAGGGAGTAGAAATTAAGGATATATTCGTAGTTAATGAATTTCAAGATGTGTTTCTGAAAAATCTGCCTGGTCTTCCGCCAGACAGAGAAATTGAATTCGTAATAGACTTAGCACCGGGAACGGCACCGATTTCGAAAGCTCCATAGCGTATGGCGCCAGTAGAAATGAAGTAATTGATGATATAATTGCAAGAGTTGTTGAATAAGGGTTACATTCGACCGAGTGTTTCTCCTTGGGGAGCACCAGTGTTATTCGTTAAGAAAAAGGACGGATCGATAAGGCTCTGTATCGATTATCAAGAATTAAACAGAGTAACGATCAAAAACCGATATCCGCTACCGAGGATAGACGACCTGTTTGATCAACTGAAGGGAGCAAAGTGTTTCTCAAAAATTGACCAACGAACAGGATATCATCAACTGAAGGTGAGGGATGAGAACATACCAAAGACTGCGTTTCGAACCCGTTATGGACACTACGAGTTTTTGGTAATGTCATTTGGATTGACTAATGCTCCGGCAGCATTTATGGACTTGATGAACCGAGTTTTCAAGCCATACTTGGATAAATTTATAGTGGTTTTTATCGACGACATTTTGATCTGCTCAAAGACAGAGGAAGAACACGCCGAACATCTGAAGATTATTTTGGAGGCACTAAGGAAGGAGAAGATGTATGCAAAATTTTCTAAGTACGAATTTTGGATGGAGAAGGTTCAATTCTTAGGCCACAGTGGTGGATAAGGATGGAATCTCAGAAGACCCTGCGAAGGTTGAAGCAGTAAGTAATTGGGAATAACCGAGAACACCGACGGAGGTGAGAAGCTTTTTAGGGTTAGCCGGATACTATCGAAGATTCATCCAAGATTTTTCTAAGATAGCAACCCCGCTGACCAATTTGACTAGAAAGACGATGAAATTTGTATCGACCGACAAATGTGAAGAGAGTTTTCAGGAGTTGAAGAAGAGATTAAGCGAAGCACCTGTGTTATCATTACCAGATGATGCGAGAAATTTTGTGGTGTATAGTGATGCATCGCACAAGGGACTTGGTTGTGTGCTCATGCAACATGGCAAGGTCATTGCGTATGCGTCACGACAACTTAAGGATTACGAAAAACGATATCCTACTCACGACTTAGAGTTAGCGGCAGTAGTTTTTACGTTAAAGATATGGAGGCATTATTTGTACGGAGAGAAATGTGAGATATACACGGACCACAAGAGTCTGAAATATATCTTCACACAGAAAGAGTTAAACATACGGCAGAGAAGGTGGTTAGAATTAATCAAAGACTATGACTGCGATATTCTTTATCACCCGGGAAAGGCAAATGTGGTTGCCGACGCTCTGATCAGGAAAGGAAGGGAAAAGTTGTTTAATTTAACGACTCAGGAAGAATTGATAAGAGAGATGGAGAAATTGGAGATAGAAGTGAAAGAACCAGAAAAGTCTGGTGAGAAGTTATTCGTAATGGAAGCTCATCCGACGTTGTTGGATAGAGTGAAGGAAGCCCAGGAAAAGGATGAAGAGTGTGAGAGAATTCGAAAGAGGATCACGAAAAATGAGGAAGAAAAATTTTGAATGGATAAAGACGGTATTTTGAGATTTGAAGGAAGAGTGTGGGTACCAGCGGTAACCGAGTTGAGGGAAGAGATTTTGCACGAGGCACACAATACTACGTATTCCGTTCATCCGGGAGGCACTAAGATGTACCGAGATTTGAAGCAACATTTTTGGTGGCCCAATTTGAAACGGGAAGTCGCATAGTGCGTCAGTAGATGTTTGACTTGCCAACGCGTTAAAGCAGAGCATCAACGGCCATGTGGTTTACTACAACCGTTAGAAATACTAGAGTGGAAATGGGAGCATATTACGATGGACTTCGTGGTAGGACTTCCAGTTACGCAGAAAGGTTATGATGCTATTTGGGTTATCGTGGATCGACTAACCAAGACCGCACATTTTGTACCAATCAAGATCCGCTACAGTTTGAATCAGTTAGCGAGCCCATACGTAAAAGAAATTGTCTCACGATATGGAGTGCCAGTGTCAATTATCTCTGATCGAGATCCGCGCTTCACGTCCAATTTTTGGAAGAGTTTGCAAGAGAGAATGGGAACACAGTTGAGGTTGAGTACGGCTTACCATCCTCAGACAGACGGATAAAGTGAGTGAACTATACAAACGCTGGAGGACATGCTTAGAACTTGCGTGATGGATTTTAAGGGAAATTGGGACGGCCACCTACCCTTAGTCCAATTTGCGTATAATAATAGTTACCATGCGAGTAACGGCATGCCACCGTATGAAGCTCTTTATGAAAGAAAGTGCAGAACGCCATTATGTTGGGACGAAGTCGGGGAGCGGCGAATACTCGGACCAGAGTTAGTACAACAAACCGCAGACGTGGTGACAATGATAAGAGCCAGAATAGTAGCAGCTCAAGATCGCCAGAAGATATACGCAGATTTGCATCGGCAGGACCGAGACTTCAAAGTCGACAGTTTCGTATTCTTGAAGGAATCTCCCTGGAAGGGAAAAATCCGTTTCGGCAAGAAAGGAAAATTGAGTCCAAGATTCATAGGACCGTTCGAGATACTGAAGCGAGTGGGCGAGGTGGCATACCAAGTTGCGTTACCACCCAAATTGGAGCACATCCACAACGTGTTCCACATTTCTGTGTTGCGACCGTACAAGGCCGACTACAAGCACGTGATTTCTTACGAGCCCATTCAAGTGGAGAAGAACTTGGAGTATAAAGAGATTCCTGTCCAGATACTAGATAGGAAAGAGCAAACTTTGAGAAATAAAATTATATCTTCTGTAAAAGTACTTTGGCGTAACCACGATGTCGAGGAGGCAACGTGGGAATTAGAAGATAGGATAATTAGGGATTATCCCCATTTATTTTTGTAACCTTGTAGCAATTCTGGGACTGAATTTTTATAAGGGGGGGAGGATGTAATACCCGAGAATTTCTATATATTATTAAATAAATATATTAATGGAAATGAGAATTTATTAAAATATAAATAATTTTGTGTTATGAGAATGATTAATTCAATTATATATTAAATTGAATAATTATAATAATTGAGAATATGTGAGTTTGCGATAAACTCGTGAAAGCCTTGTGTGGCACAGTGACGTAATATAAGAATAATTATATTAATTTAAGCGAACCATTAATCTATATTAATTATCGTAGAATATTAATTAATGGTTATGGAATATTAATGGTGATTAATTCATAATATGTGATTATTATCATTGCACGAAAAATGGTAATAATAATGAGCAACGTGTCTATAATATAATAAGATTTATATTCATTTAATGTGATATTTAATCATATAAGTGTTAATCAATTATTATGGAAATTAATAATCAATGAGGAATGGATTAATTAATACTATCGTTAATTAATCAATGAGATAAATAATTTATTTATTTGACAAATAAGTGAGTTATTAATATAATAAGATTATATTAATTGATATGTGCAAATGTGCAATACTTGAATATATAAAGTATATGGAATACAACTATATTATATAGTGTAGAGAGACACTTAAGTGTGACCATGCATGTATGTATAAACTATGTAGTAAAGTTTATTAAGTTGTAAAAGTTAAATGAAATGTGTATGTGACAAATGTATGTGACGTGTATATTAAAATGATATATCATGAATATATTGAAATCACTTGTTGATTATGGAATTTAATGAAGGAAATAATGTAATGTGAGAATGCCTGATAAAATTATACCAGTGTGATAAAATGTACATGGCTTATATGATATGAGTACATATATAATCCCTAAACCTTCCATTTATAGTAATAATGTACATTAAAATTACATTTTTGGTAATCAAAGAAACCAAACTAAGCATTGTTTAACCAAGTTGCTGAGCTTTTAAATCAATGTCCCAAAATCAGTTACCAAATAGTAACCTATATCTCCTTTACGTGATCTGCTAAGCTTGGTGCAATAGCTATGAACTAGGAGATGATTGCTAAGCCAATGGCTATGGGGATGGCTGGTGATGGGTTGTTGAACCACTCTCAATTAACCAATGTTTTCTTCCATTACACCATGAACTCCAACCTCAGTGCAATACAAATGCCCAGTCCAAGTTTTCTCTATAAATATGGCTCCCTCCCTTCTCATTTCACCTTGCTGAGAATTGCTTGAATAGTGAGTTAAGAGTTATATATATATATATATATATATATATATATATATATATATATATCTGTGTTGAGCCTTATTGAGATAGCAGCAAGTTCATTGCATTTGTAGAGGTATAAATCCTTCGTTCTTAGTTCATCATTTTGTTTACTGTCAAAGTTTCCAATTCTTGATTTTGATTTCAATTCATGCTAGGTTGGATTAGGACATGTTCTTAGTTGTTATATAGACTTATAAACATGTTTAAACCATAATGTGGCTGCATAGAAAAGTTTTCGTGAAGTAATTTTGTGATTTGGGATAATGTCTGCCGAAGCAGACTGCAGTCTGGCCAGAACTAGGGGTGGCGCAGCTGCGCCGGTTTGGCTTTAGTATGCTGCGCAGGACACTATCTGTAGATTTTGAATTGTTGTTTCCTACTTAAAAGCTGCTAAGTGTTAGGTTGTTTACATGGCTTAGATGAGCATACTAATGAGTCTAACATACTTATATCAGTCTATGGAGGTAGCGTAAACATGCTTTGGCTATGATTTCACGCTAGGATTATGAAACTACATATAGTGTCGAAGTAAACTTAAAGTTTCATGAACGAACGATAACATATATAAAGCATGTTAATATTCTGACTTTCGAGACACGTTAGTACCATCTAGAAACACATGAAATGAATGTTGACTTGTGTATACGTGTTTCATAGTATGACGTGAGCATGCTAAACCTCGATTAGTAAACATTTTGAACGAAAATATAAGTTTTTAAAGGCAAACCTTGACATATAAAGATCACATATGAATTCTGATTTTCGGGTATGTTTATATGGCCTTGACATACATGTCGGACACATTAACTTACGTATATAAATTTCATAATGTAGCATGAACGTGTTAGAGCGTATTAGCAAACTTTATTAATGAAAGTATAAGTGTTGAATGTGAACGTCGACATGTTACATTGAGATTTGAATTTTGATACTTATGAACATGTTTGATAGAACTTGTAGACTTGCTAAGGTATTATTCATGTTTGCCTACTAAGTTACATGTAGTGAAACCAAATTTGCGTAAATAAAGCATGTTTTCAAACTAATGACGATGATAGTTGCATATATATGTGATATGAAAACTCATGAACATGTTTAATACAAGTTATGTGAATATCTTATGTGTTTAAAAAGCGAGCATGTTAGACCATATGAGTTCGTATCCTTGAATGGCTTTAAGTATTAACTTAAGAACCTATACATGTACGATTGGATTTGGAAAAGTTATACAAGCATGAAAGTATCCTTTAAATATGAATACATGCTACGTGATATTATATGATGTTACTTAAACCCGATTTTGACGGTTAACTTATGAAAATGCCATAACTTGCTAAAATGAAATATATTTTAGTATTGCTTGTAGTCTTATATGATATTAATAATATGCGAGTATGTTTGCTAATTGTTGCGATCTTATGTGATATAAGAATGTTTTTAAACTCTAAAAGAGGAAGTTAAGGATAGAAATTATATATAACTGTGTATCTAGGTTAAAACTTAGCTTATGTGTTGATCATATATTCATAGATAAAATGTGAAGTTAAATTATATAACTAATGAATATCATATATATACGTAACTGTATTACGATAGGAATTCGAAAGTGTTGGCTAGCTTTACGTGAGTAATCTACGCATAAGGCAAGCATTACTTTATTCAACGGATATCGTAAGCGAGTATCTACATCTTATCTCTTTGGATACAAGTATTCTATCTTTGTATATTGCGAACTAGTTTCCTACTTAATCGTTTGAATTGAATTAGCATACTTGAACTCTTATTTCATTAAAGCTATTATTCATGTTGAACTTAGTAATTGTTCTTGAATATTGTGAAAGTATCTATGCCATTTAATTCGGCTAGACTTATATTATTGAAAAGCGGCCCAAATTAATTGATTGTTGCGGGATCTTGTATTTGACTGAGAAGAACAATCTTCTTTGAAGGGAATATATAATTGTCGGAGAACCGATGCGCGCACTTGGGTATGATTGATTGCTATGCATAACGATGGTACTTTAGGCTGATCACCTGTTGTACCTGTTTTTGTTGGATTTTCAGTTTATTACTGTTAATTCTAGTAGAAGTTCATAGTCCTTAGCGACTGCTCAGTATTCAGTTATCTTAAAATCTTGAATTGATTTATTATTGAATCACAATGATATTATTCTGTCCTTAGCGACTGTTATTGAAAATTGTTGATATTTTTGTTATCCTTGAACTATCAAACTTTGTTATACCCTTTCGAGAATTAAGAATTATATCACTTACCCTTATTGTATATTACTTGCTGAGCAATTTGTGCTCATTCTTGCTTTCCCTAAAATATTTCAGTTAAGGCAGAGCAGGGCGAACCTTCGGGCGTTGATAAGGGCAAGGGCAAGGCTACCAACTAGCTTGTCTCTTTTATGTTTTAAATATTTTAATATTGTATTAAGATGATGTAGTAAGACTGGATTTGATTATATTTAAGCTTAAGTTAGATTATGTAATAAGTCGTTAATTGATATTATTATGTAATCTATTAAGTACTGTAGGTTGCGAGACTTGGGGGAATAATTATAATAAATCATTGTAAATTATTCTAGAATAGATTTTTTGCTGTGATTGTGTGATATTTAGTTATTATTATTGTGATGTATTACCACGAGCACGTGATGAACCGAATTCGAGCGACCCCGTGACGGTCCTGGAATTTGGGGGCGTCACAAAGAGAATGTTACGAAATGGATGTGAAGGTTATTTGGCTCGTGTAGTGGATACACGGGTGGTGAATTCGGACATTGGGAAGATACCTATAGTGAATGAGTTTGGGGATGTCTTTTCAGAAGAACTTCCGGGACTCCCGCCAGACAGAGAGATAGAATTTGTGATTGATTTAGTACCGGGGACAGGGCCGATATCGAAAGCACTGTATCGAATGGCTCCGGTAGAAATGAAAGAATTATTACTCCAGCTACAAGAGCTATTGGACAAGAAGTACATCCAACCCAGTGTGTCTCCATGGGGAGCACCTGTGCTGTTTGTAAAGAAGAAAGATGGCTCGATGAGACTATGTATGGACTATAGAGAGTTGAATAAGATGGCAATCAAGAACAAGTATCTGTTACCAAGAATAGACGATCTGTTTGACCAACTTAAAGGAGCGAGGTGTTTTTCTAAGATTGACTTAAGGATTGGTTATCATCTATTGAAAGTAAGGACGGAGGATGTACCACAGACAGCATTTAGGACTCGCTACGGTCATTATGAGTTCCTAGTGACATCGTTTGGACTGACGAACACACCAGCTACTTTTATGGATTTGATGAATAGAGTATTTAAACTGTACTTAGATAAATTTATGGTTGTGTTCATTGATGATATTCTGGTATATTAGAAGAATGAGGAGGAACATGCAGAACATTTAAGGATAGTACTGGAGACGTTAAGAAAGGAGAAGCTTTATGCGAAATTTTCAAAATGTGAGTTCTGGTTGAAGAAGGTTCAATTTTTGGGACATGTCATCGACGACAAGGGAATTTTTGTTGATCCAGCAAAAGTAGAAGTGGTGAGAAATTGGGTACAACCGAAGACACTAACAGAGGTCAGAAGTTTCTTGGGATTGGCAGGATATTATAGGAGATTTATTCAAGATTTCTCGAAGATAGCAACACCATTGACTAATCTGACAAGGAAGACTATTAAGTATGTGTGGACAGAGAAGTGTGAACAGAGTTTTCAGGAATTGAAGAAAAGATTAAGTGAAGCACTTGTGTTATCTTTACCAGATAGCACGGGGGGTTTTACAGTGTATAGTCATGCGTCACACAAGGGACTGGGTTGCGTATTAATGCAGAATGGTAAGGTCATTGCGTACGCATCACGACAATTAAAGGACTATGAGAAGGGACCCATGACCTGGAATTAGCGACGGTAGTGTTTGCCCTTAAGATTTGGAGACATTATCTCTACGGAGAAAAGTGCGAGATATACACAGACCACAAAAGCCTAAAGTATATCTTCACACAGAAAGAGTTAAACATGAGGTAGAGGAGATGGTTAGAATTGAAAAAGGACTATGATTATGAGATCCTATATCATCTAGGAAAGGCCAATGTAGTGGCAGATGCTTTAAGCAGAAAGAGCCAAGAAAGATTATTCGTATTGACAGAAAAAGAAGAATTAGTCAGAGAAATGGAGAAAATTGAGTTGGAGGTGAAAAATCTGAGGAATTCGGATGAAGTAACAGGAACGGAAGCAAGTCTGACTTTACTCGACAAGGTGAAGGAGGCACAAGGAAATGACGAGGAATGTATTGACCTCGCGAATTGGTTAGCTGAAGGTGAACAATTAAAGTACAAAATTGATAGCACTGGATTGCTGAGATTTGAAGGGAGGATTTGGTTACCCGCAGTACCCGAGTTAAAGGAAGAGATTCTACAAGAGGCCCATATTACGAGGTATTCAATACATCCAGGAAGCACCAAGATGTATCAAGATTTGTGCAAACATTATTGGTGGCCTAATATAAAGAGAGAGGTTGCAAAATGAGTCAGCAGATGTTTAACCTGTCAGAGAGTTAAGGTAGAGCATCAACGACCAAGTTAACTGTTACAACCATTGGAAATTTCAGAATGGAAATGGGAGTACGTCACAATGGATTTTGTGGTGGGACTTCCCGCAACACAGAAAGGTTATGATGCCATTTGGGTGATTGTTGATCGTCTCACAAAGTCAGCACACTTTTTGTCGATCAGGATCAGGTATACTTTGGATCAGTTGGCTAAGTTGTATATCAAGGAAATAATTATAAGACATAGAGTGCCAGTATCAATTATGTTTGATAGAGATCCGCGTTTCACGTCTAACTTTTTGAGGAGTCTTCAAGAAAGAATGGGGACACAGCTAAGGCTAAGTACCGCATATCATCCACAGACTGACGGGCAAAGCGAGAGAACGATTCAAACGCTAGAAGATATGCTCAGGGCATGTGTGATGGACTTCAGAGGAAGCTGAGAAGATTATCTTCCATTGGTAGAGTTTGCGTATAATAATAGTTATCATGCAAGCATTGGAATGCCACCATACGAAGCCCTGTATGGAAAAAAGTGCAGAACACCCTTGTGTTGGGATGAGGTAAGTGAACGGCGACTGTTAGGACCAGAGTTGGTATAGCAGACCGTGGATATCATCAAAGTGATAAGAACTCGGTTAGTAGCAGCTCAAGATCGACAGAAGAAATACGCAAATATTCATCATAAGAAAAGAGACTTCAAAGTGAGAAGTTATGCATTTTTGAAAGTATCTCCCTGGAGGGGGAAAGATAAGATTTGGAAAGAAAGGCAAATTCAGTTCGAGATTTATTGGACCGTTCGAGATATTGAAGAACATAGGTGAAGTGGCGTACGAGTTAGCTTTACCCCCTGAAATCGAACATATTCATAACGTATTTCATGTGTCAGTGTTGCGATCATATAAACCTGATTACAAGTATGTAATATCGTACGAGCCGATTCAAGTCGAGAAGGACTTATCATATGAAGAAATTCCTACTGAAATTTTAGATAGGAAAGAGCAGAGGTTAAGAAATAGGGTTATACATTCAGTCAAAGTTCTGTGGAGGAACCACAACAATGAAAAAGCTACGTGGGAACTCGAGGAAAAGATGAGGGAGAGTTATCCAAATCTTTTTGAGTAACCTTAGGTGGAATTCTGGGGACGAAATTCTTATAAGGAGGGGAGAATGTAATAACCAAGAATTTCAAGTCACTTTGTAAATAGATATATCAAATATGAATGATATTGAAAACTTTGTGGCATATGGTGGTTGAGTGATTAAATTTAAATAATAAGTGTGTTATGAGAATTTAATAGGAAGTCCCTCTTATGAAATAATTAAAGTAGTGGACTAGCCTAAGAATGTTAACAATCAAGGAAGTTGATTAAGATGATGAACCCTAATTAAATATTCAATTTACTTGTACGTGGAAAGTGTAATTGGGTTATAAAAATATAGTGGTATTCTTAATTTATGGGTATGTGCAATAGTCATGTAGTAAGTGATACTAGTGGGCTAGCCCAATTGAATGATTAATCAAGCCCACTAATTTTATTGGGAGATATAATTTAATGGCATTAGTGAAATAAATTAACTTAGCCCAACATGTAGAATTAATAATAGTAGCCCAAGTAATATATAACTAAACTTGACTACTAATAGCCCAAACTAATTAATTGTAAGCCCAAACATTAATTAAAGAGGCCCAACCCTTGGTCCATGAAAGAAAGGACATTTAATCATTATAGTAAGTATATAACACAATAAAAATAAATCTATAATGGGTAAAATGAGGGGTATGGCCGGCCACTAAGGGGCAATATGGGAAGAATTTTTAAATTTTATTAAGCTTGTACAATATCTTGGATATAATCTTTTGAGCCCAACACCCATGACAAGTGTCACCTTCCAAGCATGTCCAACACTTGTATGTAGTGACTAAGCAAGCAAGTAATGATTAGGGGAGAGAGTTAGTGGGAGCATGCTTATAATTTTCAATTATACCCATTTCACTAACTACATTTCATTTGCATACTTACACTTCAAAGCTCCTTAGTTAGAGAAAGAAAGAAAATATAAAGAGAAAAGAGGGAGAGAATTTCAGCCAATTAGGAAGAAGAAGAGAGGTCTTGAGCTTCATGCATGCTAAGTTTGTAAGCTACTTTGGCAAGATAAGGAAGATAGCAAGAAAAAGTAGGTATTGATTCTCTTTATTTTTAAAGTTCGATTTCTTATTTGGTGGGTTTTTGATGAAACAAGAGTCTTAAGTTTGATTTTTGATAACTCTTCATCTATTGGTGTATAAATATTTTATTTGATGATCAAAACATTTTTGAAGTTGAATGTAAGATCAAAAAGGGAGATTTGTACCAAATGAGTAGAGAAAGGCACATGCATGCATGCACTAGGTGATTTTATAATTAATTCTTGTAATGCATATTGAATATGGGTAATATCATGATTAGAGTGTTAGATCATGGGTTTATCAAAGGAGACTTGTGGATTTTTATGAGTTCATCTGATTGAGATTTGGAAAAAGAGGTTAGATGGATTTTTGAAGGAATTTTCTTTTAACTAGTATGCTTTATCATGTGCATGTTGAAATCTAGAAGCGTTATTTGAGGTTTTCTTTCTTGGTATGCTAGATGCATGAGTTAAGGGCTAAACCCCTCTGGAATCACTCAAATATGTTTTAAAATGAGCAAGTTATGAATTAAATCCCAAACTACCCAACTGTTAAAAATATACTACTGATCAGTCACTTGTGGGCTATTTTTGGTAACCAAAACAAACTCAAATTTGGTGTTTGATATATGAAAATTTTGTTTTGGGAAAATACAAATCCAACGATACCAAATGGACCCAAATCCGAGATGTAGATCTCGAGATATGAGCGTTTCCGTAAAGGACCTCAAATTTGGAAAACAACTAAACTGTTACGAATGTTCTTGCGAATCAGTCCATTTCGACACTGATTTCCGGGACCTAAACAAAGCAGAAACTGATGTTTGATGATTGGAAATTGGAGTTCGGAAAGATACGAATCCAACGCCTTTGACGGAACCAAAATCCGAGTTGAAGACTTCGTTCTACAAGCGTTTCCGTGAAGGACTCCAAATCTAGAAATTCTGGGCGAAAATTTGAGTGTCAATATGAAGTGTAATGAAAATGGGTTATTGTAATAAATAACTTTAAAGCCACTAATGAGCTAGTAAGTTAATTACATATAAAATAAAATGTAATTAATTATTTAATTATTATTTAAATGATGTTAAGTAATAATTAAAATGGGTTAGTATTAATAAGATAACTACTTATTATTTAATTAAGATTAAATAATAAATTGAGTTAATCAATTAATTAATTATTATTTAATTAATATTAAATAATGATTAATAATTAAGTAAGATTAAGTAATTACTTACTTACTTTGACATGAAAGTTTATAGAATTAATTATTTATTATTTGAATAATAAATAAAGATGAATGTCAATTAATTATCCTTTTAATAATAATAAGGAATAATTAAAGAAGAATAAAGTGAATAAATCAAATATTATTTATTCAAAGATGAGGGAGTTATTAATTATTATTTAAATATAAATAATAATTTAATTGTCAATTATTTAATTAACATTAAATAATGAGGAGTTATAATTGGTTATTTGTAAGCAATAACTAAAGGTAAATAATTAATTACTATTTAACTAATATTAACTAGTAATCGAAGGAAGAGGGAGTTAACAATTGAACAAAATTAAATAACTCCTTAATTAAACAAGTAAAATAAATTGTTTAAAGATCTAATGAGTGTTTATCACTTAAGAGAAGCCTTATTAACTATTAATCCTTAACCTAAGATCAATTAAATATCTTATAGGATTAATGATAGTACATTAGATGCATGTACCCTGTGAATGTATTATTGGTGAGATAATAATACAAGTAAGCGTATTGATGAAATATATGCAGTACTAATTGACAGATCTACCTTATCACTGATTGGTCATTCAAAGATTGTTAATTAAAGCTAGAAAGTTGTAGCTCGCTGAACAGACAAGTTTCCTAACTCAAACTCGAGTTATTATTGTTCAAGCATGCTGGTGGTTAAATATTGTTGATTTTTTCACATCCTGATAAATTATTGTGAATCGTACTTGGTGCAAATTGAATTCCTGTTCTACTATATGTTGAACTGTTTATGATATGGATCTATGCTAGTTGTGTCTGCTAGATCAATTATATTTAACATTTCTTATGAGATGGATCTATGCTAGTTGTGTCAGCTAGGTCAAGTATGTTTAACATTGCTTATGAGATGGATCTATACTAGTTGTGTCAGCTAGATTAAGCATGTTTAAAATTTGTTAAATCAATTTTGTTTTAAAGAGCTGTGCCTATTCAATTGATTTGATAAGGACTCTTGACTGAGAAAATAATTTTATTGAGGCATCACATTGGAAACAAGGAAACAATTGTTGTTGTCAAGTAAGTGTTTATGCATATTACACCGGGTATGAAAGGCTGATCCCCTTGACTACCAAACCGTAAAGGACCAGTTTGAATACTGACACCCTTTGCAGATGTTCATGGTCACGTTGGACCACTCAGTATCTATGGTTCATGGTCATGGTGGACCCCTCCGAACCTATTTGTATCTATGGTTCATGGTCATAGTGGACCACTCCGAACCTATTATTCAAATGTTCGAATAATAAGAAAGCAATTCATGTTCTTCTACAATCATATTCTATTGTTGAACTTTGAGCGATAAATCTATTTCTATCATGATATATCTTCTTGTGTTTATACTTGCTAAGAAAATTTTGTTGCTTACTCTTGCTATATCATGACATTTATTTTAGCTAAGCCAGGATCGTCTAAGAGAGACAAAGGAAAGGGCAAGGCTCAGGAGTAATTTGATTATGAACTAAGAAAGTATTTAGTTTTAATATTGGAAGTAAACCTTTTGTAATATTAAGGGTATGTGTTATGTTAAGGTTGAGACCTTGGGATTTATGATGAAGACTTTATATTAATGAACAACGTATGTTTATTATTCTGCAATAGTCTTAGAATGTTTATGTTGTTGATGGATTGTGAGCACCGAATCCGAGGTAAGAGGACCCGGGTTTGGGGGTGTCACACATACCTTCATTCAATTTTTTCTTCCCTTTACTTTTTTTGACCAGAGCCACAGCCTTTTCTTGGTTGACTTCTTCTTCTTCTTCCTTGGCTTCCCTCATAGCAAATAAAGTTGCAGACATCATCTTTACATTTTTTGCTGGGTTTCTCTTCTAATTCTGGAACAGTTGCTGGGTCATCTTCCTATTAGGAACAATAGAAACACCTTCTTTGTCTTCAATCCTGTCTCCAAGAGTAGCTTCCAAGATGATGCTGATGAACCTTCCATAGGGCATCTTTGTAGTGTTCTTGGTCTTCTTGGGGCTTTCTATCCATTTCCCAAACCATTCCATTAGTAGAGCTCCATAGTTGAGTTGAACTTTGTACCGGTGGCTGTCATGAGCTTTAGTTACTTCTCGTTGACAGAATCATGGCCAAAGCCCTTGCAGCATATGCATTTTCCAACAATATCAGCAAGAAACTCATATTCTTGGGGAAACTCTTTCTTTCTGTAGCCACTCTTTCCTTCAGTTCTGACGTGTTTCATCTTCTTTAGGCCTTCAAGAAAATTAATTCTTTCCAGTGACGGAAGACCTTCATTGTTGAATCCTAGGGCTAGGTTTATACTTTCGGCGTTGAACCTTATTTTCTCGCCCTTGATTTTGGTGAGTATGGAGTCTTCTTCAATGACTCCATTGATGTAAAACTCTTTCACCAGCTTTGGATAAATCAGAGTACTGATGTTCAAAGTGTTTTCAAGTCCAGGTTTCTTCAGTAGTGAAAGAACTCTGTGAATTTCTGGGCCAGCATCCTTGAACCCGTCAAAGCATAGTTGGTAACCCGAAAAAACTTTGCAAGCAGCCATTGATGTAGATTGATTTTCCTGTAATGAACGGATTTGGCTTAGCTTTCTGAAACTTAGGGTTTCGTTTGAGAGAGAGAGAGAAGCATTTGGAATTCAAAAAGTAAACTGACAAATGATAGTTTAAAATATATTTATAACTTCCCTCCATATATTTTGTATCGTGGGACACGTGTCGAGTTCTGCAGGACTCCACAGTTTTGAGTTATGTTGAAAGTTTGATTCTTCCCTTAGCTCCCCCTGGGCTAGTAAGTCCTTGTGGGAAGACTACGAATGCCGAGAACCATTCCCCGATTGTGGAGTTATTTAGGTCGATCTGCTCCATAACCGATGACTCTACGATTTTTGAAGAAATCTGAGATAGCATCCCTTTCAAGTTAAGGTAGCTCAGGAAGGGCCAACCTCTTAGACGTATACTAAGGGTCAAGTTTGTCCCTGAGGCGCTTATCAGAAGGATTGCTTGTGCTTTGGTAGTACTGTCATCGTAGTGAGCTTTCTCTCCTTGTCTGGAACACTCTATGATCGTAGTCTCCCTTGGTCATCTCTACGATTTTGACTTAGCCTTATTATCTGCATGGTTATCTGGATTCATCTAATGGTTTTGTAAACACATCAGCAAGTTGATTTTCAGTAGGGATGTATTGCAAAGATATTGTTCCATTTTAAACATGACCCCTAATAAAATGATATCTTATTTATATATGCTTGGTCCTAGAATGCATGACAGGATTATTTGTTATTGCTATGGCACTTGTGTTATCACAGTGTATGGGTATAGATTTGAAATCAAACCCATAATCTGCTAGCTGGTTCTTCATCCATAGGATTTGAGCACAGCAGCTGCCTGCAGCAATGTATTTAGCTTCTGCTGTTAAAGTTGATACTGAGTTTTGCTTCTTGCTGAACAAGGAAACTAGTCTATTTCCTAGCAGTTGACAAGTGCCACTGGTACTCTTTCTATCTATTTTGCATCCTGCAAAGTCAGCATCTGAATATCCTATTAGTTCAAATGAGGACTCCTTGTGATACCATAGACCCAAGTAGGGTGTACCTTTAAGATACCTAAAAATTCTTTTTACAGCAGTTAAGTGTGATTCCTTAGGATTAGCTTGAAATCTAGCACATATATATGTTGCAAACATTATATCTGGTCTACTGGCAGTTAAGTAGAGAAGGGAGCCTATCATACCTCTGTATTGAGTAATATCAATACTTTTACCTTTCTCATCTTTGTCAAGCTTAGTTGCTGGAGCAATTGGTGTTTTCATGGGAGATGTTGATTCCATGCTATACTTCTTAAGTAAGTCTTTGATGTACTTGGCTTGGCATATGAAGATAACTTCATCAGTTTGCTTTACTTGCAGTCCAAGGAAGAAGTTCAGCTCACCCATCATGCTCATTTCAAACTTGCTCTGCATAAGCTTGGCAAATCTCTTGTACAGATTTTCATCAGTAGAACCAAAAGATAATATCATCTACATATATTTGAACTAGTAAAACTTTTATCTTTGTGCTTCCTAAGAAATAGTGTAGTGTCTACTCTACCAATAGTGAATCCTTTTTCAATAAGAAAGTTTGTTAGCGTTTCATACCATGCTCTAGGTGCTTGTTTAAGTCCATATAAGGCTTTATCTAATCTATAGACATAATCATAGAGGGTTGGATTGACAAAACTTGGGGGTTGTTCCACATATACTTCTTCTTGAAGTTCACCATTAAGGAATGCACTCTTGACATCCATCTGGAATACTTTGAACTTCATATGAGCAGCAAATGCAAGGAATATTCTGATTGCTTCAGGTCTGGCAACTGGTGCGAAGGTCTCATCGTAGTCTATGCCTTCTTCTTGAGAATAACCTTTGGCCACCAGTCCTGCTTTGTTCCTTGTGATCACCCCATCTTCATCCATCTTGTTTCTAAAGACCCATTTGGTGCCGATGACTGGGTGATTCTTTGGTCTTTGAACTAATCTCCAGACTTTGCTTCTCTCAAATTGATTTAGCTCCTCTTGCATGGCTTCAATCCAGTTTGCATCTTGCATTGCATCTTCAATCTTCTTGGGCTCTATTTGAGATAGAAAACTCAAATAAAAGCATTCATTCTGAGTTGCAAATCTTGTTCTGATTCTGGCAGTTGGATCACCAATGATTAGATCTTGAGTGTGATCTCTTGCCCACATGTTCCCTATTGGAACATCTGTTCTGGTGCCTTCTTGTCTGAATTCCTCAAGATTGACTTCTGGTTCTTGTTGTCCAGAGTCGTCGTCTGGTTCAGCTCTCTCTACAATTTCTTCTTTGGACACTACGATTCTTTGTTCAGGAACTACGGTCGTAGTGCTAGGCACGACCACTTCATTTGTAGTGTCAGTATCGTCAATCGTAGTGTCTTGTGGTGCAGACTTGTCCGAGTCTGTTTCATCAAAGATGATGTGGATTGAGACTTCAACACTTAATGTCTTCTTGTTGAACACTCTGTAAGCTTTACTGTTTGTAGCATATCCAAGGAAGATTCCTTCATCTGACTTGGGTTGGAACTTAGTCAGATATTGCTTCCCATTGTTGGGAATGTAGCATGAACAGCTGAACACATGGAAGTAATTGAAATTTGGCTTTCTTCCTTTCCACAGCTTGTAGGGAGTCTTCTTCAACGTAGAGTGTACAAGAGATCTGTTCTGTATATAGCACGCAGTGTTGATGGCTTCTGCCCAGAAGTATTCAGGCAGATGAGCTGCTGCTAACAGAGTTCTTCCAGCTTCTATAAGTGTTATGTTCTTCCTTTCAGCTACTCCATTTTGTTGAGGAGTTCATGGTGCTGAGAAGTTGTGACTGATGTCATTGTCTACACAGAACTGATCCATTTCTGAGAAGTCAAACTCTCTGCCATGATCACTCCTTATTGCCTTGATAGTCTCTCCTTTTTCATTCAACACCAGCTTGAACATCTTTATCAGTTGGGAGCTTGTCTCACCTTTTGAGTTAAGAAAGAACACCCATGTGTATCTGGTGTAGTCATTCACTACGACCAGTGAGTATCTCTTTCCTCCTAGGCTCACAGTTGGAATTGGCCCAAAGAGATTCATATGCAGTAATTGTAGAGGCCTGTCAATTGAGTTGACTGCTTTGCCTTTGAATGAGCTCCTTGTTTGCTTTCCAAGCTGGCATGCATTACATGGTCTTTCTTTGATGAAGCTGAACTTGGGTAAACCTGCTACTAGATCTTTGGAGGCTAGCTTAGACATATTCTTGAAGTTGAGATGAGATAATCTTCTATGCCAAAGCCAACTTATTTCTTCAGATGCTTTAGCAAGAAAGCATACTGTCTCATCAAAATTGAGCTGAGCAAGGTTAACAGTGTATACATTTCCTTCTCTTGTTCCTGTCAACTTGATAGAGGATGTCTCTAGATCTCTGACTTGACACTGATCGTTGAGAAAGGTGACTTAATGGCCTTTATCGCAGAGTTGGATGATGCTAAGAAGATTGTGCTTTAGTCCATCAACATAAGCCACTTTACTGAAGGACACCACACCATTCCCAGCTAATCCATAGCCTCTTGTCTTCCCAGAGCTGTTATCTCCAAAGATAATTGTTGGTCCCTCCTTGTCTGTGTAGTTTGATAGGAGGGCTTTGTTCCTGATCATATGCCTTGAGCAACCACTGTTCAGATATCATGTTGTAGTTATGGTGCTCATTTCCTGCAGATAGATTCAGCTTTCATGTTGGTACCCAGACTTGCATTGGTCCTGCAATGTTATTACCCTTAGGAACCCAAATCTGCTTGACTTTGGGTCTCCTATGCACAATATTATGAAAACATGATGCAATTTAATGACCAAATCTTCAACATGCAAAGCATCCAATATAATTTATGTGTGTGTGTGTGTGTGAATTCTTTCTCCATTTGGACTTGTGTAGGTATTTGTTGGCCTTACCCTTATATTGCATCTTCCTTTTCCATGCAGCCTTGGAGTTCATGTTTTGTGCTGAGTAAACCTCAACACCATGATTCCTTCCAAGTTGATCCATGAAGTCAGTTTTACTTGACTCTAAGATTCGTCGAGGTTGGGCAGTGGTGACTGAGTCACTCTTCACCTTTCTGAACCCTAGGCCAGTATAAGATCCGTAGTGTTTAGGAACATATCTTGGATCAGAAGAGCAAGGTTGCACTGGTTCATCCTTCTAGTGTGGACTTTACAAATGTGATACTTCTATTTAGATTAGAAGCACTACTCATGTTAGTTTTCTTTGTCTTTTTCACACTGGGTTCTGAGGTAGATTCCCCAAACCCTAAGCCTGTTCTATCAGAGACACTTCTCTGATTGGATATCAGGGAGTCCATGGATGAAGAAGATCTATTCCATGTGAAGATAGTTTTTTCTAACTCCTCAATCTTATAGGTTAGATTTGACTCTCTTTGCATGTTTAGTTCATTGGTCTCTCTCAAGATTTTATTCTCAGCTTCAAGCTTAGAGAGAGAGTCAGAACTTAGTAAAGCTGCTTCCAGCTCCTTCTGAACTTTCTCTTACTCCTTTTAAAGATTAGTATAATCTTTAGATAGAACTCTTAATCATCTCATATTTTGATATAGATCAGTTGACATATCACGAATGCCAGTTCTTAAATTATTAATGTCTATATCAGGAGAGTTGAAATCAATCTATGACTGCTTCAACATCTTTCCTGCTAAGTGCATCTTTGGCCATCAGGTATATGTTGGCGTTTTGAGGTGCTTCATCCTCTTCAAACTCAACATTGGTGTCATTGTCTGAATCGCTCCAAGAGCTTCCAGCTACAAGCCCTTTGTCTTTCTTCTTATTCTTTTTGTAGCCTTTGAGCTCCTTCTTTGGATTTGACTTTCTTTTTAGCTCTTCTCTGATAGGCTTGTTGCAGTTGGCAATGAAATGACCAGGCTTCTTGCAGTTATAGCATAGGTCACTAATCAGCTCCTGACTGCTGCTCTTGTTGAAGCTTTTAGGTTTGCTGCTTCTTCCTTTGAGTATGAGCCTTCTAAATCTTCTGGCCAGCATTGCGGCTTCATCATCATCATCATCATCATTATCATCATCATCTTCCTTAGAGCCAGATTCATCTTCAATATATGCTCTTGAGATCTCTTCTTTTGCTTTAAGAGCAACTCTTTTATCATTCTTTCTTCCTTCTGATAGAGTTTTTACTCGTTGAGTCAGTTCTAGCTCGTAGGTAAGAAGGTTTCCATTCAGTTGTTGAATAGTCATTTCATGCAGGTTCTTTGACTCTTGGATTGCAGCGGTTTTGGCATCCCACTTGCTTGGCAAGGATCTCATGAACATGATGATAAGATCTTTGTTTGGATAGATCTTTCCATAAGCTCGAAGAGAGTTGAGCAGCAATGTGAATCTTTCATAAGTGGAAGTGACATTTTCTCCAAGAATATAAGCAAACATCTCATACTGTTGAGTCAGTAGAGATTGCTTATTTTCTCTGACTTCTTCAGTTCCTTCATGCATGATGAGCAATGCTTCCCAGACTTCCTTTGCTATTTTGCAGTTGACCACGTTCTCAAACAGATTATCTTCTAAGGATTGGAACAAGATGTTTTTGGCCTTCTTGTCTAGCTGAACATCTTTCTTCTCGATTTCAGTCCATTCTTCTTTGACCTTGATCTGAACTCTATTTGGATCATCTGGAGTTGGTGCAAGCTTTGTTGGAATATAGGGCCCATTCAGTACAGTTTCAAATAGATCATCATCTATTAAATCCATATATGCTTGCATCTGAACTTTTCAGTTGGCAAATTTGTCTTTGTTGCACATAGGTGGCTTACTTCCTCCACCTGTCTTGGTCTCGCTTATCAGATGTGCCATTGGATCTACTCAAGCTTGTATGCTAGTTGAGAGAACCTACTCTGATACCAATTGTTAGTTCCCAAAAGCACGTTAGTTATCTAGAAGGTGGGTTGAATAGATATTTTAAAATTTCTTTGTTTAAAATACTTTGTCAGTATTAATTATACTGACAGCAGTGGAATATATGTTTTGTTCCCCTTTAAGATATTGCAGTTATGGTTTGATAAGCAGTTATGATAGTTATAACAGATATAGCAGTTAATGAGAGACAATGAGACACAAGATTTTAAGTGGTTCAGAGCACACAAAGCTCCTAATCAACTATTCTACTCCACGAGTAGGAAATCCACTAAGGATGTCTCTTACAACTGAATCACTTAGATTCCTTCAAGGCTAGCAGCCCTGGAACTTCTCTTAGTTCACTTAGAACTCTTCAAGTCCTCTGACTTGGAACTTTTCTTAGTTCACTTTTGAACTCTTCAAGCCTTCTGACTTGGATCTCTTCTTAGTTCACTTTTGAACTCTTCAAGTCCTCTGACTTGGTTCCTCACTTGGATTGACAGTTGTTGTTGAGGAGTGCTACTCAGTTGCAATTAAGCATCAGTTCTGAGGAACTGAGTAGCGAAGCAAGCTTTCCTCTTTCAGTATCGTATAGTTGATCGTTGAGTGTTCTTGAGCTTTTCTCTTGATATTCTATCTCGTTGTATCTTGTTTGCTTGGTCTGAATCCTTGTCTGATTTCCTTATAAAAGAGCCATTCAAAATATATTCATTTAAATACTCCCGTTATAGCATTTTATGCTTCAGACGTCTTCTGTGTAGTTGATGTTGACATCCTGCTTTCCTGCTGCACTGTCGACTGTCCCACTGACACAGCAGACTGTAACTTCACCTAACACCTGAAAAGGTGTTTTCTGCAGGCGATTTTGTCCTTTCCTTAACTTCTTTAATACGCTTCTTCGATTTGAACTAAGGATGAATATGGAATCATTGGGACTATTAAATTGTCAACGGCTATTAGCCTTTCTTCATTTGTTGCTCTTCCTCCCTTCATTAGAACTACGATCTTTGATGCTGATTGGAGGAGCACTACGATTATGGTTATTGTGCCTTAATCGTTGTGTGTTGGCTTGCATATGCTTGACTCAGACTTGATCGTAGAGAATACTACGATTTCTCTTAAGCTCTCTGGTAGACTACGATTCTTGCTTGCTTGTCTTGCAGACTTCACACTTCTGGGAGCACTGTGACGAACGAGAATTTTGTAAAATTATTTGAATATTTATTGAAATAAATAAATATTTTTAATTATTTAATTGTTGAGTTAAATAATTAATTCATGAATTTGTGGTAGATTAATTTAATTATATGTGTTGCATTGATTAAATTAATGTGTAGTAGGTTAATAGTTCAAAGTATATATTTAATTGAGTTTATTTGATTAAATGAATTAATTAAATAAGCATAATGTACTTTAATTAATTAGAGAATTAATGAATTGACATAATTAATAAATAAAAATATTGATTATGTGACAATATGAATTAATGTAAAGTTATTATATTTTATTTAATTGATTTAAATAAAATTAATTGATTTAATTAAAGTGTTACAATCAACTATATACTAAACTAGTTTATTAAAATAAATGGAAAAAGAATTAGGATGCTAGCCAAACAAGGCCCTTGTGGAGGTTAGTCCGTTGTTAATACAACGGCTATTTATATATACGTATATTATGTTATATCTTATATCATTATCAGAACAAAAAGTTAGAGAGTCAGAGAAAATTGAGAAGAACTCGGAGAGAAAATAAATTTGAGAAGAAATTGAGAGAGATTTGAGAGATCTTGTATTGTTTGTGATTGCTTCATCTTCATTACTAATGGTAATCCCTTCTTTTTAGTTTTTAAAATCTAATTTTTCTCAAAGTCCTTCATTTACGTATTTTAAAGTTTCTCTGTTAAAAACTATGTTAAGAATTAAAGTATGATATGATTGTATATATGTTAGTATATGTTGATAACATATTATATATCATATATACATGAATTACAGTGATTAAAATTACATAATTTGGCCTTAATTGGGTTTTTGAAAAATTACCGAGTTTTTATACGTCTTTGTAAAAATTTCTCTGTTAAGTATTATTTTAATAATTTAACCAAGATATGATCATATATGTAATCATATATGTTAGTACTATGTGTTGAATCATGTATACATGATTTACACTGATCACACCATGTAATTTTGTTAAGAATTGGGTTTCTTGAAAAGACAGAGTATAAATGTTGTAAGTATAACCCATATGGGTTAAATTAATGCTTGAATCTTATGTTCGTATTAAAATTGACACATGAATATGATTGTATATGTTAAAACAAAGAAAATGGGATTGGAATGAGTTGATTTGGTGTAGTAACGAATTCGTAATGTTAGATTTCATGTTTTTCATAAAGGCTTGACAAAATTCTGAAGAACATTGAATTTAATTGTTTTAATTTATGTAATTACGTGATCTAAATTGGTAGAAACATTCTAGTAGTGATTTGTGATGTTCCTATGAAGTTTATACTTCATGGGTAACATTACAAATCAGTGTATTGGTGTAAATTGGAGAAAATAGCCGAGTTTCTGTGTTCATTCACGAACTTCAGATTCTGAGAATTCGTAGCCGCGCGGCCTCGCCTTTCCCAAAGGTTGTTGCCGCGTGGCCGCGCCTGTTTGAAAATTCTAAAAAATTTCTAAGTGTTAAATTTTGAGTAACGTGTTTTAAACCTAATAAACATGAAGACAGGTTAGGTATGTGATAAGATGTTAATACAAGATTAATAACTTAGGCTATGTGATTAATTAATAAGTTAATTAATCAACTTAAACCATTATTGGAAAAGTTTAATAATGAGTTTGAAGAACACTATTGTGATTCGATAATTGTATTGAAACTGTGTTTAATGAATATTATGAATGTGTTGATATGTAGGATTAATTAAAGAACGTGAGTTATAAATTGTAGCTTGCGCACGAGGCAAGTTTTTAAACCTTACTTTTACATTGAGCAAGTTTCTAAACCTTACTTTTACATTGAGCAAGTTTCTAAACCGTACTTTTACATTGAGCAAGTTATAAACTTAAATTCTATATCAAGCAAAGTTCTTATTCTTGTTTGCTCAAGTTCAGAATTTCATATGAGATATTATGATTCATTTAAAAGTATCATTTCAGTATGCAATACTTATTCAATTGTATACCTTGAGAAGTTGTTATTCAAATTGAATATCTTATATTGTTGAATCCTTTAAGACTAGCGAACCCTTATATGATTCGACTAGTCCATAGTTGATGAGCGTTCTAAATTCCAGAACTACTATTGAGTTATCCAAACCAAACTTTATTTGGTGCGAACTCGGATGTCAAACTGAGATGAACAACCCTTTTAAAGGGGAATTGATTATGCTTTAAGCATTGAGGTAGTGTGCACAGTATCGGTACGAGGGGCTGATCTCCCTAAGTAAGAAGTAAAGTCCATAGTCTTATGACTGTTAAAGGTTTAAAGGTTAATATACTTGACAACCTAGGATATAGTTCAAGGTCTTATGACCCTCAGATGTAATTTGATTCTCGATTATTATTCCTGATTCAAAAGTTGAGTTTTCTGTTATTCAGGTTTCTTTGATTTCACTTGAATGTTATTATTGTCATATTTTTATACTTGCGGGCATTCGTGCTCACTCTTGCATAATAACATTGCAGCTAAGAATGAACGAAGTGATGAACCTTCTAGTAGCAAAGGCAAAGGAAAAGCTAACAAGTGTTGAAAGACTTGTGTTGATGTTAAGAATGTTAAAGTTCAAGACTTATGTGTGTGATTAAGACTTATTTATTTACGTTTCCGCAACAGAGATTTAAGGATAAGTATGAATCTGGGATTTATTATGTATTATTATTTCAGATGATGTAAGATGATGGATTATTTATCTAATAAATGAATTTCTATTATTATGGGTAGATAGTTATAAGATATTTGAACAGTGAACACCAAATCCTGTGAAAATTAAGATACCAGATGTAATACCCGAAAAGTAAATAAATACACAAATGACATTTTATTTTATTTTTTAAAATATTTTAATTGGGCTTTTCTTATGTTTGGGTAAAACATTGTATTTAATTTATGTGGATTATAATAAATAAATGATTACATTAATTTGGGTTTTTAAACTATTTGGGCCTATTTTGTATTTGGGTAATTTTAAATTCTAATAAAATCAAGAGAATTTATAAAGCATATTAATTAATAAATAAATACCTAAAACCTAATTTACTAAAACATTACGTCTGATATGAGTTGGGGAAAAGAAACGGGAGGCGACAACTTAAGAACATAAAGAGAAGACGAAGAAACGAGCAAGAGATTTTTATTTCAGTGCTAATTATCTTCCGGTGAGTAATTGATATAATTGTAAAGCATACAAGATTGTTGGGTATACATATGAGAATGATGATGCATTCCTTATTAATAGATTTTGTGTACAGGAGAACGTATAAAAGAAAAAGGTACTTGCATGATTATTATTATTTTTGTTTTGTTTTATGATTGTTCATTCCTCCAGCATGTGATGGAACTTTAGTGGTTAAAATATTAATAATAAAACTATCAAGGCATTATTCAATTTACTCAAGGCATGATGGTAGTGGAACTAGGCTATTACATTTATGTTATCATGATTCATGTATAACACGCATAAGTTATATTAGACAGTAATAGAAAAAAAAAATTAATTTTGAACAGTGGGTTATTATTAATATTAATAATATATATACTAAAATAATAAGAATAGTAAATGTAGATAATAGTAAATTAAGCATGATGTTAAGGAAATTATAAAATTGAAAGATTATTGGATTTTAAGATTAAAACTTTTTTAAAGGGTTAAATTATTTATTAATTTATTCTTTTTGATTAGTTAGGACGGAGGGAGTCTAAACAAGTTAAATTTGGAATATAAATTTGGGTATTACATTGCTTAATCCAGTTACGGATTCCGTACTCTTTCAGCGATACACTTATTATATTTGATTGATTCGTTTTGATCTATATTTCGAATTTCATTATTATTTCACATAATTATTCTTGTGAAATTTATATAATAGTTTCGTTTTGGAGTTGATTCATATGATTCAAAATTGTACTCTTGAAATTAAATTATCATATTTAGTATTTCTTTTGATAATTGTAGAGCGGTACATGTTACTTTCTTTTTGAGACATTAAGATTATGATTTGATTTAGTTCAACATGTACATATAGAACCCTTATGTTGGTATTATGTCGCATGTGTTGTGACATGATATCTTTGTTAGAATATACCTTAGGGTATACCTGAGCTATAACCACCTGTGGGGGTACCACAGGCATGTCGTCTTGGCACGAGAGGCATGACACCTTCCGTGGCGGTGTGATCAGTCCGCGGCGTCTCCGTTTTGTGCTCCGATGGGAGTTGGCCATTTGGTGTTTTTGTAATACCTGGAAAAAAAATTTATTAAATAATAAATGGATGACATTTAAAATTATACTTTAAATATATTAATTGAACTTTGTCTTTTAATAGGGTCAAAGTAGTCATTTAATTTATGTGGGCCAATGTATTAATAAGTGTTGGGTAAATTAATTTAGTAAAATTGGGCTTTTAACTTATTGGGTCTAACTTATATTTGTGTGTGATTAAAATTCTAGTATAATAAGGAGAAATAATAAAACAATAAACAAAACCTAACCCTACTGTCATTATTTTTAATACGAATTGAGGAGTAGAAAGAGGCGAAGCGGCGGGACGGAGAGCGAAGGAAAGTGGCTGGGTAAGTCATTCCGTTAATTTATTCATGATTGCTGTGATGTACGTAAGGAAAACTAGAATAGTTTAATACTGATTTTGATTACTTTGGACGGAATCATGTTGCAAAGCACCAGGGTATTTGACATATATATAAACGAAATTTTGCCAGCAAGCCGCACATATATATGGCTAATAAGCCTAATCATTGTCTAGCATATAACTTAATATATGTGTATATAGTACATCAACATAAGCTAGTTCACACGGCATCATTGCCTGGCGAGTCAATTTGACTTATATATATATATATATATATATATATATATATATATATATATATATATATATATATATATATACTCATAAATAAAGAATCTGGTGACAATTATTATTGGACGGAAGGCCACTTCAGAATAATAATAATAATAATAATAATAATAATAATAGTTTTGGAATAAGTACATTTGTAATTTGTAATTAGTAATTAGTAATTTAACTTACTTTTAGTAATTTTAAATTTTATTTGTTAAATTATGTAATTAGTTCGGACGAAAGGAGTTTAACGAACAAATTTTGGAAAATAATTTCGGGCATTACATTGCTTAATCCAGGTACGGATTTCGTACTCTTTTAGCGTTACTCTTGTTAAATTTGATTTATTCGTTTTGTTCCTTATTTTGAAATTCGCTATTATTTCACATAATTGATTCTTGTGAAATTCAGATAGTTGTTTTATTTTGGAGTTGATTCATATGACTCGAATTTGTACTCTTAAATTAAGTTTCATATTTAGTATTTATTTTTGGTAATAGTAGAGCGGTACATGTTGTTACGTTCTTTTTGAGACCTTGAGATTATGATTTGATTTGGTTCAACATGTACGTATAGAACCCCTTTGTGTTGATATTATGTCGCATGTGTTGTGACATGATATTTTTGTTAGAATATACCTTAGGGTATACCTGAGCTATAACCACCTGTGGGGGTACCACAGGCATGTCGTCTTGGCATGAGAGGCATGACACCTTCCGTGGCGGTGTGATCAGTCCCCGGCGTCTCCGTTTTATGCTCCGGTGGGAGTTGGCCATTTGGTGTTTTTGTAATACCTGGAATTTTTTTTTATTAAATAATAAATGGATGACATTTAAAATTATACTTTAAATATATTAATTGAACTTTGTCTTTTAATAGGGTCAAAGTAGTCATTTAATTTATGTGGGCCAATGTATTAATAAGTGTTGGGTAAATTAATTTAGTAAAATTGGGCTTTTAACTTATTGGGTCTAACTTATATTTGTGTGTGATTAAAATTCTAGTATAATCAGGAGAAATAATAAAACAATTAACAAAACCTAACCCTACTGTCATTATTTTTAATACGAATTGAGGAGTAGAAAGAGGCGGAGCGGCGGGACGGAGAGCGAAGGAAAGTGGCTGGGTAAGTCATTCCGTTAATTTATTCATGATTGCTGTGATGCACGTAAGGAAAACTAGAATAGTTTAATACTGATTTTGATTACTTCGGACGGAATCATGTTACAAAGCACCAGGGTATTTGACATATATATAAACAAAATTTTGCCAGCAAGCCGCACATATATATGGCTAATAAGCCTAATCATTGTCTAGCATATAACTTAATATATATGTATATAGTACATCAACATAAGCTAGTTCACACGGCATCATTGCCTGGCGAGTCAATTTGACTTATATATATATATATATATATAAAACAGAAGTATGGCAAGCATAAAAATTATATATATAAGGTTTATATATACTCATAAATAAAGAATCTGGTGACAATTATTGTTGGACGGAAGGCCACTTCTGTAATAGACGAGATTTTTTTTATGTGTGATTCTGGGGACAGAATCCTTTTAAGAAGGGAATATTGTAACGATTGAGATTTTATATTTAATTTTAAATATTTATTGAATTAAATAAATATTTTATGTGATTTATTTATTGAGTTAAATAAATAAATTATGTGATTTATGGAGTTATTTAATTAAGGGTATATATTAATTAAATGATTGTGCAATATTTAATTTAATTAATGTATATTAATTTTTATTTTTAGTTCTAATTTAATTGAGAGAATTAAATTAGATGTGATGAAGTGTTACATGAATTATAATTAGCGAGTAATTATAATTATGTGGCAAATTTTATGTGATTAATTGATGTTAGATTTTAAATGATTAAATTAGTTGATTAATATTTAATTAATTAAAATATGACATTAAAGTATGTGTTAAATGATTTGTTAAAATAAAAAGGAAAAGAATTTTAAATGATTTTTACCAAACAAGGCCCTTGCTTTTGTTTTAAAAACTGTTTACCAAACATGGCCTTAGCATTAATAATCTGTTTTTGAAAATAACCTTGTTTTGCCAAACAAGGCATTGTAGTTTTTGAATTTTATAACTTATATAATAAATATATTTATTATATATATTAAGTAATTAGCAGTTACATATATATCATTAGTATACATATATTATATCAGTTATAATATATCTATACTACGTTAGATTAGAGAGTTTTTAAAGCTAAGAACAAAAAAAGAATAGAAGAGCAGAGAAGTTAGAGAAGAGAAGGAGGAAGAAACTTGTGAAGGCTAGAATTAGTCATTGTATTCTTCTCCAATCATCAAAAAGGTAATTAATATCTTATAGTTTTAAAGAATTGTGATCAGTTGTTCTTCATTGTTTTGAGTTTCTGTAAATTTAGTTTTCTGTGAATTTCATGAAATTATGTAATCATGAATTATATATATATATATATATATTGTATCCATGTGTTGATTGTGGTAATTGTATGACATAAGAGGATTTTCAAAAATCAAATTACTGTAGAAATATATTTTTAAAAGAAAATTCATGTTTATATGAGTTCATATGGAATTTTATGAGTGTGGTTAATGTTAATTGAGAAATTCATGCAATTGGTATGTGTTAATATGCTTATTAAGTAATTTCTGGATGCTATCTTCAACTTCGTATGTAATGCATGTATATAAGTTCGAATTGATGGAGAAAAATAGTTACAGTGAATTATTTTATGAAAAATATGAGTTTTCATGAAAATGGCCAAATTAGATTTTAAAAAATTGTGATTATCATTGTTTAGATGGTTTGTGTTTTAGAAGCATGTTATATATATGTATTATTGCATAGGTATGATTTACAATGTTTAAGTTACTGTGAATTGCCGATTGTTGGCTTGTATGGGTTAATCAGTGAAGCAGGGGGCCGTTGCTGTCTGCCTCTGTCCGTGTTCCTGCGCAGCTGCGCCGGTAACACAGCCAGAAGCAGCGCAGCTGCGCCACTGGCCTATCCCAGAATCCTTCCCTGCGCAGCTGCACCGGTTATAGGGCAGCTGGCTGCGCAGCTGCGTCGGGCACAGTGCTTAGGCAGTGAAGGTTAGCTAATTGTGCAGTATTGATTTTGAACCTAGTTTAATTATGCTATGACAGTGAGCATGTATCTAGTTGCTACAACATGTTGTTAACATAAATTTGACAAATTTATATTTAAAAAAGAAAAGAGGTTTGAAAACCTTGAAGTATGATTTGAATTATTATTTAAATGTGATATATGATTATAATTATTTTTATAATTTAAATAATTATAATCAAAAGTAAATGTTTATTTTAAATTATAATTTTGTTAAATTATAATGAATAAAGGTTGATTTATTAAATGTTAATTTAAATTATAATTTATGTAATTATAATTTAATAAATGCATGTTTAATTATGGATTAAATTGATAATTACATGATTAATTATAAAATGTGTAATTATAAATGCATGAATGTGGTTTAATTGATTATAAATTATAAATTGTTTATAATTTAAAAGGTAATTATAATTTGATTAAGTGTTTGAATTATAATTGTTTAATTATAATTTAGCTAAAATAAATAATTAATTATATGAGTATGTGTGCGATGTAATTAATTATGTGATAGTTGATAATTTATTTAATTAGAGTGAGTTAACCATGAGGGTTAACCACTTATGTGAATTAGTTACGTGTTAACTAATTTAGGTTATTGTGATTGAATATATATGTGTAGGAAGTATTAAAGTACGTGAATTGTGTTAAGTAGCTTGCGCATAAGGCAAGTCTTCTAAACCCTAAACTCGTTAATTTTATGCAAGTCTTCTAAACCCTAAACTCGTTAATTTTATGCAAGTTTTCTAAACCCTAAACTTGTATTAATTTTTATGATCTCTTGAATTCATATATTCATTGTTGAGAATGTCCTTTCCATTTCAGTATTGGACAATTGTTTATTTAATTGAAATGGTCTTAACTTATTGTTCAAGTAAGATCCAATTATTATTTTAATGCTTTAAGTTTACTTCTAAAGCATATGTTAATTCATAATTCTTTTATTTATGAATTATTGGAAGTCGATTCAACTAATCCTTAGTTGATGAACGTGAATTCTAAATTACCCTTGTAAGCTTATTCAAACCAAACTTTCTTTGGTGCGGACTTGAATTCAAATTACTGAGTTGAACAACCCTATTTACTAGGGGAGGTTACTACGCATAGCGTTAAGATGTTTGTGCACAATACATGGTACAAAGGGCTGATCCCCCTAAGTACGAGTTAAGGTCCATAGTCTTATTGACTGTTAAAGGTTTAAATAGAAATATTTATAACCTAGGATAAGAGTTCAAAGGTCTTATGACCCTCAGATAAATTCTATATTCGAATTTTAATGTTGATAGAGAATTATTATTCAATTCTTTATTATTGAAGCAAGCTAAGTTGTTCAGATTCTTTTAAATGTATCCTTTCATGTCTATGTTATTGTTAAACTCTAGTGAGCTGTGGTTTGCTCACTCTTGCATTAAATAACAATTTCAGTTAAGGTTGATAACGATGATGCTCCGTCTACAAGTAAGGGCAAGGGAAAGCAAAGCAAGTGAAGACTTGTTTTTATTATATTGAGAATGATTGTAATAAGACTTGAATGTTATGTTTTTGTTTTCGCACTTTATTATATTCATGTCAGGGTTAGAGTAAACCGGGATTATCTTGAAAATATTGTAACCCTTATTTTAAGGGAGATTTATCTATTCTAATTTAAGTTGTAGTTTATTTTACATTATTCATTGGGTAGATGTATGCTATATTAGAAAGTGAACACCAAATCATGTGAAAATGAAGTACCCGAATTTGGGGGTGTCACAACTTCATAATAATAATAATAATAATAATAGTTTTGGAATAAGTAAATTTGTAATTTGTAATTAGTAATTAGTAATTTAACTTACAGTTAGTAATTTTAAATTTTGTTTGTTAAATTATGTAATTAGTTCGGACGAAAGGAGTTTAACGAACAAATTTTGGAAAATAATTTCGGGTATTACATTGCTTAATCCAGGTACGGATTTCGTACTCTTTCAGCGTTACTCTAGTTAAATTTGATTTATTCGTTTTGTTCCTTATTTCGAAATTCGTTATTATTTCACATAATTGTTTCTTGTGAAATTCAGACATTAGTTTTATTTTGTTGTTGATTCATATGACTCGAATTTGTAGTCTTGAATTAAGTTTTATAGTTAGTATTTATTTTTGGTAATTCTAGAGCGGTACATGTTGTTACGTTCTTTTTGAGACCTTGAGATTATGATTTGATTTGGTTCAACATGTACGTATAGAACCCCTTTGTGTTGATATTATGTCGCATTTGTGGTGACGTGATATTTTTGTTAGAATATACCTTAGGGTATACCTGAGCTATAACCACCTGTGGGGGTACCACAGGCATGTCGTCTTGGCACGAGAGGCATGACACCTTCTGTGGCGGTGTGATCAGTCCACGGCCTCTCCGTTTTGTGCTCCGGTGGGAGTTGGCCATTTGGTGTTTTGTTGTGGGAGGCGTATGGGTCGACCCTAGTTTTCTGTTCTGTTCTGCGGATTGGCGATGTTTGTGCCAAATATGCCTTCCAATTTGCATACATTTGGATCCGGCCGATCCGATGTATGTTATGCCTGTGTGGCACTATTTTGATTGCCTGTGTGGCATTATTTGACTTGCCTGTGTGGCAAGATATATTTCTGTGAGCTCGGTATTAAATAACACCCAGCCATTTGATTCAGCCTAATATTTCGTTGTGTTAGTTTTGTTCGTTTCGGTTCAGTTCAGGTCATTTTATTGAGTTAGTTATTTTGTTTCATTTTTCTTGTATTCTATATCCGTACTGGGCATTTGGCTCATGCTGTGTTTTTCTTCCGGCAGGTAATCTGGGGAATCAAGGGCAAGTATGATGAGAGGTCCATTCGAACCAATGATTTAGATATTCTATTTAGGATTGATAGATTGATTTATTTGGAGTTGTAATAAATACCTTAGATTGTCTGTTGGGCCAGTTTGGCATTTATTATGGCTGACTTGTGGTATTTATCAGATATTAAGACTATTCTTTTGTGGCTTTGAGCCTTTCTATTAAATTCATTTGTTTTGTTGTCTTTTGAGTAACCTCTCTTTCTATTTCGGAAAGGGGGTGTTACACCGGATTTGGGGGTGTCACAAGCACACTGCGTTTCTTGACTTAGCTCAGTAGGCGCTCGGATCTTTTTTATTATTCTTAGTGTGGCTTTCAAGGCAAACTACGATTCTGATATATTTACTCAAGCTCCACGAGTCTTGCATTCTTAGTGTGGATTGACGATGTTTGTGCTAAACACGCCTTTCAATTTGCATGCATCTGGATCCGGCCGGTCCGATGTATGTTATGCCTATGTGGCATTATTTTGATTGCCTGTGTGGCATTATGTGACTTGTCTGTGTGGCAAGATATATTTCTGTGAGCTCGGTATGAAATAACACCCCGCCATTTGATTCAGCCTATTATTTCGTTGTATTAGTTTTGTTCGTTACAGTTCAATTCATTTATTGAGTTAGTTATCTTAGTTCTTTATTGTGTATTCTATATCTGTACTGGACAATTGGCTCATGCTGTGTTTTTCTTCCGGCAAGTAATCAGGGGGATCAAGGGCAAGTGTGACGAGAGCTCTCTTTTATCCAAATGATTTAGATATAGTTTGTTTAGGTTGTGATACATTAGTTTGTTCAGAATTGTAATAACAGATTTTAGTTTGGGCCAGCTTGGCATTTATTATGATTTGGCCTTCTGCTATTTATTGTTATAAATACTATTCTTTCGTAGCCTAGAGCTTTTATTAGTTTTGTTGTGTTTTAAGTAACCTCTCTTTCTATTTTGGAAAGGGGGTGTTACAAAGTTGGTATCAAAGCTTAGGTTCTTTCTTGTAGAAAACCTATTTAGGTTTGACCTGTGAGTTATGGGTAGATTTCTGGGATAGTGTTTCGTTCAGTTTGATATTTTGTTCAGCTATTAAATCAGGTTATATTTGAATTCGCCTATAATCTATTTTCTTCTATCCGTCATTATATTTCATAAATGGCTCGTAATTCATTAGAGTTGCTGGGAGGCAATGGTGGGCGAAGGGGAAAAGAGTAGCCCAACGTGCAGCCTAACAACCAGAATAATTCTACGTTGGCTACCTTGTTGAATCAGGGGGCTAATCGGGCTTTGGCATAATTTGTGGCACAAGAGGTACAGGCGATGCATCCGTCGTAATAGATTCTTGATCAGTGGAACCCGAGAAGTAATGTTCCACATGTAAATGGAGAGGAATGAAATGCAGATGGAGTTGATCAGCATGTGGTTTTGATGTACATGTGGTTAGAAAGATTTTGAAAACAAAAACCCAATTCATTCAGTCCAGTTTTATGTCCAATTGATGTAAAGAATTGGATTGCTTATTTAGATAATATCTTTGATTTGTTGGGGCGCTCGGAGAACCAAACGATGTTATTGGCTACTTATAAGCTAGAGGGAATTGTAATGATGGGAATAACATGACTAGAATCAGAACAGAGGTTATCAACAGATGCCTCAGTAAGGACATAATCTTCAACTTCAGCTACCTCAACAAGATCAGAATCACCAGCAGTGGCAGAATCGTCAGTTATGGCAGAATCAGGGTCGTTATCCGAGACAAGCTGGTGGGAACCCTAATCTTTTTCTGATAGCTCCTTATGCTACTTGTGACCGGGGATGCAGTGTCATATAGTTATCGGTACATGCTTTTTGTGTGGACAGATGGAAAATATTGCTAGAGATTGTACCGGGTCACGTGATAACGGTGAAGGCGGTGATAATGGTGGCAAAGGAGGTCATCGTCAGTGTAGTCGGGTGTTTACCTTAATACATAAGCAGGCGGCAGGTGCGCCATGTACTGTTTCTAGTATTTCTTTAGTTGGCAGTCGTTATTTTGTTTGATACGTGTTCTACTAATTCAGTTGTTGCTCAGTCTTTTGTTCGGCACTTGGGTGTGCCATCTTAGTCTTTAGATTCTGTTTTGTCTATTGCTACCCCGATGGGGACTTCTGTTATTATTTCTGATTTATATCGAGGGTGTCCGATCAGTTTTGGAGATAAGATTCGTAGGGCTAATCTTCTTCCAATATGTATGCACGATTTTGATGTTATTCTCGGGATGGATTGGTTGGATAAGCACTAGGCCACTATCGACAGCCAGGCGAGGAAGGTTATATTTAGAGATGTGAAGTCTCCGGAATTCGTGTTTCAGGATTCACAACAGAGTAGAGTGGTGAAGTTGATTTCAGATTTGAAGGCTGAGAAGTTAGTGGCAAAGGGTTGTGAGGGGTATTTGGCATTTGTGAAGGATACCTCCAAGGGTGAGTCTTGTATTGGGGATATTTCAGTTGTTCGTGACTTTCCTGATGTGTTTCCTGAGGAGTTTTCAGGGTTGCCACTGCAGCGGGAAGTTAAGTTTACTATTGAGCTTGAGCCTGGTACAGGGCCTATCTCTAAGGTGCCGTATCGGATGGCACCATTGGAGTTGCAGGAGTTGAAGGAGCAGTTGCAAGAGCTGTTAGATCGTGGTGTGATTCGGCCTAGTGTTTCGCCCTGGGGTGCTCCGGTCTTGTTTGTGAAAAAGAAAGATGGGTCTATGAGGTTGTGCATAGACTACAGAAAGTTGAAAAAGATTACTATCAGGAATTGGGTGTTCAAGGAGTACTTGGACCAATATGTTGTTGTCTTTATTGATGACATTTTGGTTTACTCCAAGTCTAGGGAGGAGCACGAAGAGCATCTTTGCATAGTGTTGGAAATTTTGCAGAAAGAGAAATTGTATGCTAAATTCTCTAAATGCGAGTTTTGGTTGGAGCAGGTTGCATTTTTGGGCCACGTTGTTTCTGCTGAAGGCATTAAGGTGGATCCTGGAAAGATTGAGGCTATCACTAAATGGCCGAGACCTACTACGGTGACAGAGATTAGGAGTTTCTTGGGTTTGGCAGGGTACTATAGGAGATTTGTGGAAGGATTCTCTTTGCTTTCTTTGCCATTAACTCAGTTGATGAAAAAGGGCACGAAGTTTGTGTGGAATGAGGAGCGTGAGAAAAGTTTTGAGGAGTTGAAGAAACGGCTGGTGACGGCTCTTATACTTACATTGTCGTCAGGAATAGGAGGTTACCAGATTTATAGTGATGCTTCTATGAAGGGCTTGGGGTGTGTTTTGATGCAACACGATAAGGTGATTGCTTACGCTTCTCGACAACTTAAACCTTATGAGGTGAATTACCCCACACATGATTTGGAGTTGGCAGCGGTGATCTTTGCTCTAAAGATTTGGAGGCACTATTTGTATGGAGAGACTTATGATATCTTCACCGATCACAAAAGTCTTAAATACATTTTCACTCAAAAGGAGCTTAACATGAGGCAGAGGCGTTGGTTGGAGCTTCTAAAAGATTATGATGCTAGGATTCAGTATCACCCGGGGAAGGCAAATGTGGTTGCAGATGCTCTTAGCCGAAAAAGTTCAGGAAGTGTAGCAGCTCTTATTACACAACCTCAGCTCGGATATGGAGAGACTAGAGTTGGAGTTGTATGTCCAAGGTTTAGATGGGCATTTGGCAGGTATGAGAGTGGAGCCCTCTCTTATTTTAAGGGTTAAGGAAGCTCAAAAGGAAGATAGGGGAATTATGGAGTATGGCACAGAATATGGAGGAGGGCAAGTAGCCCGACTTTCGTATTGATGACCATGGTGTGATTTGGTTGGGTGAGCGGTTGTGTGTACCGTCTGATCCAATCATTTGGGAGTCGGTTTTGGTGGAGGCTCATAGTTCGCCATTTCCTATTCATCCAGGTTCTACAAAAATGTACAGGGATTTGAAGGAAATTTTTGGTGGAATGGGATGAAGCGAGATGTGGATGAATATGTTGGGAAGTGTCTCACTTATCAACAAGTGAAGAAAGAACATCAACAAGCTAGTGGTTTGCTGCAATAGTTAGACATTCCAGTGTGGAAGTGGGAAGATATCACGATGGATTTTGTGACTGGTTTGCCGAAGACTTTCAGGAAGAATGATGCCATTTGGGTTGTGGTGGACCGGTTGACTAAATCGACACACTTTTTGGCCATCCATGAAGGCTACTTGGTGGATAGGTTGGCACAGATCTTTAGCAGGAGATTGTTAGACTTCATGGTACTCCGGTGTCTATTGTTTCGGATCGGGATCCACGGTTCACTTCACGGTTCTGGAAAAGGTTTCAACGAGCTTGGGGCACTCGACTCAACTTTAGTACTACTTTCCATCCGCAAACTGATGGGCAATCCGAACGAACCATTCAGACATTGGAGGACATGTTGAGGTCTTGTGCACTTAAGTGGTCAGGTAATTGGGATGATTACTTAAGCCTAGTTGAGTTTGCGTATAACAACAATTGGCATGCAAGTATTGGGATGGCTCCGTTTGAGGCGTTGTATGGTAGGAAGTGTCGGGCGCCAACTTTTTGGGATGAGGTTGGCGAGAGAGCCATAGAAGGGCCTGAGTTAGTTCAAATCACTACGGAGAAGGTAGCGGTGGCTAAGGAGAAATTGAAGTCAGCTCAATCACGGCAGAAGAGTTATGCTGATAAGTATAGGAGGGCCTTAGAGTTTGAACCTGGTGAGCATGTGTTCCTAAAATTTTCTCCTTGGAAGGGTATTCGACGATTTGGACTGAAAGGGAAGCTTAGCCCACGTTATATTGGCCCATTCGAGATTCTGGAGAGGGTTGGTGAGGTTGCATATCGGTTAGCTTTGCCTCCATAGCTAGCTGTGCACAATGTATTCCATGTGTTTGTGTTGAGGAGTTATCAATATCATCCGTTGCATGTGGAACAATATTCGTTCGATAAGATTCGTGACGATCTTACTTGTGAGCAGCAAGCTGAGGCGATTTTGGATCGTCAAGAGTGGATTATGAGGAGGAAGACAATTTTGTTTGTCAAGATTTTTTTGAGAAACCATTCGAAACGAGAAGCTACATGGGAGAGGGAGGATTTTATTCGAGCAGAGTATCCACATCTTTTTGATAATTAAGTTCGTTCTTTTCTTTTAATTCCGGAGACGGAATCCTTTTTAAGGGGTAGGTGATGTAATACCCGAATTTTTTTTTATTAAATAATAAATGGATAACATTTAAAATTATACTTTAAATATATTAATTGAACTTTGTCTTTTAATAGGGTCAAAGTAGTCATTTAATTTATGTGGGCCAATGTATTAATAAGTGTTGGGTAAATTAATTTAGTAAAATTGGGCTTTTAACTTATTGGGTCTAACTTATATTTGTGTGTGATTAAAATTCTAGTATAATCAAGAGAAAGAATAAAACAATAAACAAAACCTAACCCTACTGTCAATATTTTTAATACGAATTGAGGAGTAGAAAGAGGCGAAGCGGCGGGACGGAGAGCGAAGGAAAGTGGCTGGGTAAGTCATTCCGTTAATTTATTCATGATTGCTGTGATGCACGTAAGGAAAACTAGAATAGTTTAATACTGATTTTGATTACTTCGGACGGAATCATGTTGCAAAGCACTAGGGTATTTGACATATATATAAACGAAATTTTGCCAGTAAGCCGCACATATATATGGCTAATAAGCCTAATCATTGTCTAGCATATAACTTAATATATATGTATATAGTACATCAACATAAGCTAGTTCACACGGCATCATTGCCTGGCGAGTCAATTTGACTTATATATATATATATATATATATAAAATAGAAGGATGGCAAGCATAAAAATTATATATATAAGGTTTAAATATATATATAATATATATATATATATATATATATATATATATACTCATAAATAAAGAATCTGGTGACAATTATTGTTGGACGGAAGGCCACTTCATAATAATAATAATAATAATAATAATAATAGTTTTGGAATAAGTAAATTTGTAATTTGTAATTAGTAATTAGTAATTTAACTTACAGTTAGTAATTTTAAATTTTGTTTGTTGAATTATGTAATTAGTTCGGACGAAAGAAGTTTAACGAACAAATTTTGGAAAATAATTTCGGGCATTACATTGCTTAATCCATGTACGGATTCCGTACCCTTTTAGCGTTACTCTTATTAAATTTGATTTATTCGTTTTCTTCCTTATTTTGAAATTTGTTATTATTTCACATAATTGTTTCTTGTGAAATTCAGATAGTAGTTTTATTTTGGAGTTGATTCATATGACTCGAATTTGTACTCTTGAATTAAGTTTCATATTTAGTATTTATTTTTGGTAATAGTAGAGCGGTACATGTTGTTACGTTCTTTTTGAGACCTTGAGATTGTGATTTGATTTGGTTCAACATGTACGTATAGAACCCCTTTGTGTTGATATTATGTCGCATGTGTTGTGACATGATATTTTTGTTAAAATATACCTTATGGTATACCTGAGCTATAACCACCTGTGGGGGTACCACAGGCACGTCGTCTTGGCACGAGAGGCATGACACCTTCCGTGGCGGTGTGATCAGTCCGCGGCGTCTCCGTTTTATGCTCCGGTGGGAGTTGGCCATTTGGTGTTTTTGTAATACCTGGAAAAAAAAAATTATTAAATAATAAATGGATGACATTTAAAATTATACTTTAAATATATTAATTGAACTTTGTCTTTTAATAGGGTCAAAGTAGTCATTTAATTTATGTGGGCCAATGTATTAATAAGTGTTGGGTAAATTAATTCAGTAAAATTGGGCTTTTAACTTATTGGGTCTAACTTATATTTGTGTGTGATTAAAATTCTAGTATAATCAAGAGAAATAATAAAACAATAAACAAAACCTAACCCTACTGTCAATATTTTTAATACGAATTGAGGAGTAGAAAGAGGCGAAGCGGCGAGACGGAGAGCGAAGGAAAGTGGCTGGGTAAGTCATTCCGTTAATTTATTCATGATTGCTGTGATGCACGTAAGGAAAACTAGAATAGTTTAATACTGATTTTGATTACTTCGGACGGAATCATGTTGCAAAGCACTAGGGTATTTGACATATATATAAACGAAATTTTGCCAGCAAGCCGCACATATATATGGCTAATAAGCCTAATCATTGTCTAGCATATAACTTAATATATATGTATATAGTACATCAACATAAGCTAGTTCACACGGCATCATTGCCTGGCGAGTCAATTTGACTTATATATATATATATATATATATATATATATATATATATATATATATATATATATATATATATATAAAACAGAAGCATGGCAAGCATAAAAATTATATATATAAGGTTTATATATATATAATATATATATATATATATATATATATATATATACTCATAAATAAAGAATCTGGTGACAATTATTGTTGGACGGAAGGCCACTTCATAATAATAATAATAATAATAATAATAATAGTTTTGGAATAAGTAAATTTATAATTTGTAATTAGTAATTAGTAATTTAACTTACAGTTAGTAATTTTAAATTTTGTTTGTTAAATTATGTAATTAGTTCGGACGAAAGGAGTTTAACGAACAAATTTTGGAAAATAATTTCGGGTATTACATTGCTTAATCCAGGTACGGATTCCATACTCTTTCAATGTTACTCTTGTTAAATTTGATTTATTCGTTTTGTTCCTTATTTTAAAATTCGTTATTATTTCACATAATTATTTCTTGTGAAATTCAGATAGTAGTTTTATTTTAGAGTTGATTCATATGACTCGAATTTATACTCTTGAATTAAGTTTCATATTTAGTATTTATTTTTGGTAATTGTAGAACGGTACATGTTGTTACGTTCTTCTTGAGACCTTGAGATTATGATTTGATTTGGTTCAACATGTACGTATAGAACCCCTTTGTGTTGATATTATGTCGCATGTGTTGTGACGTGATATTTTTGTTAGAATATACCTTAGGGTATACCTGAGCTATAACCACCTGTGGGGGTACCACAGGCATGTCGTCTTGGCACGAGAGGCATGACACCTTCTGTGGCGGTGTGATCAGTCCACGGCCTCTCCGTTTTGTGCTCCGGTGGGAGTTGGCCATTTGGTGTTTTGTTGTGGGAGGCGTATGGGTCGACCCTAGTTTTCTGTTCTGTTCTGCGGATTGACGATGTTTGTGCCAGACAAGCCTTTCTATTTACATGCATCTGGATCCGGCCTGTCCGATGTATGTTATGCATGTGTGGCATTATTTTGATTGCCTGTGTGGCATTATGTGACTTGTCTGTGTGGCAAGATATATTTCTAGTGAGCTCGGTATGAAATAACACCCAGCCATTTGATTCAGCCTATTATTTCGTTGTATTAGTTTTGTTCATTACAGTTCAGTTCATTTATTGAGTTAGTTATCTCAGTTCTTTATTGTGTATTCTATATCTGTACTGGGAAATTGACTCATGCTGTATTTTTCTTTCGGCAGGTAATCAAGGGGATAAAGGGCAAGTGTGACGAGAGCTCTCTTTTATCCAAATGATTTAGATATAGTTTGTTTAGGTTGTGATACATTAGTTTGTTTGGAATTGTAATAACAGATTTTGGTTTGGGCCAGCTTGGCATTTATTATGGTTTGACCTTCTTGTATTTATTGGTTATAAATACTATTCTTTTGTAGTCTAGAGCTTTTGTTCAATTTTGTTGTGTTTTGAGTAACCTCTCTTTCTATTTTGGAAAGGGGGTGTTACAGTTTGTTGTAGGAGGCGTATGGGTCGACCCTAGTTTTCTGTTCTGTTCTGCGGAGTGGCGATGTTTGTGCCAAACACGCCTTCCGATTTGCATACATTTGGATCCGACCGGTCCGATGTATGTTGTGCCTGTGTGGCAATATTTGACTTGCCTGTGTGGCAAGATATATTTCTGTGAGCTCGGTATGAAATAACACCCAGCCATTTGATTCAGCCTAATATTTTGTTGTGTTAGTTTTGTTCATTTCGGTTCAGTTCAGTTCATTTTATTGAGTTAGTTATTTTGTTTCATTTTTCTTGTATTCTATATCCGTACTGGGCATTAGGCCCATGCTGTGTTTTTCTTTCGGCAGGTAATCTGGGGAATCAAGGGCAAGTATGATGAGAGCTCCATTCGATCCAATGATTTAGATATTCTATTTAGGATTGATAGATTGATTTATTTGGAGTTGTAACAAATACCTTAGATTGTCTGTTGGGCCAGTTTGGCATTTATTATGGCTGACTTATGGTATTTATCAGATATTAAGACTATTCTTTTGTGGCTTTGAGCCTTTCTATTAAATTCATTTGTTTTGTTGCGTTTTGAGTAACCTCTCTTTCTATTTCGGAAAGGGGGTGTTACAGAGTTGGTATCAGAGCTTATGTTTTTTCTTGTAGAAAACCTATTTAGGTTTGACCTGTGAGTTATGGGTAGAATTTTGGGTTAGGTTTTGTTCAGTTTGATTTTCTGTTCAGCTATATTCAAATCTGTCTCTAATCTATTTTGCTGATATTCATTGATCTCTTTCTTAAATGGTTCGTAAGTTCCCTAGAGTTGCTGGGAGGCAACGGTGGGGGAAGGGGCGAAGAGTATCCCAACACGTAGCCTAACAACCAGAATAATTCTACATTGACTACCTTGGTGAATTAGGCGGTTAATCAGGCTTTGCTATAATTGGTGGCACATGTCGTACAGGCGATGCAACAACTGCCATAGATTCTTGATCAGTGAAACCCGAGAAATAATGTTACACACGCAAACGGAGAGGAAGGAAATGCAGATGGTGTTAATCAGCATTTGGTTTTGACGTACGTATGGTTAGAAGCTTTCGAAAATAAAAACCCAATTCATTCAGTTCAGCTTTTTGTCCAATTGATGTAGAGAATTGGATTGTTCATTTAGATAATATCTTTAATTTGTTGGGGCGCTCGAATAACCAAAAAGGTGTTGTTGGCTACTTATAATAAACTAGAGGGAATGCTAATGGTGGAAATAACATAGCTAGAATCAGAATAGAGGTTATCAATAGATGTCTCAATAAGGGCATAATCGTTAGCTTCAGCTACCTCATCAAGATCAGAATCGCCAACAGTGGTAGAATCGTCAGCTGTGGCAGAATTAAGGTCGTTATCCGAGATAAACTGGTAGGGGTAACCCTAATTTATTTATTTTTTTCGATAGCTCCTTGTGCTACTTGTTGGGGTCATCATCCGGGGAGTCAGTGCCATAGAGTTATCGGTACATACTTTTTGTGTGGACAGATGGGCCATATTGCTAGAGATTGTACCGGGCCACGTGGTAATGGTGGAGGCGGTGATCATGGTGGCAATGAAGGTCAGCGTCAAGGTGGTCGAGTGTTTTCCTTGACATATAATCAGGCGGCAGGTGCGCCAGGTACTATTTTTGGCACTCTTTTAGTTGGTAGTCGTGAGGCTTCTATTTTATTTGATACTGGTTCTACTCATTCTGTTGTGGCTCAGTCTTTTGTTCGGCACCTAGGTGTGCCATCTCAGTCTTTAGATTCTGTTATGTCTATTGTTACCCCGATAGAGACTTCTGTTATTATTTCTGATTTATATCGAGGGTGTCCGATCAGTCTTGGGGATAAGATTCGTAGTGCTAATCTTCTTTCAATGTGTATGCATGATTTTGATGTTATTCTCGGGATGGACTGGTTGGATAAGCACCAGGCCACTATCGACTGCACGACGAGGAAGGTTATATTTGGAGATGTGACGTCTCCAAAATTCGTATTTCAGGGTTCACAGCCGAGTAGAGTGGTGAAATTTATTTCAGCCTTGAAGGCTGGGAAGTTAGTGGCAAAGGGTTGTGAGGGGTATTTGGCATTTGTGAAGGATACCTCTAAGGGCGAGTCTCGTATTGAGGATATTTTAGTGGTTCGTGACTTTCCCGATGTGTTTCTTGAGGAGTTGTCAGGGTTACCACCGCAACGGGAAGTTGAGTTTACTATTGAGCTCGTTCCTGGTGCGGGGCCTATTTCTAAAGCGCCGTATCGGATGGCATCATTGGAGTTGTAGGAGTTGAAGGAGCAGTTGCAAGAGCTGTTAGATCGTGGTGTGATTCGGCCGAGTGTTTCGCCATGGGGTGCTCCGGTTTTATTTGTGAAAAAGAAAGATATGAGGTTGTGCATAGACTACAGGGAGTTGAACAAGATTACTATCAGGAATCGGTATCCATTGCCAAGGATTGAAGACTTGTTTGACCAACTTCAGGGGGCGAAGTATTTTTCAAAGATAGACTTGAGTGGTCAGGTAATTGAGATGATTATTTGAGCCTAGTTGAGTTTGCATATAACAACAGTTGGCATGCGAGTATTGGGATGGCTCCATTTGAGGCATTGTATGGTAGAAAGTGTCGGGCACCAACTTGTTGGGATGAGGTTGGCGAGAGAGCCATAGAAGGGCCTGAGTTAGTTCAAATCACTACGGAGAAGGTAGCGGTGGCTAAGGAGAAATTGAAGTCGGCTCGATCACGGCAGAAGAGTTACGCTGATAAGCATAGGAGGGCTTTAGAATTTGAACCTGGGGAGCATGTGTTTCTAAAAGTTTCTCCTTGGAAGGGTATTCGGCGATTTGGTCTAAAAGGAAAACTTAGTCCGCGTTATATTGGCCCATTTGAGATTTTGGAGAGAGTTGGTGAAGTTGCATATCAGTTAGCTTTGCCTCCACAGCTAGTTCATGTGCACAGTGTGTTCCATGTGTCGGTGTTGAGAAGTTATCAATATCATCCGTTGCATGTGGTGAAGTATCCGTTCGATAAGATCCGAGATGATCTTACTTGTGTGGAGCAAGCCGAGGCGATTTAGGATCGTCAAGGGCGGATTATGAGAAGGAGGACAATTCCGTTTGTTAAGATTTTGTGGAAGAACCATTCAGAGCGCGAAGCTACTTGGGAGATGGAAGAGCCTATTCGAACAGAATATCCACATCTTTTTGATAATTAGGTACATTCTATTCTTTTGATTCTGGGGACGGAATCCTTTTAAGGGGTAGGTGATGTAATATCCGAAAAATAAATAAATACACAAATAACATTTTATTTTATTTTATTTAAATATTTTAATTGGGCTTTTCTTATGTTTGGGTAAAACATTGTATTTAATTTATGTGGATTATAATAAATAAATGATTACATTAATTTGGGTTTTTAAACTATTTGGGCCTATTTTGTATTTGGGTAATTTTTAATTCTAATAAAATCAAGAGAATTTATAAAGCATATTAATTAATAAATAAATACCTAAAACCTAATTTACTAAAACATTACGTCTTATATGAGTTGGGGAAAAGAAAGGGGAGGCGGCAACTTAAGAACATAAAGAGAAGACGAAGAAACGAGCAAGAGATTTTTATTTCAGTGCTAATTATCTTCTGGTGAGTAATTGATATAATTGTAAAGCATGCAAGATTGTTGGGTATACATATGAGAATGATGATACATTCCTTATTAATAGATTTTGTGTACAGGAGAACGTATAAAAGAAAAAGGTACTTGCATGATTATTATTATTTTTGTTTTGTTTTGTGATTGTTCATTCCTCCAGCATGTGATGGAACTTTAGTGGTTAAAATATTAATAATAAAACTATCAAGGAATTATTCAATTTACTCAAGGCATGATGGTAGTGGAACTAGGCTATTACCTTTATGTTATCATGATTCATGTATAACACGCATAAGTTATATTAGACAGTAATAGAAAAAAAAATTGAGCAGTGGGTTATTATTAATATTAATAATATATATACTAAAATAATAAGAATAATAAATGTAGATAATAGTAAATTAAGCATGATGTTAAGGAAATTATAAAATTGAAAGATTATTGGATTTTAAGATTAAAACTTTTTTAAAGGGTTATATTATTTATTAATTTATTCTTTTTGATTAGTTCGGATGGAAGGAGTCTAAACAAGTCAAATTTGGAATATAAATTTGGGTATTACATTGCTTAATCCAAGAACGGATTCCGTACTCTTTTAGCGATACTCTTATTATATTTGATTGATTCGTTTTGTTCTATATTTTGAATTTCGTTATTATTTCAAATAATTATTCTTGTGAAATTTATATAATAGTTTCGTTTTGGAGTTGATTCATATGATTCAAAATTGTACTCTTGAAATTAAGTTATCATGTTTAGTATTTCTTTTGATAATTGTAGAGCAGTACATGTTACTTTCTTTTTGAGACATTAAGATTATGATTTGATTTAGTTCAACATGTACATATAGAACCCTTTTGTTGGTATTATGTCGCATGTGTTGTGACATGATAACTTTGTTAGAATATACCATAGGATATACCTGAGCTATAACCACCTGTGGGGGTACCACAGGCATGTCGTCTTAGCACGAGAGGCATGACACCTTCCGTGGCGGTGTGATTAGTCCACGGCGTCTCCGTTTTGTGCTCCGGTGGGAGTTGGCCATTTGGTGTTTTGTTGTGGGAGGCGTATGGGTCGACCCTAGTTTTCTGTTCTGTTCTGCGAAGTGGCGATGTTTGTGCCAAACACGCCTTCCAATTTGCATACATTTGGATCCGGCCGGTCCGATGTATGTTGTGCCTGTATGGAACTATTTTGATTGCCTGTGTGGCATTATTTGACTTGCTTGTGTGGCAAGATAAGCTCGGTATGAAATAACACCCAGCCATTTGATTCAGCCTAATATTTCGTTGTGTTAGTTTTGTTCGTTTCGGTTCAGTTCAGGTCATTTTATTGAGTTAGTTATTTTGTTTCATTTTTCTTGTATTCTATATCCGTACTGGGCATTTGGCTCATGCTATGTTTTTCTTCCGGCAGGTAATCTGGGGAATCAAGGGCAAGTATGATGAGAGCTCCATTCGATCCAATGATTTAGATATTCTATTTAGGATTGATAGATTGATTTATTTGGAGTTGTAATAAATACCTTAGATTGTCTGTTGGGCCAGTTTGGCATTTATTATGGCTGACTTGTGGTATTTATCAGATATTAAGACTATTCTTTTGTGGCTTTGAGCCTTTCTATTAAATTCATTTGTTTTGTTGTGTTTTGAGTAACCTCTCTTTCTATTTCGGAAAGGGGGTGTTACACCGGATTTGGGGGTGTCACAAGCACACTGCGTTTCTTGACTTAGCTCAGTAGGCGCTCGGATCTTCTTTATGATTCTTAGTGTGGCTTTCAAGGCAAACTACGATTCTGATATATTCACTCAAGCTCCACGAGTCTTGCATTGGCCTCTGCAGACTTGATTCTCTTAGCAGACTACGATTCTGAACATCTTCATTTACGCTCCACGACTCTGCCTTGTCTTCTGCAGACTGTAATTCTCTTGGCAGACTACGATTCTGGATGTCTTCATTTAAACTCCACGATTCTGCCTTGTTTTCTAAATGTTACCTTTGACAGACTACGATTCTGTCAAGGGTTTAACTTTTACAGCTCAAATAGATCAACCTAACAGTTTTGATCTTTTTTTCTATACATTTATTTACATAAATGATAAACATTAAAGCTCAGATCAACCTAACAATTTTGATCTATCATCTAAGTCCTTGTACATATGATCATTGAAGGACTTTACACTTAAGCATTTATATTTACTTTCAACATCAAATTTGAATATGCAATTTCCAACATGACTGACCTTCTTACTTCTCACTATGCACTGTCACTACTTGAGAACTATTTTGACATTCAAGTCATATCATATTACTTAAACTGATAGTTTTAGAAATGTACTTTTTCTATAAAAGGATAGTTTTTCAAAACTAACTGCATCAAACTACCAGTCCTATTTTCTGCAGTCTTTAAACTTCTATCTCTTTGCATACACTATCTTTTAAATACAATGCCTCCAGTCTATTCTTCCAAAAGAAAGAAACTTGCATTGCTTACTGAGTCTCATCCTGATAAATATACCCCTATGTTGCTTACACTTACTGCCAAAACTAAATATGAACATATGAGGCATAATTTGACTCTTGGGGTAGGAACTTCTTTCAACAATTTTCCTAATTTGTTAGAAAACTTAACAAATATAGGATGGGATTGTCTTATTTCTTTCAAGAATAGAGAAATATTTCCTAGTTTGATTATAGAGTTTTATGCTCACATGACATTTGTTCGTGACTCAACTGGTTTCTTATCTTGCGTTAAAACCTGCATACAAGGCCAAGATTATGTTATTGATGAAATACTTCTTCTGCATGCACTTAGTCTCAGAAATGAGTTCTTAGACTTTCCAAAGATAAATGAATACACTTGTCATATAGGAATCTCTACTATTGAATGCATAACTTTCAAACACAATCTCTCTCTCACCACTGACCAACTTGTGCCTGCAAATCTATTTGAATATCCATGCAAAGTTCATCTTGATTTCTTCACTGCTGAAAGTTAATTTTTGTGAAAAATTCTTAGACACAATTTTATGCCTGTCAGAAATGATAAAATTTTGCATCCATTTGACATAGAACTCATGAAATGTGTTTTGACTAAGTGTATGCCATATAGTTTGCCATACTTTCTCTTAATATCTTTTGAGTTATGCTAATATAAAAATTGCATGGGATATGGTATTCTGTTGACTCGTATTTTTATACATCTTGGTATTCCAGTTCATTTTCATAAGGCTCAAATGGTTCACAATAGTAACATTGTGTCACACTTGAACCTTCCCCCTAAGCCTTTGATCATTTTTCAACCAAATTACACTGATCATATGGAGTCTCATTTAAACCTACTGTCACAAATTGATTCTCTGAACAGTATGAATCAACTGTCTTTGAAGAATTAAACTTCCATTATGAGTCAATTAGAAGCTTTGCAGTTATCTGTGCATCATATACAAGACATGATGAGTGTGTTGATGGAGCACCAGAAGGTATCAATTCCTCCTTATAATTTCACTGCCACAACAAGCTCTGCACCGATTGATCACACTGATCAAACTCTCACTAATCCGCATCTTACAACCCTTGGTTTGAATTTCTCCCCTCTTAATTTTGATGAAATCTAACTATTCGGGATAAATGTATCCATATATACTAAACTAACTATTCGGGATAACTGTATAACATACTAACATAACCACTGATACTTAGGATTATCTATCATGTTTGCTTACTATTCTGACTCTGCAGGTAAATGATTTAATTAACAGTTTGTACAGGTACTCGATATCTTTTCTTAACCCCTCCATTTTTGTTAATGACAAAAGGGGAGAAGAAAAATATCAGATTAAGTGATATACTACTTAGTATATACTATAAGTAGTAAATGAGATTGACAAGAATGAGTATGCTGGATATAACTGTTATATAACTGTCAAAACTGCCTGGATGGGTTGGATGGTTTGCATGCCGAATATAACTGCTATATAACTGCCTGGATAGTTATAAAGCTGCTTGGATGGTTTGGATGGTTGGTTCATCTGATAGGTTTTCAAAAATTTAAAATTCTTCTCTGAAAACCGATTCATGATCCTAGGGGGAGCATCATGCATTAAGGGGGAGTTCTGAAAACCAAAATATTTTTACTAATTGTCATCATCAAAAAGGGGGAGATTGATAGGTCTCCAAATATGTGTATTTTATTTTGATGATAACAAATTAGATAAATAAGTCAAAAGAGTAGAATCCTCTCCATAGGATTAAAAATATTAAACTTATTTTTAATTATCTCATTTATTTTGACCAAAAATATTTATTTTCTAAACTTCATTTGAATTTATTTTCTAACCTTGATAAATCTAATATCAAGTGTTAATAAAATGAATTCATATATTAACATTTCCTAAGGCAAGGAGGTTCCTGTTTCTTTTTCAAAATAATAAATCTTTTATGGGCAAAAAGAATATTTCTAAATATATATATATATATATATATATATATATATCCATATAAGTATTATATATATATATATATATATATATGTGTGTGTGTGGCGGTGTGCATGTGTATATGTGCTGTGTGTGCATGTGTATGTGTATATGTGCCCGTGTGTTGCTGGCATGTTTGGGCGTGAGTGTTTGCTAGCAATTATGTTTGTTAAGGCTTAATGCCTTTAGGCCAAAAAGCTAGCAAATTTAAATGTGATGACTCATATGTAGTAAACAAAATTGTTGGGCCAAAACTTTGCTTCATCCGAAAAATTTTAAATGATCTGAGCCCTTCCAAATTCATCATGCAATCCGGACCTTCTATTTCAAAAATGAATTTTTAAAATTATAGTTTTGCCCTAAACTCAAAAATCCTATAAATAGGAGGCTTTTTTATTCATTTTAATTTACCAATTTACAAATCTGAAAAGCTTACTCTCCTTACCTACATTTTGTCCAATTAAGCTTTCACTCTCTCTTCTTCTAATCAAAGTTCTAATTCTATTTTGGAAGAGAAAAATTAGTCAAAGTATTTGAGATAAGTTATTAATTTCATGATATCTCATACTTGCTTATATATATAGATATTCAGATATAAACTGCTATACACATTTATATATATCTATATTTCATCTATCAATATCGAGTAAAAAGTCAGTACTTAGATACCGATATAATTCGGAAGTAATTTCTTTGAAATTCTCCGAACGGTCTTTAAAATCCTAAGCGGCCTTTTACTGATATAAATAATCTATATAAATATTATATAATATTTATATGATTATTAAGTTGTGAATCGAACAATTTAGTCAGTACTTAGATACCGATATTCAGAGATATTTCTTAACAAAGAATATTATTTGGACGGTCTTTGAAATCCTAAGTGACCAAATTATTCACAACGTAGATCAAATATAATATAATATATATAAGTGGGTAAAACAAGTTTATTCAAGTATTATTTAAATTGATCAACTTATTATACTTGATAAACTGTCATTAAAATATATAGTGCTCATATAATTATTCATATATTATTGTTGCATTATACAAGTTTATATGGTTTTCTAAAATCAAAGTTATATCTATTCAAAACCATTGAAACACACTCTTTATAAAGAAGAATTTTTTCTAGAATTATTTAAACCATAGAAAAATATTCTTTATCAAAAGAAAAGAAAATCTTTATAAAACTGCATCAATTTACTTATCTACTTATCTGAAGCATTCCATATAAAAGTCTTGAAACTTTTATCTGATATTGGATCCTAAATTATATATCTGCTTATCTGAGAAGTATCTGTTCTAAATTTTATCTGCTTACTTTAGAAGCAAAAATTGAAACAAAACTTTTTGTAAAAAGGGAAAGGTTGAGTTAGTTTATTTTATACTTGTGAGAAAAACAAAAATTCTTTGACCAAGACTAGAGTCTTAGAGAGATCAGCTGGGAGTTGGGTCTCTAGTGTACTTGTGAGGTGAGTAAGAGATTGTTGTTTCAAGACCAAGTCATAGAATAGTTCTAAGCTCAAAAAGAAGATTCAACTAAGCTTGAGGAAGGAGCTGGGAGTTCGCTGTCCAAGATAGTTAGTTGTGGATAGTTTTAAGTTTATCTTTAAAACTTTGTAAAGGCTTTTCCTCCTATTGAAGGAGTATTTATTACATGGAGTAATAGGATCTCAAGTCCCGCAGAGGAGCTTGAGACTGAATGTATCAACATACCCGAGCTGTATGTTGTGAACCAGATAAATAACTGTGCATTGTGTGATTGAATTTTTAATCTGCTTATTAAATACTTAATACTGTAAGTTAACCTACTAAAAATTCAAAAAGGCCAAAGATAATTTTTTAAACAGTGATAATCTATTCAACCCCCTTTCTAGATTATTATTGGATTTTCACCTTTACAACATAGTTTTAAATGTCACACTTTATTTAATTAAATCTCAATATTCTAATTTAATTAAATTAAAGCTAACATCCATCAAATAAAATTGCCACATAAATTAAATTGCTACACAATTATAATTTACTCATTAATTATAATTCCATGTAACAAATTAGTAAATCCCTAATTTAATTATTTCAATTAAATTATTATATCCTCATTACCAAATACCACATAATATTCATCTATTGTAATTATCTAAATTAAATTATGATTTCATCACATAATTACTAAGTGTCAATTTAATTAACATATTGCACTTAATTAAATTACTCCACAACAATCACATCAATTATTTATTCCACTTAATAAATAAATCAGCTAAAATATTTATTTAATTTAATAAATATTAAAAATTAAAGTACAAAATTCTCGTTTGTTACAAGCCCTTTGTAAATTTCAAAATGACAAGCATAAATCACCATTTTTAAAACAAATTTTCCAGAAAAACTCTTTTAGCTTTCTTTTTCCAAAATTTCCAACATAAACTCATATAAATCATCAAGTTAAACACATTATATACAAGTTCTAACCTTCTCATAAGGTTCTAGCCATTTAAAACATAATTCTTCAAGGATCTAACATAAAACTTCATATAGAATACAAAGTTATGGATTTTTTTTATACTTACTTTGTTTTGTGGGCTACTCTTCTCTTCTTTCCAATATAGGTGATGAATCTAGGATGCATGAACTCTTACTCCTCTCTCCCCTCCTTGCCGTGACCCCTTGCTCTCTCTCTCACTCTCTTTTTCTTTTAACTTAGCAACTTGGAAGAGAAATGAAATGAAATGAAAGTAAGAGAGTAATATGTTCTATTCTCTTTTTTTTATATACATTGCAAGAATACTTGCCATTCTTTCTCTCTCACTCATCATCACAATTACCTACCCATGTTGCTTGCACACTTAGATAAATGTGTTGGTTGAATCAATATTTGACACCTATAGAGGAGTTGGTGAGAGTTAGTAACCAAATAAAGTAAACTAATCATTATATACATTCCCCTTTCTCTCCTTCTATCTTGGCCGAATATTTAGGCCTCTTCCCCTCATTTTTGTTTTGTCTTTTAATACTTTATTTAGTTTACTAAATGACCAAAATGTCCCTTTTTAAGTGGGCTAAGATTGGGCCATTCTTTTAATGTTTTGGGCTCACAATTAACTAGTTTTAACTCCTTTTGTGTATATATATACTTCAGACTCTTGTGGTCTGTGTATATCTCACATTTTTCTCCATAGAGGTAATGTCTCCAAATCTTAAGGTCAAGCACTACCGCAGCCAATTTCAGGTCATGGGTAGGGTATCCCTTCTCATAGTCCTTTAATTGTCGTGACGCATACGCAATGACTTTACCATTCTGCATTAACATGCAACCCAGTCCCTTGTGTGATGCATCACTATACACTGTAAAACCCCCCGTACTATCTGGTAAAGATAACACAAGTGCTTCACTAAGTCTCTTTTTCAGCTCCTGAAAGTTCTGTTCACACCTTTTTGTCCACACATACTTAACATTCTTCCTCGTCAGATTAGTCAATGGTGTCGCTATCTTTGAGAAATCCTAAATAAACCTCCAGTAATATCCTGCCAATCCCAAGAAACTTCTGATCTTTGTCGGTGTCTTCGGTTGTCCCCAATTTTTCACAGCTTCTACTTTCGCTGGATCAACAGAAATTCCCTCGTTATCGATGACATGTCCCAAAAACTAAACTCTTTTCAACCAGAATTCACATTTTAAAAATTTAGCATATAGCTTCTCTTTTCTTAATATTTTCAATACAATTCGTAGATGTTCGGCATGCTCCTCTTCAGTCTTCAAATACACCAAAATATTGTTAATGAACACAACCAAAAACTTATCCAAGTACGGTTTAAATACTCTGTTCATCAAGTCCATAAAAGCAGCTGGTGCATTCGTCAGTCCAAATGACATCACTAAGAACTCATAATGGCCGTAACGAGTTATAAATGCTGACTTTGGTACATCCTCCGTCCTCACCTTCAACTGATGGTAACCAGTCCTTAAGTCAATCTTCGAAAAATATCTCGATCCTTTAAGTTGATCAAACAGATCGTCTATTCTCGGTAACAGATATTTATTCTTGATTGTCACTTTATTCAACTCTCTATAATCCATACACAATCTCATCGAATCATTTTTCTTCTTTACAAACAACACCGGTGCTCCCCATGGAGATACACTAGGTTGGATGTACTTCTTGTCTAACAACTCTTGTAGTTGATCAAAAACATCGTCTATATGGTGCTTTCAATATCGGCGATGTCCCCGGTACTAAGTCAATCACAAATTCTATCTCTTTGTTTGGCGGAAGTCCCAAAAGTTCTTCTGGAAAGACATCCCCAAACTCATTAACTAGAGATATCTGCCCCATGTTTGAATTTACAACCTGTGTATCCACTACATAAGCCAAATAACCTTCACATCCTTTTCGTAACATCCTCCTGGCCTGCATCATCATCAGAAAACTTGTTTGTCTTGGCGACTTGCTACCATAAAATACAACCTTAGACCTATTTGATGTCTGAAGGCGTATACTCTTCTTCTGACAATCTATAACTGCTTCATGGTTAAACAACCAATTCATCCCTAAGATAACATCAAATTTCTCTAAGCATATCGGAATCAAATTCACGCTTAACTTATGTCCCCTTATTTCCACACCACAGTTTTTATGGATTAACTCTATAGAGATCACTTCTTTGTTTGCAACTTCTATATTCATTGGGTTCTTTAACTTTTCACAGGGTAAGTTTGATCTTTTAGCAAATTCATCAGACACAAATGAACAAGTAGCTCCCGAATCAAATAATACTTATGCACTTATATTATTGATCGAAATAATACCTGACACCGCCTCCTTTGATGCAACTGCGTCTTGCACAGTCATGTTGAATGTTCGGGCTGTAGGCTTGCTCTGCTGCGTCGGTCCTCCAATTGTTAACTTTGTGGTATTGCTCCTGTTTCCACTTCCACCGTCAGTATTCTTCTTAAATGGACAATCCTTAAATCGATGCCCCGTTCCTCCACATGAAAAGCAACCTCCCTTCCTTGGCTTAGGATAATTTGGTGAAATATATCCTTCCTGACCGCAATTATAACAGACGTTCTTCCCCTTCATACACTCCCTAGAGTGATTCTTTCCACACTTTTCACATGTGTGGTGTACTTCCTTGTTGATTTCCTGAGTCGTTGCCACTGTTCCACTTGCGTTTCTTACTGTTACTGCCACCACTGCTGGCACCCTGATTTCCACTTTCAATCTTCTTCTTGTTCTTCTCTCGGTTATATTTAGATACTGCCTCACTACCCCCTTCTGTAATGACAGCTTTTTCTAACAGCGCTAAAAACGTAGCTATTTGTAGCACTGCAACTTTGTTGTATATCCACGGCTTTAACCAATTCTCAAACCTACACGCCTTCCGTACTTCTGTGTCCACCTGATGAGGTGCGAATCTGGATAACTCATTGAATTTGGCTGCATATTCGGCAACTATCATGTTCTCTTATTTCAATTCAAGAAACTTTACTTCCATTCTAGCTTGCATTCTCGGCGAGAAATAGTTCTTAAAGAAAAACTCTTTAAACCTTGTACAGGTTACTACTTCTGTTCCGGCTCTAGCCTGGTTTGACTCCCACCAGTAATTAGCCTCACCTTTCATCAAGTAGGTAGAAAAAGTCTTCTTTTACTCCTCGGCTACCCTAGCGACGATAAAAGCCTTTTCCATCTCTTTCACCCATGTCTGAGCTTCTATTGGATCTGTGGTTCCACTGAATTCTGGCGGTTCTACAGCCTTAAAATCTATAAAGTTTTCCAATCTATTATCCGTTCTTGTTCTTGCTGCTGGTGCATGAGTTTGTATAGCTTGAGCTATCATATTTGCAAAGTTATGCATTGGGTCAGCTTGATCTCTTTCATTATTTACAGATCGTTCCTCCCTGTAGTTACGATGTTGTCATCTTGGTGGCATTATCTGGTTAAACAAAGTCTTAAATTATCGCTTTGAGTTTCATTATATGTCATATCTTAAAAATATTTAAAATATAACATGTAATTTAAACTCTAACAATCATATTATCATAATGTTCTGAATTATCCAATTCAGCTTGCTGAATTAACCTATTTAGCTTGCTGAATTATCCAATCCAACTTGCTGAATTAACACATTCAACTTAATAAAATTTCAAATTATCACACAGAAAATTTACTATCTTCATTCACAAGACTTATCTACTTAATCAAATATTTACTCATAATACCGCATTTATATTTATATACCAAATCTTAGTGTCGTATACTTACATGCCTGGCATATTTCTATAAATGCTAACTATCCCATTCTAAACATCCAGAAATGGGATCTACCAAAAGGTATACTCCCATCTACATCTAAAATAGGGATACATCATATTTATATACAACCTCACACAGTCAGAGGTTTACATCATACATAACCTAACCCTGCTAAACAAAAAGAGTACTAGTGCATCTATATATATCTCAACTAACCAACACATCACTGGCTGTCAGGCAAAGGCACCTCAACTTGGACATGCTCCTACTCCTGCAGTGCACCTCCAACCATACGATGTCGTACAAAACGGCTAGACTCGCCGATCTCAAAATGCGGCCTCCTATTATCAACCTTGGGACCCACGTATGCTGCATTTAAAGCCCGTCCCAGAGATTCTATCATGCCCTCCTTCTCTTCCAAAGCTGCCTCTAGCTAATCAACCATCCTTGCTTCTCTAATCCAGGCATCCTCAACCCTAATCTTGTTAGCAATTTCCAAATCAAACTCAAAGCGCATCGCCTGATGCTCAACTCTTAGTACTCCCAGCTTCACTTCCTCTTGCTCCAATCTTTCCCTCAGCACTGCATTCACAACAACCATTTGCTGAGCCGATGTCACCTGTCCTTGCAACTGCACCTTTACCTCTGCAAGCTCTGCTTGAGCCTGATATGCTAACTCTTTGTACTGCGTCTCATTAAACTGATGAGTCGAGTTTTCTTGCTCTAGTTGTGTGACTCTATTTCCCAATGCTACATTCTCCTCGAACAAATCTACTACAATCATATCTTTATCATAGTCCTCACTCTCAGTGTGTTCCTCAACAGGATCCTTTAGCTCCTACTCCACAGTATAGCTATCCTTCCTCTCTTCAGACATCCTATAAGCAAACAAGCATAACATCATTATCACAATAAAATATATTCATTGATAAAATGAAACGATATTTTATTATGTACAATCTATACTAGATGAATCTCCAAAATCCATATCTTAGCATACTCTATACGAGTTTTCTTCTAAGGTTATAACCTAGGTTTCGCATCCTAATGTTTATAACCTATAGCTTTGATACCAACCTGTGATGCCCCTAAATCCGGGTTCTCTAACCTCGAGTTTGGTGCTCACGATACATCATCATCATAAGCATTCTATATACTATTGCGGAATAATAAACATACATTATTCATTATAATAAAATATTACAATATAATCCCAAGGCATATTAACCTTAATTTAAACATACCTTTAATATTACCAAAAGGTTTACATACTTATCCACATTAGATAATATAATAATTATTATTCATATTAAACTATTCTTATTCGCTCCTTCGGGCTTAGCTGAAATAGACGTCATGATATAGCAAGGGTAAACAACTAATTTGCTTAGCAAGTTTAAATACAAAGAAGATATATCATGATTATAAAGGAATTTAGCTTTAAATGTTCAACAAGATAAATCGATTGTGAAGAACATGAATTATGTTTCAATAACTGAATATTCGAATAATTGAATAACAGATGCTGAGTGGTTTGAAATAACCATGAACATATACTAAGGTTGTTAGTATTTAAACTGCTCCTTTTAATAAGGTTTGGTAATCAAGGGGATTAGCCTTTCATACCCGGTGAAATATGCATAATCACTCAATATACTAGCAACAATTGTTTTCCAATAATGTTTTAATCAAATTGTTCTTTTTCTCAGTTAAGAATTCTTACCAAATCAATTGGTGAAGAACAGCTTTTAAAACATATTTGATTTAACAAATTTAAACATATATGATCTAGCTGATACAACTAGCATAGATCCATATCATAAACAGTTCATGAATAAAATAACTTTAACCAATTTTCAATTCAATAATAATAGAACTGAAATTCAATTGCACAAAGTGCGAATATCAACAATCAATATAGATGTGAATTATCAACAATAATTATTCACTAACATGCTTTGAAATATAACTCAAGTTTGAGTTAGAGAACTTGCATGTTCGCCGAGCTACATCTAACTAGCTTTAATTAGAACTCTTTGACCAACCTAGCATTGACAATGTTGGTCTATTAATTAGTATTGCGTATAATTGTATGTCTATACGCTTACTTATGCTATTAGCTAGAAAATAATTCAATCACAAGGTATACATAATCTAATGTACTATCATTAATCCTATAAGACATTTAATTTATCTTATGTTAATGATTTAATTAATTAATAATGTTTTTTCTTAAGTGATAAACACTCATTAGATCCTTAAATAATTTATTATAATTGTTTAATTAATGAGTTATTTAAATTCCCTTCATTTATTAACTCTATCTTCATTTAATTACTATTTAATATTAGTTAAATAGTAATTAATTAATTACCTTTAGTTATTATTTAATAATAAATATTAACTAATAAAATCTATTTATTATTTAATGTTAATTAAATAATAAATAATTAAATTATTAATCTTAATCGTCTTTAATTATTATTTAACATTAATTAAATAATAATTATTTATTTATTTATTCTTTAATAATAAATAATTAATTCACTTCATAAATCTTTAATTATTCTTTCTTATTAATTTAGGAATAATTAAATACTATTTGTTCTTATTTATTATTTAATATTAATTAAATAATAAATAATTATTTTATAATTTTTTATGTCAATGTAAGTAAGTAATTACATTATTATTAATTAATCTTACTTAAATATTTTTTAATCATTATTTAATATTAATTAAATAATAATTAATTAATGGTTTAACTCTATTTATTATTTAATCTTAATTAAATAACCAATAGTTAGTTTATTAATACTAACACTACTTAATTATCACTTAATATTACTTAAATAATAATTAAATAGTTAATTATATTTAAATTGTATGTATTTAGTTTAATAATCATTTAGTGGTATTAATAATTATTAATTCGTAAATTTTTAATGATTTAAATGAGTTTAAACCATTAATTACTTAATAATTACATAACTGTCCAGAAAAATTCTGAATTAAATATTTTAATATTCTTCACAATTTTAGAAAATTTTGTGACCCTGACCCAACACCAGAACTAGCCGTAAAGTGGGTGAACCGACCGCCAGAAAATTCCGTCGGTTCACTGATTTTGCTGAACCAATCAATTTCTTTAATTTTTTTCAATTTTTTTAGCTTTTGTTTTCAGTTTTGGGGTCCTTCACTAAAACCTTCATAAAACGAAATCTACAACTCCGATTTAGGTCTAGTCGATCTCTTTGGATTCGTATCTTCCCGAACTACAATTTTCATTTATCAAATATCAAATTTGGATATGTTTTGGTCACTGAAAATAGTGCAGAAGTGGCTAATCAATGATATGTTTTAACAGTTGGAGTGTTTTTGTAATAAATCCATATCTTGCTCATTTTCAACATTTTTACATGATTCCAAAGAGGCTTTGCCCTTAACTCATAGATCTAGCATACCAAAAATTAAAATCACAAGAACCCTTTGTAGATTTCAAAATGACAAGCATAGATCACACTTTTTAAAACAAATTTTCCTAAAAAACTCTTTTAGCTTTCTTTTTCCAAACTTTCCAACATAAACTCATATGAATCATCAATTTAAACACATTATATACAAGCTCTGACATTCTCATAAGGTTCTAGCCATTTAAAACATAATACTTCAAGGATCTAACATAAAACTTCATATAGAATACAAAGTTAGGGATTCTTTTTTTTATATATACTTACTTTGTTTTGTGGGCTACTCTTCTCTTCTTTCTAATATAGGTGATAAATCAAGGATGCATGAACTCTTGCTCCTCTTCTCCTCTCTCCCCTCCTTGTCGTGACCCCCTTGCTCTCTCTCTCACTCTTTTTTTCTTTTAAATTAGCAACTTGGAAGAGAAATGAAATGAAAGTAAGAGAGTGATATGTTCTCTTCTCTTTTTTTATATACATTGCAAGCATACTTGCCATCTTTCTCTCTCACTCATCATCACAATTACCTACCCATGTTGCTTACAAACTTAGATAAATGTGTTGGTTGAATCAATATTTGACACCTATGGAGGAGTTGGTGAGAGTTAGTAACCAAATAAAGTAAACTAATCATTAAATACATTCCCCTTTCTCTCCTATCTTGGCCGAATATTTAGGCCTCTTCCCCTCATTTTTGTTTTGTTTTTTAATACTTTATTTAGTTTACTAAATAACCAAAATGCCCCTCTTCAAGTGGGCTATGATTGGGCCATTCTTTTAATGTTTTGGGCTCACAATTAACTAGTTTGGGCCATGTAAATAACCATGGATCCAACATCTTTAATTTTATCTTACTCTAATTATTTATTTAGGGTTTTCATTCCTCCACATTTGCAATTTAATTCCTTACTCATGTACATTTAATTTCATAACCCAATTAGACTTGCTTTAATTAGGTTATAAAATTAATTAATTGAGATGTATAAAATAAATCTCTTAGGGTTAGTATATCTTTTTAATACTAACATTCTCCTATACCATAACCCTTAGGTTATTCAATCCTTATACCTAATGTAAAATTAGGTTATGTTACCTTTCTTCTTAATTTACTTTCTATAAAATAAATAAACACATATACATAGTTACAGTACACACATTTATTTAGCCTACTATTCATTCACACATGTCATAAGGTTTTTTAATATCATTAATATTTAATTAATATATCTATTTACAAGGCGACTTGGAATTCTTGGTTATTACAGTCTCTAACAGTATTCAATATAGTACACTGAGTAATTTCCCACAAACAACCAACAAACTAGTTTGTCATCTCGTCTACACTGTCTTTCACAGCGAGTTAGATCGGTTGCTAGTTCATATTAACCGTCACTCTCTGATGGAATCATTTAGCCCATATACTATATCTCGACTATTATAGACTACGATTGCATTACAATTTAGACTTAACTTATCCAAACCATTATTACTATAATCTTCGTTAAGTTAATCCTCATTACATTGCTTACAACGTCTGGTCCATTTGACACGGAACATTATCCAAGTTATTATTGTTAACTCGGCTTGTTCAATGTTATACATTATTCTTCATTCTCTTATTACCGTTCATTATGGCTTCTTTGATGATTACACATCTTACTTACTAACTTCGTCAATGTCTAAGTCATACAACCAATGTATACTTAGAACGTTCACCCGACGCCGATACAATTCACGAGGATCGTTCACGTATCCTGCGCTCACGTTACTCGTCTCTTAAACTTTCAATCAACCTTTACTTAAGGTTTAAATCACTTGTTTAAGTGTTACATTATGTGAATTATATGTTCACTATCATTCCGTACACGTTCTCCAAGTGTTGAGCATACAAAAGCTCTTCACTGGCTTTTCCCCTGCACCGGCGTTGTGGGGCGGGTTCCCTTTGGTTTGGCCACGCTGCGGCTCCCCACATGCAGTGGCCAACCTCCCATACTGGCGCTACGGCGCTGGCCCTCAGCCTTAGAATTTTTTTTCAAACTTTGAACTTCTCGAGCTCGTAACACGATCGTTATAACTCAGAATTGGCTCGTTCAAAATCCATTAGCTTACATATCACATATTCTACGATTCTATCCAGTCAAAATTCATTTCTAAATTCGTTGGCGAAAAATTTGCCGATTCTTCCATTTTTACGCGTTCATTAAACGTTTGTGAATGTTCGACGCTCAATTTTTCGTTTTAAGTCCGAATTTGTTCGTTCTTGCTCTTGCAAGTCTTATTTACCTACTTCTACGTACCGCCATCAAAAATCAAGTTTTTCAAATCAAACAACGACTTTTGACTTCTATTCCGGGAAAATTTACGATTCGACGATTAACGTCTAATCTCATAAACTTTGCCATAACTTCGTTACTCGATATTTTCACATCAAACCAAATGGAATCAATCCATTAGTTATTCATCTATGATTTTAACCATTATAAACATCTAAGTTTTAATGGCTTTCTACTTCAAGTTCCTTAACCATTCAATTATGGTTTTACTTATCAATTAACAACCATTTCAAGGTTTTAACTCCTTTCTCCATTAAATTCTTAACCATTCATTATGGTTTTACTTGTTCTTAGTTATTAGTGTTTTAATGTTCACTAAATCCACCTTATTCCTTCGTACAATTCATGCACCACCAATTATTACTTCTCTATCAATTTAAGAATTGAAGAAAGATGAAAATTTATGGTTTAATACTTATACCTCTTAGTGTTCTTGAGTTCTTGACTTTGTTCTTGACAAAAATCTTACATAGCTTCTTTGCCTCTTCTCTTTCTTGTCATAAGCTCTTACTTCTCTCTTCTATTCTCTCTCAATATGAGTTGGTGATTTTTCAAACCCACAAATGAATCACTAACCTTCTCTTATATAGGATTTGCAAGACCAAGGGCACAATGGTCATTAAGGCAAACCTTCTTAACCCCCCATGTCTCCCCACATGCTATCCCATGTACTCACATGTACTAGCACATGGCTAGCACATGGCCACTATGTCTCCCCCATATCTCCTCACATGGGTTGCCCCATGGGTTTTACCCACCTGATGACTCATCGGTTCGACCCACGGGTTCGGTTCTTAATTTGGGCTTAACATAAATTCCCATTGGGCTTATTCTTGGGCTTGATTTAATAATCATTGGGCCTTAATCATTCACCAATTGGGCTTGACAAAATTCAAGTCCAATAGTTAAAGTCCATTAAGACTTATCGTATTCTCATCGTATAATTCTCGTATTCTCTTCGTATATACGTCGTATGATATTCATGTTATACGTCGTATTCATCTTCGTACCATACTCGTATAATAACTAGTATTATACTCGTATTCGTTATGTATAATAATCGTTATTATTACACTTAACCATTTCCTTCTTTGATTTCACTTTCCCTAACCCTTAGGATTTTAAGTCCGCAAGCGAAAACTTCACGAGCCATAATAGAAATATTATTACATATTCCATCTTGTCTTAGAATCCTATCATTATGCGTTTCTCAAACTTTCAATAATAATTCTCGAGCAGAAACGGATGAATAATGATTCTCTTCGAGAAAAACTTTTATCGACTAACTTAACTTTTCAAGATATATTACCATCAAATCTTTCGACAAAATGCCATTCGGACATCCCGATCTCCCAGAAAGGCTTAGGGTTCTCAAACCTTAACCCTTAGGGTTTCAATATATAAATAGTGCCTATTTTGTCTTTTTCTCAGAAATAGTTTTGTTTCAGAAAATCTTTTATTTTCGTCTTGAAAATTCTTACTCGTTCATTCTAGCTTGTAGCCAGAATCCTCCCGGTTTCTAATCATCCTATGTCATAGAATGACTAATAAACACATAACACATAATATAATTAATAAAAATTCATTTTATTAATTATTAATTCTTTTAACTTAATTTATGGACAATCCGATTTTCTGGGTTGTCACATTCTTCCCTCCTTATAAAAATTCCGTCCTCAGAATTTCTAAAATACATGGATGCTTTATCCTTAAAACCTTCAACGAAGGTTTTAATCTTACTTCTTCTTATTTATGTTGAATAAAATCAACATATCATTTCAATTAGGTATTACCTAATTATTCCTTTTCATTAACTCATTAACATCCTTCCCCCCAAGGATCATTATTTGTTATAATCGTCAGATGTTAAGCGTCATGACAACTATACTTCTAATCTCTCAGGATATCACATTGACCCCTTCTTCTATAAATTGCGTCCCCGAAATTTTTAACATAATCATCTCTCACCTCCTCTTCGAGGAAGTTCTCGTCCTTCAACATTCCAGAGTCTCCACAATTTATCAAAAATTATGAAGTAGAATGGATAACGAGGAATATAAGGATTCCTTTAAAACATTTCATACTTTGCTGAGGGGTCATAAAGACCATGAACTCTTGAACTTGATTTAACATGTATTTCCACCGCAAACAAATTCCTTGGTCGGCCTGTTTACAATCACAAAGAAAATAAACTACCTCTTACGGTACGTTAGGTAATCAACCTATTATACAATCCCATTTTGGGGTGTGTTTTCCTCAAACTTATGTATTCAGATTCCGCACCAAAATAATTTGGGTTGACATAAATTCTCAAAGAAATCTCAATTTCTTTTAAATATGACATACTATTTGTCTAGCCAAATCAAATAGCGTAGACCATACCAATAAATTGGATATCAACTTGAACCATTCGTCTAGTCAAATCAATTGACATCGACTACTTCTTTAAATTCTTTCATTATAACTCAAAACGTTTATTGACGTCATGATACCGCACACTTCATAGTACGTTTAGGACTTCGTCATTTTATGACTTCGTCATTCTACATCGTACCATAGCGGATTGATGATCCATAATCACCTTCAACACTAGGTTCAAATGTATTAATAACTCCATCTTTTTACCATCTATGCATCAAATGCACTGACGATATAAAATTCATTTTGATCTTTCAAATAAAACTCTGTCTAGCCTAACTGATTAGCATAGACATACAAAGAATAGTTCCTTTTTAAAATCCATTGGTTTCCAAAAGTTGAAACCAATATTTTCTTTCCAAAAACATACACATCAGCACGATGTCAATAATTTTGAAATCTAGCATAGCTAGAAGACTTGGAATTTTTTACTTCCTTCTTCTTCCTTCATTGTCATACTTGTGACAATTTTAACTTCTTCTAGCACCTTAAATGCTACTTATACTGAAAATAACTCATTTTTAGTCTAAACATTCCTATACCGTAGTATAGTTCATCAACTTACCACACTTTATGTGTTCAGGAACTTTCAACAAGTATATGTGTTTAAGAACTTATCTTCGCAATATGTAATCCAAGAACAAATCAAGGACTATCCATATGCTCAGGGCTCAGAAACATAACATATAACTATGAGTCACAAACTTTTCATAAGTATGAGTTTCAAGAACTCACACCTACCTTAACACATTTTACTATCTAATATACACATGAGAAAAGATTCACATTCTCATCATATACATATTGATAGCGCGACATTACAATTCCAATGACTATCACTGTAATAAACTGAGTGGTTGTCACGCCAAAGCACAAACCTTCGCCCATAACAAAAGTTCATACAACTCAGCTATCACATGAGTCCTCAATTGAAATTTTACAACTTCTAACTTTCTCTTTGACTTAATACGAATTTTCTTTAATTCGTATACCTTATAACTCTTCTGAGTTCTTCTTGTACTACTTCGTAGTACCATTTCATTATAGCCTTGCGCTATAACTCATCCATCGTTTAACATAAAATCTATTGTTACGATTTAATATGATATTATTGTGATCTTCTTCCTTAATCGTTTAACGCAACGATTTTCTTATCATTCTCTCTCAGATTATAGCCTAAGGTATTCATACAGAAGGTTTATAACCTATCAGCTTTGATACCAACATGTGACGCCCCAAAATCTGGTCTATCTTCACACCCGAATTTCGTACATCACGAGTACATCATACTCCATACATACATCATTATATCCTGTAGAATAACGATATATCCATTCAATTTCCAGGTTCTATTACCATAAAACCTTCGTTCATTACAAATAATGATAATTACATTATTCTTTTCATCTTAGAAGTGTGACTTAACTAGTCACCATATCTACAGAATAGTTTAACTAACTATTCTATAAGTTTTGACTTGATCTGCATGCTCATTCATACGACGAATGACACTTCATCTTGTGACGCTAATGGTACTCGCAACCATAGCACCTTACCATAGTAGGATGGGAGCTATCGTTAGCACTCCTAAATTAATACCTTACTTCTACTCTACTATCACAAGAATGAGTATAGCAATAAGCAAGGATCGATCCCACAGAGAGTGTATTATTTTCTATTTATCTAATTATTTTCCAATGAATTGGGGGTTTTGTTTTGAATAACTAAATTAACAAAAGTAACTTTAGAAAAATATCAATAAGTAAAAATCTTAAATTCTTCAGTTCAGTATCACCTTTTCACAATTATGGATTAATCAAGTTTTACAATATCTATCCTTTAATGAGATTAACAACCCTAGATAATCGCGATCGCTAATTATCCGAAATTCTCTTTATGTGTAAATCTAATGCGACGATCTCCAACGAAAGATCCTAACTATCATATAACCCAGAACTATCAGTCTAGATTTAATGCAACAGAAGCATGAAGAATGAGAATTAGATTGTTCCAAGCAACAATTCCACAATCAAAAATTATTTAACTTGTCTTCTAAAAACCTTAACAATTCCCAAAAGCTTATCCACAATCAAGTATCATTAATTGCTACTTATGATTAGACATACATCATTTGCTTAATATATATTTTAATCTAGCAAATGATATTTATCAGATTAATCTAACTGGCTATATCAAATTAATCAGATAGTATAGTATACAAGAAGTTTATGTAGATAATCAGAATAAATCTCACATACGAAGAAATAAATAAAGTAAACTTGATCAAACCGTTAATTGTAAGTAAGGTTCAACATCCCTTCAGAATTGAATTTAGAAATTAGTTCGACATCCTTGATCCTCCAAAACTAGGGTTTAGATGAATATAGAAGATGATATATGATGATATAAGATGATCCCTTTGTATTGGGTCTTACATGTCTTTATAAAGTCTAAAATAATCCCTGAAAACCTAAAAGTTCACAATCCAAATTGTATTAGAAGTCTGCCTAAAACTTCCTAAAACTAGAAATTACTGTTTTCTTGTCGACAATCTCGCCAGGGCGAAGTTTGGCAAAGAAGAACTCGCTGGGGCGAGTTTTTAGCCTAGCAAACCGCGCCGGGGCGAGTTTCCATTTTCTGCTGCGACATCCTTTGGTAAAATAAGCATAACTTTTGATCTAGAAAGAGTTAAGAGGCCTGCTACCTATCAAATCGAAGCTCTCAACGAGATCTACAACTTAAATTTTTTGAGCATCGACAAATTCTGATTGGATCAAGGTTGAAATCGGCTCCAAGTGACTACCATGTAAATTGCAACTTCTGCTTGGTAAAAATGTCCAACTTTTTCATATGAACTCCGATTAAAACGATTCAAGATGTTACATAAAGCTAAGGAATAGCTATACAATAAAATCTAAGTCTCAAGTCAAGACCATGAATCCAACCTAGCATTAAAGACCCAACAATCTTCCAGTTTTCCTCATTTCAGCTCCATTTTGACCTAAAACCCATAAACAAACCTATTAAGCCCTTGTTAACAACCAAACATGCAATAGACTACGCATAAAGGAATCAAAATAAATGAATATCATGCACTCATCAAATTCCACCACACTTAGCTTTTACACGTCCTCGTGTAAACCAAACCCAAGGTTATGTTATCATTCACATAATTCTATCCAACCATAGTATCAAAAAGTTCAAGTTAAAATTCATGAATATCAATACTTATCAACAGAAACATAATTAGCATCTCATTAATCAATTCACGACTACTAACCTTATCACCTCACCAATGAATTTCATCAAATCGAACTGTATCCACATAATTATCCATCCCACAATCCACATACTCACCCAACTTAGTTATCATGGAGCAAAAACCACACACACTAACTCATAACTCAAAACAAATTTTCCTGCACTTTGCCTTGCTTTTCGTAAAACCTTCTTTATTTCACAGATAACTATATTTTGATGTTTTCTTGTATTCCTCTTTTTCTTGACATGTGCAACATATCCTTTTCTTAGGCTTTTTAGTGCTACCCACGTAACTAACTTTCCACCAACGACTCCCAAACTAGATGGTCTTAGGACGCTGGGTGTAAAGACACCCCTAGGGCTTACTCATTCAAGTAACAAAGGCCACAAAAATCGACTAGTCAAGCTGATCCATCACACTTTTCAGCGTGAATACCGATGCTTCCCGAGGCTTGGATACCCAGTTAATTCGTATAATAGACATTGAAACAGATTTTCATTATTTTTTTTTTCTTACATCAATTTCATTGTCATTTTTTTCACTATTAATTCAATTTTTTCTACAAGGTTCTTTTATTAACATAAACAGTGAAAACAGTTTTAAAGCAAAAAATTGGTGCACATAGACAACTCCACATACAACTTAGTCAAATAAGCATGCTTCACATATTCAAGTACTCACATATCAATAAATTCAATTTGAATCGATTACAGTGGTTAACGACTTAGTTTTCATTTTTCATTGATCAACTAAATACCAACAGATCTTGAAATTAAGCATCTATTTTCAATCTGTGACTCTAACTCTTCAACATTTAGGCGAATAAAATCATGGAACCAAGCCAAAATTTTAGCAGATTTCCAAATTCTAGCAAATTTTAGACTATTATACCTAAAAATACAAAAAAAAACTAAAATCTAAAATTCCCTCCCCCACTCTCAAACCTTACATTGTCCCCAATGTAAGAAAATCATGCAAAGTAGAAAACTACTACAACTAACAAATTAAAAAGAAAAGGGATAGTAAGATCAAATCTGAAATCTTGGGTTGCCTCCCAAGCAGCTGCCCTTGTTTATTGTCATTGACTTGACATCTTTCCTCTCATTCTATGTAATTGGACTTGTGAACTTCAAGTGGACTGGTAACAGTTTCAGCTCTAAATTAGTAACCTTTTGTACTTCATGATCCTGCTCCTTCCTAGCCATCAAATCCTCCTTGTATAATTGTATTCGATCAAAAAATTCCTACACTGAATAGTCCACAACATCAGCAGCAAAAACAAAATTAATATTACCAAGATGCCTTTTAGCTTCATAAATGTCTAACTGGGCATTTGCTTCATTCAATTCCATGGTGAAGGTCCTATGGTGTTTATCATTTAGTGTCTTTCACTGTTTGCACCGATGAAGTTGTACCATCCATATCCTCCTTGTGAAAATCTACAGAAATTATCAACTCGTCCTCTTGTTCCTCCTCATAAAACTCCATAATGGCTTTGGACACCACATTTTCACACATGGCACTGCTGCATGTCTCTGAAGTAAGCACTGAATCCTCTTGTTCTCATATCTCTGCACCACTTCTCAAAGTAATTGCATTTATATTCTCTCAAGGTGTAACAATAGTTTGAGAAGGTAACTTCCTTGAGCCTTGAGAATCCAATCTACTAACTGTGGTAACCAGTTGACCCACTTGGATCTCCAGATTGTGAATGGAAGTCCATGTCTCTTGCTGGAATTGTTGTGCTTGATTTATGAAAGCTTTGAACATATCCTCAAGGGATAGTGCAGAATTAGTAGGTACTGATTCGGGATATGTTTGCATTGGTGGTCTATTATTTTCATAGCTGAAGCCGAAATGATACTTCCATCCAGGATTGTAGATGTCTGCCCAAAGATCATATTGGTGTGAATGTTATCCTACGAATGTTCCCACAGCATTGACTTGTTGCACAGTTTCATCTGCATGCATTATTGGACAAACATCACTAATATGCCCTGACTTTGAACAAATTCCACACACCTTTGCAACTTGCATATTTCCTGTAGCCATTTGTCGAACCAAAGTAGTTAAATCAGAAATTTATTGCTCAATATTACTCGTGCTTACCCTATTTTCCCTTCGAGGTGGATGATCCATTCTAGTTCCATATTGCTGTGAGTTTGCTTCCATGTTTGCAATTACGTTCCTTGCATCTTCTAGAGTTTTGTCTACCAATGCTCCTCCACTTAATGCATCAATCATGCTTCTATCCATTGGTAGCAACCCCTCATAGAAGTACTGTATCAAGTAATGATCATCAATTCCATGAGGTGGACAACTGGAACACAACTTCTTGAACCTTTCCCAATACTTATAGAGATTCTCTCCATTGAATTGCTTGATCCCACATATCTCCTTTCGTAAGTTGGCGACTCTTGAAACAGGAAAGTACTTCTCCAAGAATAGCCTTTGCATATCAGTCCATGATCGTATTGATCCTGAAGGTAGATAGTATAACCAGTCTTTAGCCAAATCTGCTAATGAGAATGGAAAAATTCTATGCTTGATATGCTCCTCTGTCACTTCTCGTGATTTCACCGTAGAACACACCACATGCAACTCTTTTAGATGCTTATATGGATCTTCACCTGTAAGATCACGAAAAGCAGGCAAAATATGAAATAGTTCAGAATTAAGTTCAAAAGCAGCATCTAAAGTAGGATATTCAATACACAAGGATGGTTGATTTAGATCAGGAGTAGCCAGTTCTTTTAACGTCTGTTGGTGTTTGGCACCGCCATTCTTCCCTCTTTTAGTGATGGAACAAGAGCTTCTTCTGTATCTGCAGTTTTCTATATCACTTGATCAAAATTGAAGTTAATAAAGTGAGAGGATTGAGTCATAAAATAAGAATAACAGAAAACAAAGAATAAATAAAAACAAATAACACTCCCCGACAACGACGCCAAAATTTGGGAGCTATCGTTAGCACTCCTAAATTAATACCTTACTTCTACTCTACTATCACAAGAATAAGTATAGAAATAAGCAAGGATTGATCCCACAGAGAGTGTATTATTTTATATTTATCCAATTATTTTCCAATGAATTGGGGGTTTTGTTTTGAATAACTAAATTAACAAAAGTAAATTTAGAAGAAATATCAATAAGTAAAAATCTTCAATTCTTTAGTTCAGTATCACCTTTTTCAGAATCATGGATTAATCAAGTTTTACAATATTTATCCTTCAATGAGATTAACAACCCTAGATAACCGCGATCGCTAATTATCCAAAATTCTCCTTATGTGTAAATTTAATGCAACGATCGCCAACGAAAGATCCTAACTATCATATAACCCAGAACTATCAGTCTAGATTTAATACAATAGAAGCAAGAAGAATGAGAATTAGATTGTTTCAAGTAGACCTGGCAAAATTGGCCCAAGCCCGCAGGGCGGGCTGGCCCGTAAAAATTGGGCTTTGGGTTTAACTTCTTTAGCCCATGAAAACATGGGCCATTTTGGCCCGACCCAAATTTGGCCCGACCCGTTGTGACCCACCCGCGGGTGGCTCGGCTCGGCCCACGGGCTATTTTTTTTAACAAAACAATGCTCTCCTTGAGAATCGAACTCTAGACCTCCCTCACTCCTTAAACAAATGCTCAAACCAACTAAGCTACAAGAGTCTTTTATTCTAAAGTCACTTTATAACTTACTACATCTATTTTTAATACCTTATTACTTTTTGTTTTATTCAATCATATAATATTTTCATGAAATATAATAGACATTTTAAAAAATAAACTCGAGAATCATAATTATTCAATCATATTATATTTTCATGTAAATTTCTATTTTTTCCCTTTATAAGTTGTTAGCCTTTGGATTGTAAAAACATCCCCAATTTTTGTTTGCCTCGTTTCGGATGATAAATCCCCTCTTTTTTATATATGGTGGCGCTTTTAGTGTTATCAACTAAGTAGAGAACTTAATTATGATTCGAGTTGAAATTCATCAGGGGCTTGAATAGTGTGGTAGTACTCCCTCCCTTGTCCAAAATTTTAGAGCTTTTAAGAGAAGTTGAATTTGAACCCAGGATCATAATAGGTTATTTAACTGTAGTGAAATCGAGTATGTTAATTTTGAAGTGTACTTGTTGGTTTTTGTCACGGATGAAAGTATATAGCCAGGATATGATACTGTACTGCAGCATGTCCTAAGTTACACGCAAATTTGTTTTTGCTTCTTACTAGTGGTCATAGTAACTCTCGAGGGACTTCAATAAAAATGATAGCAGAATTTGAAAGTTTTGGGATGCTATGGTTGAGGTGTTGGTGACTTTTTGTTAGGTGCCGATCCAGACGAACAGGTAAGAAAGAATTGTTACAACAACCATACAGTGATACGGAGTTGATATGTAATAATTTTTACAAGAATCAATAGAAATGATAGCTCCATAAACTCTTCCATATGAATAGTATTAAAAAGATATGTAGTAAAGTATAGAGTGACTTTAGAATAAAAAAACTTTTCAGCTGAGTTGGTTTGAGCATTTGTTTAAGGAGTCGGGGAGGTGTAGAGTTCTATTCTCAAGGATAACATCATTTTGTAAATAAATAAATAAAAAAAGCCCGCGGTCCGGACTGGCCCGACCCAACTTGGGCCACGGGCCTCATATATTTAGCCTCAAAAAAATTGGGCCATTTTGGCCCGGCCCAAATTTGGCTCAGCCCACCGACGGCCCGGTCCGACCCGTTTTCCAGGTCTAGTTCCAACCAACAATTGCATAATCAAGAATTATTTAACTTGTCTTCTAAAAATCTTAACAATACCCAAAAGCTTGTCCACAATCAAGTATCATTAATTGCTACTTATGATTAGACATACATCATTTGCTTAATATATATCTTAATCTAGCAAATGATATTTATAAGATTAATCTAACTGGCCATATTAAATTAATCAGATAGTATAGCATACAAGAAGTTTATGTAGATAATCAGAATAAATCTCACATACGAAGAAATAAATAAAGTAAACTTGATCAAACCGTTAATTGTAAGTAAGGTTCAACATTCCTTCAGAACTGAATTGAGAAATTAGTTCGACATCCTTGATCCTCCAAAACTAGGGTTTAGATGAATGTAGAAGATGATATAAGATGATCCCCTTTATATTGGGTCTTACATGTCTTTATAAATTCTAAAACAATCCCTGAAAACCTAAAAGTTTGCAATCCAAATTGCATTAGAAGTCTGCCTAAAACTTCTCAAAACTAGAAATTACTGTTTTCTAGCTGACAATCTCGCCGGGGCGAAGTTTGGCAGAGAAGAACTCGCCGGGGCGAGTTTTTAGCCTAGCAAATCGCGCCGGGGCGAGTTTCCATTTTCTGCTGCAACATTCTTTGGTAAAATAAGCATAATTTTGGATCCAAGAAGAGTTACGAGGCCTACTACCTATAAAATTAAATCTCTCAACGAGATCTACAACTTTTATTTTTTGAGCATTGACAGATTCTGATTGGATCAACGTTGAAATCGACTCCAAGTGACTACTATGTAAATTACAACTTCCGCTTAGTAAAAATGTCATAACTTTTTCATATGAACTCTGATTGGAACGATTCAAGATGTTACGGAAAGCTAAGGAATAGATATACAATAAAATCTTAGTCCCAAGCCATGACCATGAATCCAACTTAGCATTAAAAACCCAACAATCTTCCCATTTTCCTCGTTTCAGCTCCATTTTGACCTGAAACCCATAAACAAACCTATTAAGCCCTTGTTAACAATCAAACATGCAATAGACTACGCATAAAGAAATCAAAATAAATGAATATCATGCACAAGTCAAATTCCGCCACACTTAGCTTTTATACGTCCTTGTGTAAACCAAACCCAAGGTTATGTTATCATTCAAGTAATTCTATCCAACCATAGTATCAAAAAGTTTAAGTTAAAATTCATGAATATCAATACTTATCAACAGAAACCCAATTAGCATCTCATAATCAATTCACGACTACTAACCTTATCACCTCACCAATGAATTTCATCAAATCAAATTGTATCCACATAAGTATCTATCCCACAATCAACATACTCACCCAACTTAGTTATCATGGAGCAAAAACCACGCACACTAACTCGTAACTCAAAACAAATTTTCCTGCACTTTGCCTTGCTTTTCGTAGAACCTTCTTTATATCCTAGATGACTATATTTTGATGTTTTCTTGTATTCTTCTTTTTCTTAACATGTGCAATGTATCCTTTTCTTAGGCTTTTCAGTGCTACCCACGTAACAAACTTTCCACCAACGACTCCCAAACCAGATGGTCTTAGGACACTGGGTGTAAAGACACCCCTAGGGCTTACTCATTCAAGTAACAAAGGCTACAAAAGTCGACTAGTCAAGCTGCTTTTATCCATCACACTTTTCAGCATGAATATCGATGCTTTCCGAGGCTTGGATACCCAGTTAATTCGTATAATGGACATTGAAACAGATTTTCATTATTATTTTTTTCTTACATCAATTTCATCATCATTTTTTTAACTATTCATTCAATTTTTCCCACAAGGTTCTATTATTGACATAAGCAGTGAAAATAGTTTTAAAGCAAGAAATTGGTGCACATAGATAACTCCACATATAACTTAGTCAAATAAGCATGCTTCACATATTCAAGTACTCAAATATCAACAAATTCAATTTGAATCGATTATAGTGGTTAACGACTTAGTTTTCATCTTTCATTGATCAACTAAATACCAACAGATCTTGAAACTAAGCATCAATTTTCAATCCGTGACTCTAACTCTTCAACACTTAGGCGAATAAAATCATAGAACCAAGCCAAAATTTCAGCAGATTTCGAAATTCTAGCAAATTTTAGACTATTATACCTAAAAATACAAAAAAAAACTAAAATCTAAAATTCCCTCCCCCACACTCAAACCCTACATTGTCCCTAATGTAAGAAAATCATGCAAAGTAGAAAACTACTACAACTAACAAATTAAAAAGAAAAAGGATAGTAAGATCAAATCTGAATTCTTGGGTTGCCTCCCAAGCAGCTGCCCTTGTTTATTGTCATTGGCTTGACATCTTCCCTCTCATTCTATGTAATTGGACTTGTGAACTTCAAGTATATTGGTAACAACTTCAGCTCTAAATTAGGAACATTTTATACTTCATAATCCTGCTCCTTCCCAGCCATCAAATCCTCCTTGTGTAATTGTATTTGATCAAAAGATTCCTGCACTGAATAGTTCATAACATCAGCAGCAAAAACAAAATTAATATTACCAAGATACCTTTTAGCTTCATAAATGTCGAACTGGATATTTGCTTCATTCAATTCAATGGTGAAGGTCCCACGGTATTTATCATTTAGTGTCTTCGCTGTTTGCACCGATGAAGTTGTACAATCCATATCCTCCTTGTGAAAATCTATAGAAATTATCAACTCGTCCTCTTGTTCCTCCTCATCAAACTCCATAATGGCTTTGGACACCACATTGTCACACATGGCACTGCTGCATGTCTCTGAAGTAAGCACTGACGCCTCTTGTTCTCATATCTCTGCACCACTTCTCAAAGCAGTTGCACTTACATTCTCTCTAGTTGTAACAATAGTTTAAGAAGGTAACTTCCTTGAGCCTTGAGAATCCTAATCTACTAACTGTGGTAACTAGTTAACCCACTTGGATCTCCAGATTGTGAATGGAATTCTGTATCTCTTACTGGAATTGTTGTGCTTGATTCATGAAAGCTTTGAACATATCCTCAAGGGATGATGCAGAATTAGTATGTACTGCTTCGGGATATGTTTGCATTGGTGGCCTATTATCTTCATAGCTCAAGTCGGAATGATCCTTCCACCCAGAATTGCAGATGTCTGCCCAAAGATCATATTGGTGTGAATGTTGTCATACGAATGTTCCCAAAACATTGACTTGTTGCACAGTTTCGTCCGCATGCATTATTGGACAAGCATCACTAATATGCCCTGACTTTGAACAAATTCCACACACCTTTGCAACTTGCATAGTTCCTGTAGCCATTTATCGAATAAAGCAGTTAAATTAAAAATTTGTTGCTCAATATTACTCGTGCTTACCCCATTTTCCCTTAGAGGTGGATAATCCATTCTAGTTCCATACTGCTGTGAATTTGCTGCCATGTTTGCAATTAAATTCCTTGCATCTTTTGGAGTTTTGTCTACCAATGCTCCTCCATTTGCTTCATCAATCATGCTTCTATCCATTGGTAGCAACCCCTCATAGAAGTACTGTATCAAGTAATGATCATCAATTCCGTAAGGTGGATAACTGGAACACAACTTCTTGAACCTTTCTCAATACGCATAGAGATTCTCTCCATTGAATTGCCCGATCCCATATATCTCCTTTTGTAAGTTGGCGACTCTCGAAACAGGAAAGTACTTCTCCAAGAATAGCCTTTGCATATCAGTCTATGATCGTATCAATCATGAAGGTAGATAGTATAAGTAGTCTTTAGCCAAATCTGCTAATGAGAATGGAAAAATTTTAAGCTTGATATGCTCCTCTGTCACTTCTCGTGATTTCACCATAAAACACACCACATGGAACTCCTTTAGATGCTTATATGGATCTTCACCTGTAAGACCACGAAAAGTAGGCAAAAGATGAATTAGTCCATAATTAAGTTCAAAAGCAGTATCTAAAGTAGGATATTCAATACACAAGGATGATTGATTTAGATCAGGAATAGCCATTTCTTTTAAGGTCCTGTTGGTGTTTGGCACCGCCATTCTTCCCTCTTCAAGTGATGGAACAAGAGCTTCTTCTGTATCTGTAGTTTTCTCCATCTCTTGATCAAAAATTAAATCAATAGAGTTAGAGGATTTGTAACGTCCCCAAAATACTTATAATATAATTTTCATTCTCGATCGTTAACAATACAACTTTATTCTAACTTTACATCATGATTCGATATTAAAATCACTAAAAATGTAGAATATTTAAAACTTTTATATAATTCTTTCTTTATTGCCATGAATCGCAACCTTTACCTTACATATCTTTGATTCAATTCTATTACATGAATCACTTCCTCTAAGTTACTATACAAAGTCTTACATTACAATTATTATCCATATACATCGGATAACTCAACTTTATAACTTTAAAAAAATACATTACAATCAAAACATTAAATGCATTTCTCATTTACATAAGTAAGCTTCTTGAATTACTATTGAACTCTAACATTCAACTAACACGTATCATTACCTTGCATCCTTGACTTGTAAAAATGGTTATTTGCAAGAGTGAGCTCGACAGTTCAGCAAGATCTAACAGTTTTCATGCATCACATAGCGCATAAATAACATGCTCAACACACATCTCATAATCGTTAGAGTAACATAGCATACATGCTTTAATTCACATAACAAATATAAAGATTGAGTTCCTTACTCAATCAACATTATTTAACCAAAATAATGTAGTCATAAATTAACTTTATCATTTTATGATTACAACATATATAACATATCATACTCGCTTACAACATATATAATATATCATGGAATTTAAAATAGTTCATCAATTTCATGTAGAAAATAGGAACCGAAAGACTTGCCTGTCTCGTAGATTACCAATTATCGAAAACAGCTTATAATTATCTGCTTCATGAATCCTACATAACGTATTACCATACACATCAATTATTAGTCACTTAGCAACGCTTAGCAATCGCTTAGCAATCGCTTAAGTAAATTCTAATTTACACTTCATAGTTCTCTCCCATTTATTTGACACTGTCAAATTTATATGTATAATTAACAATATAAGTTAATTATCACATAACTAATCCTCATAGTTAGTTAACCAATTTAGGTTAACTCATTCCTCTTTAACTAATAAGTTAATAATTAATTACAACATAATTAATCATATCACATAATCATATTACATTTCACATAATTAATCAAATAATAATTACATACTTATATTAAATTATAATTAAATAAATTATAATTTAAACATCCACTTTAATTATAATTACATCTTATGTTAATCAAATTATAATAACACAATTTATAATTTAATTTAAACCATTACCTTAATAATAATTAATCAAATTATAATTAAATAAACTATAATTTATAATTAATCGAACTACATCATGCATTAACTTATAATTTAATCATATTATAATTTAAATTAAACAATTACTTAGATTATAAATAATCAATTTCAATTCATGCACTCATTAAATTATAATTAAATAAATTATAATTTAAATTACACATTCACCTTATTTATAATTATTCCAAATTATAATCACATATTAAGTTATAATTACTCAAATTATACTTCAAGTTAAACATTTATTTTGATTATAATTAATCAAACTATATTCATTATAATTTAATAAATTATAATTTAAATTAAACCTTTATTATAATTATAATTATTCAAATGATAATTACCAATTATGTTTTATTAATATAATTCATTACTATTATTTTAGCATTTTAATGTATGCTTCAATTCATATTATTTTCAACATTAAGTTAACTTTCATGATACAAGCAAAATACACAAAATAAACATTTTTTTTCTTTTCTGTATACCCCCTGCCGAGGCAGGGGTTTTGGCTTTGAAAGGCCCGCCGAGGCGGGCCCCCTACAGCGGCACAATTTTGGTTCGCGAACTGTGCAGAGAAAAACCAATTTGGCTTATTTCTCCACATCGAGTTTCGAATTTAGCCAACTAATAACACATAAAACTTTACATAAACATAATATTAAAGTTTCTAACATGTTTTAACACATTGAATCATTAAAACACATAATCAAAAACTCAATTTCATGATTTATAAAGAAAAGCCATTGTTAAGAGCTCTTGATGAAATTGAACACTGAACTTTTGTTTTTAAACCAATTCACACAATTTCAAGCACAGTAAATAAATTTTTAAACATGCTATCATCATCTACAATTAATTTAAACAAAAATGAACAATCAAACATAAACTTTTGATTTTAAAAGAAAACTATACATATTTTCAAAATATTTTCTCTGTAACTTCTTGATGAACATGAATCCCTCATGTTCATCATATACACATGGATTAAACATCCTAATTAAGCATATAAATCAATTATAAGTATATATTGACATAATTCATACATATACATCATGTTTATATAAATTTCTCGTTAATTCATATACACAGAGAACTAATACTCATAAAGAACATAAAAACATAATTAAAAACAAGGAATTGAGATTATACCCTTGTTATTTAGGATAACAAGATGAAGATGATGATTGTGAGATTTTAACAAGGACTTTCTCTCAAAGACTTCCTCCTTCACTCTTCTTCTTCTCTCTTCTTTTCTCTCTAACTTTTATTTTCTTTCTATATATTTTTGTTCTTCTTTTGTTCTAACTGACTAACATCTAACTCTTTTGTTTTCTAAACTAACGTATATTACATTATACATATAACTAATATGATATATATTATATGTATAATTATATAATATATAACTCCTAATATTTAACCACCCAATTTAATACCATAATTGCAATTAATAAAAAGAAGTTATAATTTGAATTTTAAAAGCCCTAAGACTTGTTTGGCAAAACAACATTATTTTTAAAAATAGATTTTGTGTAGTTAAGGCCTTGTTCGGTATAACCTTTTAAAAACAGTTTTAAGGGCCTTGTTTGGGTAAAACTAATTTAAAAACCCTTTTTATTCTTTTAATAAATCCTTTAACAAATATTCTTAATGTTATATTTTAATTAATTAAATCTTATCATAAAATTTAATTAATTAAAAGTTAACATCAATTAATCACATAAAAATTATCACATTATAATTACTCGTTAATTATAATTTCATGCAACAATTACCATATAATTTCATCTAATTTAATTATCTCAATTAAGGTAGAACTATAACATAAAATTATTATATATTAATTAAATTAAATAATTAAATATTTATTTAATTAATATATTACACTTAATTAAATTACTCCATAACCATCACATAATTTATTTATTTAACTCAATAAATAAATTAATTAAAATATTTATTTACTTCAATAAATATTAAAAATAATATATACAATTCTCTTCACACCAAATTATATATTTCACAATATATAACATATATACACATACTCATACTCAAAACATCTCATAATAATAATTTATTTATTAAATTCTTATTTATAAATTCTTAAAAAATCTGGGTTGTCACATCCTTCCCTCCTTATAAGGATTCCGTTCCTCGGAATCAACGAAAATCTCCATTACTCTATTTTCACAAAATCTCTTCACAATTTTGCTCGTTGAATAACTTCAACACATTATCTTAACAAAAATTTTATACATATATACAACTCCATTCATTTCTTCAATAAAATTTAGGTTTTATTACATAACCTTCAATCATATATCAAATATTATATATTCTTTAACTCGTTCATTTCCTTTCTAAGGATTATTACCATATACTCTACTCGTCGAATTCATATATTTCATAATTCACTATCTTATAAGTATTCGGGTTATCACATTCACCCTTTTTCCAGAAATTTCGTCCTCGAAATTTTAATAATCTATCAAAAAAGATTTTACGTTAATCTGTATTCACTGGATTATTTGCGTTCTACAATTACTTCTTTCTAAGGAATATCCTTCTTACCACATTCACCTTCAGAATAATAAGAATCTTCCACAATTGCTCAATAATTGGGAAGTGATATAAATAACTCAGGAATTTAAAAGATTTTAAATCATGTTGAGGGGTCGCAAGACCTTGAACGTATATTTAGGGGTCGCAAGGCCTTGAACGTATATTTAGGTTTAATAGTGCTTCACCCCCGGTACTTCACACTATAAACCACATCGGTGCTCTAGGTGATCAAGTTATCGCACCACTACGTCGTGCACAAACGTAGTACATCGTAACGACTATATGCGTTACACTCGGAACTATTGTCTCCGATAACATGTCCCATTTTATAGGGTTGTTCACCTCAGCTTCTTAACATCTGAATCCGCACCAAAACAATTTGGTTTGGCATAGTTTGACCAAGAACGCTCGAATTTCATAAACATCTTTCAATATTTGTCTAGCTGAATCAAGTAGCATAGACTTCTAGCAATAATTTGGAAGTCAATCGAAATATATATATATATATATATATATATATATTTAACCAACTCAATAAAATATTTTTTTTGTTTAAGGAAACTAAAAGCAAATAAATCTTTTTTTTATAGTTTAAGGAAACTAAAAAATAAATAAATCTTTTTATAATATCTTGATACCGTACCATAGTAATGGTACGTTGAGGATTTCGTCATTACATGACGTCGTCATACTACACCATACCATAGTGGGCTGACGATCATACGATCACATCCAACACTAGGTTTAACTAAATTGATAACTTTCTCGATTATTGTTTCTACACCATATTAAATGATGCATAGAATATATAAAATATATTTTAAAAATTTTAAAATTCTTTTTGTCTAGCAGAAGCAATTAGCATAGACATGTGAATAATAGCACTATTTTAAAAAAATTCATTAGTTCCATCATTTGATCCAAAGTTTTTCAAGAAAACAGAAGTGTAATATCAGCACGAAGTCAATAAATTTCGAAAATCTAGCAAAGCTAAGAGATTTAGAATATAAAAACTTTCTCCATCAATTAAAATCTTTACTCCATCGTTTCATTACTTAATCATTCTATCAATTTTAAACAACATCAATGCTTTCTATACTATAACCTTTCTATACCCAGTATAGTTCATCAAACTTACCACACTTTGGAAGTTCAGGAACTTGCCACAATAATATGAGTTTAAGAACTTGTCCTATTAATACATTGTCAAAGAATTGATCAGAGACTATGCTTAGGGGTTCAAAACATACATACGATTATGAGTCACGAACTTACCACAGGTATGATTTTTAAGAACTCGTCTAACCTTAAGATGATCTAATCTAATCTTAATATCATCTTACTAACTTTCTATTGTTTCTAAATATCAAATATAAATATGAGAAAAGAATCACCTTCTTGCCATATATATATATATATATATATATATATATATATATATATATATATATATATATATCGATAATGCGACACCAACATTCCAACGATCAATATGATAAACCAAGTGTAAGCACAAAACTCCTGCCCATACAAAGGTTTGTACAACTCAGCCACCACATGAGCCCTCAGTTGAAATCCCACTTAATTCTATCTTACTCTTAACTTCTCGCTCTATACTCGATACAGACTCCTGTATCTCATCTTTTATAACTCCTCGTGAGTTAATCTCGTACTATATCATAGTACATTCTCGTTATAGACTCAAACTATAACTATTCAATTATTATAGACCATCTGTCTTTTAAAACTTTAAAAGATCACGCCGTGATCTTATCCTATAATCATCTCCCTTATGATTCTTTCTTATCTCATTATCGTTTATTTTACAATCTTCTTATCTTTACCTTTTATCATGTCATATCATAATTTTATTATGCTTTTAAATCTTATAGACTTTGTCTATTCAACGTTATCCGTCATCTCGATTATTGGAGTTAGGAAACTCCTGATTCTTATCTTTATATCTCTTCAAGATGCTTCTTTGAATCTTCTTGTTTATTTAACAACTCTTCTTTTAAGAAATTTCTAATTTCATCCATATAGCTCAATATTTTATTCGAGTTTTATTCCTCGTCGTTCTCATCTTCTTCTTATAACATTTCTAGGACTTAACTCATCATATACATCTACGTATGTGAAAAGAATCACCTTTTCGTTATACGTAACTTAAACTTAACTTCTTATAACCTAAGGTCATAGCCTAAGGTACTCTTACCTAAGGTGTATAACCTATCAGCTTTAATACCAACTGTAACGACCCAAAAATACTTATAATATAATTCTCATTCTCGATCGTTAACAATACAACTTTATTCTAACTTTACATCATGATTCGATATTAAAATCACTAAAAATGCAGAATATTTAAAACTTTTATATAATTCTTTCTTTATTGCCATGAATCGCAACCTTTACCTTACATATCTTTGATTCAATTCTATTACATGAATCACTTCCTTTAAGTTACTATACAAAGTCTTACATTACAATTATTATCCATATACATCGGATAACTCAACTTTATAACTTAAAAAAAACACATTACAATCAAAACATTAAATGCATTTCTCATTTACATAAGTAAGCTTCTTGAATTACTATTGAACTCTAACATTCAACTAACACGTATCATTACCTTGCATACTTGACCTGCAAAAATGGTTATTTGCAAGAGTGAGCTCGACAGCTCAGCAAGATCTTACAGTTTTCATGCATCACATAGCACATAAATAACATGCTCAACACACATCTCATAATCGTTAGAGTAACATAGCATATATGCTTTAATTCACATAACAAATATAAAGATTGAGTTCCTTACTCAATCAACATTATTTAGCCAAAACAATGTAGTAATAAATTAACTTTAAAATTTTATGATTACAACATATATAACATATCATACTCGCTTACAACATATATAATATATCATGGAAGTTAAAATAGTTCATCAATTTCATGTAGAAAATAAGAACCGAAAGACTTGCCTGTCTCGTAGATTACCAATTACCGAAAATAGCTTATAATTATCTGCTTCATGAATCCTACATAACGTATTACCATACACATCAATTATTAGTCACCTAGCAACGCTTAGCAATCGCTTAAGTAAATTCTAATTTACACTTCATAGTTCTCTCCTATTTATTTGACACACTGTCAAATTTACATGTATAGTTAACAATATAAGTTAATTATCACATAACTAATCCTCATAGTTAGTTAACCAATTTAGGTTAACTCATTCCTCTTTAACTAATAAGTTAATAATTAATTACCACATAATTAATCATATCACATAATCATATTACATTTCACATAATTAATCAATTAATAATTACATACTCATATTAAATTATAATTAAATAAATTATAATTTAAACATCCACTTTAATTATAATTACATCTTATAATAATCAAATTATAATTACACAATTTATAATTTAATTTAAACCATTACCTTAACAATAATTAATCAAATTATAATTAAACAAACTATAATTTATAATTAATCGAACTACATCATGCATTAACGTATAATTTAATCATATTATAGTTTAAATTAAACAATTACTTAGATTATAAATAATCAATTTCAATTCATGCACTCATTAAATTATAATTAAATAAATTATAATTTAAATTACACATTCACCTTAATTATAATTATTCCAAATTATACTAACATATTAAGTTATAATTATTCAAATTATACTTCAAGTTAAACATTTACTTTGATTATAATTAATCAAACTATATTTATTATAATTTAATAAATTATAATTTAAATTAAACCTTTATTATAATTATAATTATTCAAATTATAATTATAATTATTCAAACTGTAATTACGAATTATATTTTATTAATATAATTCATTACTATTATTTTAGCATTTTAATGTATGCTTCAATTCATACAATTTTCAACATTAAGTTAACTTTCATGATACAAGCAAAATACACAAAATAAACATTTTTTTTTCTTTTCTGCTACCCCCCGCCGGGGCGGGGGTTTTGGCTTTGAAAGGCCCGCCGAGGCGGGCCCCCTACAGCGGCACAATTTTGGTTCGCGAACTGTGCAGAGAAAAACCAATTTAGCTTATTTCTCCACATCGAGTTTCGAATTTAGCTAACTAATAACACATAAAACTTTACAGAAACATAATATTAAAGTTTCTAACATGTTTTAACACATTGAATCATTAAAACACATAATCAAAAACTTAATTTCATGATTTCTGAAGAAAAGCCATTGTTAAGAGCTCTTGATGAAATTGAACACTAAACTTTTGTTTTTAAATCAATTCACACAATTTCAAGCACAGTAAATAAATTTTTAAACATGCTATCATCATCTACAATTAATTTAAACAAAATGGAACAATCAAACATGAACTTTTGATTTTAAAAGAAAACTATACATATTTTCAAAATATTTTCTCTGTAACTTCTTGATGAACATGAATCCCTCATGTTCATCATATACACATGGATTAAACATCCTAATTAAGCATATAAATCAATTATAAGTATATATTGACATAATTCATACATATACATCATGTTTATATAAATTTCTCGTTAATTCATATACACAGAGAACTAATACTCATAAAGAACATAAAAACATAATTAAAAACAAGGAATTGAGATTATACCCTTGTTATTTAGGATAACAAGATGAAGATGATGATTGTGAGATTTTAACAAGGACTTTCTCTCAAAGACTTCCTCCTTCACTCTTCTTCTTCTCTCTTCTTTTCTCTCTAACTTTTATTTTCTTTCTATATATTTTTGTTCTTCTTTTGTTCTAACTGACTAACATCTAACTCTTTTGTTTTCTAAACTAACGTATATTACATTATACATATAACTAATATGATATATATTATATGTATAATTATATAATATATAACTCCTAATATTTAACCACCCAATTTAATACCATAATTGCAATTAATAAAAAGAAGTTATAATTTGAATTTTAAAAGCCCTAAGACTTGTTTGGCAAAACAACATTATTTTTAAAAATAGATTTTGTGTAGTTAAGGCCTTGTTCGGTATAACCTTTTAAAAACAGTTTTAAGGGCCTTGTTTGGGTAAAACTAATTTAAAAACCCTTTTTATTCTTTTAATAAATCCTTTAACAAATATTCTTAATGTTATATTTTAATTAATTAAATCTTATCATAAAATTTAATTAATTAAAAGTTAACATCAATTAATCACATAAAAATTATCACATTATAATTACTCGTTAATTATAATTTCATGCAACAATTACCATATAATTTCATCTAATTTAATTATCTCAATTAAGGTAGAACTATAACATAAAATTATTATATATTAATTAAATTAAATAATTAAATATTTATTTAATTAATATATTACACTTAATTAAATTACTCCATAACCATCACATAATTTATTTATTTAACTCCATAAATAAATCAATTAAAATATTTATTTACTTCAATAAATATTAAAAATAATATATACAATTCTCTTCACACCAAATTATATATTTCATAATATATAACATATATACACATACTCATACTCAAAACATCTCATAATAATAATTTATCTATTAAATTCTCATTTATAAATTCTTAAAAAATCTGGGTTGTCACATCCTTCCCTCCTTATAAGGATTCCGTCCTCGGAATCAACGAAAACCTCCCTTACTCGATTTTCACAAAATCTCTTCACAATTTTGCTCATTGAATAACTTCAACACATTATCTTAACAAAAATTTTATACATATATACTACTCCATTCATTTCTTCAACAAAATTTAGGTTTTATTACATAACCTTCAATCATATATCAAATATTATATATTCGTTAACTCGTACTTTTCTTTTTTAAGGATTATTACTATATACTCTACTCGTCGAATTCATATATTTCATAATTCACTATCTTATAAGTATTCGGGTTATCACATTCACCATTTTTCCAAGAATTTCGTCCTCAAAATTTTAATAATCTATCAAAAAAGATTTTACGTTAATCTGTATTCACTGGATTATTTGCGTTCTACAACTACTTCTTTCTAAAGAATATCCTTCTTACCACATTCACCTTCAGAATAATAAGAATCTTCCACAATTGCTCAATAATTGGGAAGTGATATAAATAACTCAGGAATTTAAAAGATTCTAAATCATGTTGAGGGGTCGCAAGACCTTGAACGTATATTTAGGTTTAATAGTGCTTCACCCCCGGTACTTCACACTATAAACTGCATTGGTACTCTAGGTGATCAAGCTATCGCACCACTACGTCGTGCACAAACGTAGTACATCGTAACAACTATATGCGTTATACTCGGAACTATTGTCTCCGATAACATGTCCCATTTTATAGGGTTGTTCACCTCAGCTTCTTATCATCTAACCTTAAGATGATCTAATCTAATCTTAATATCATCTTACTAACTATCTATTATTTCTAAATATCAAATATAAATATGAGAAAAGAATTACCTTCTCGTCATATATATATATATATATATATATATATATATATATCGATAACGCGACACCAACATTCCAACGATCAATATGATAAACCAAGTGTAAGCACAAAACTCCTGCCCATACAAAGGTTTGTACAACTCAGCCACCACATGAGCCCTCAGTTGAAATCCCACTTAATTCTATCTCTCTTAACTTCTCGCTCTATACACGATACAGACTCCTGTATCTCATCATTTATAACTCCTCGTAAGTTAATCTCGTACTATATCATAGTACATTCTCGTTATAGACTCAAACTATAACTATTCAATCATTACAGACTATATGTCTTTTAAAACTTTAAAAGATCACGCCGTGATCTTATCCTATAATCATCTCCCTTATGATTCTTTCTTATCTCATTATCGTTTGTTTTACAATCTTCTTATCTTTACCTTTCATCATGTCATATCATGATTTTATTATGCTTTTAAATCTTATAGACTTTGTCTATTCATCGTTATCCGTCATGTCGATTATTGGAGTTAGGAAACTCCTGATTCTTATCTTTATATCTCTTCAAGATGCTTCTTTGAATCTTCTTGTTTATTTAACAACTCTTCTTTTAAGAAATTTCTAATTTCATTCATATAGCTCAATATTTTATTCGGGTTTATTCCTCGTTGTTCTCATCTTCTTCTTATAACATTTCTAGGACTTAACTCATCCTATACATCTACGTATGTAAAAAGAATCACCTTTTCGTTATACGTAACTTAAACTTAACTTCTTATAACCTAAGGTCATAGCCTAAGGTACTCTTACCTAAGGTGTATAACCTATCAGCTTTAATACCAACTGTAACGACCCAAAATAATTATAATATAATTCTCATTCTCGATCGTTAACAATACAACTTTATTCTAACTTTACATCATGATTCGATATTAAAATCACTAAAAATGCAGAATATTTAAAACTTTTATATAATTCTTTCTTTATTGCCATGAATCGCAACCTTTACCTTACATATCTTTGATTCAATTCTATTACATGAATCACTTCCTCTAAGTTACTATACAAAGTCTTACATTACAATTATTATCCATATACATCGGATAACTCAACTTTATAACTTAAAAAAAACACATTACAATCAAAACATTAAATGCATTTCTCATTTACATAAGTAAGCTTCTTGAATTACTATTGAACTCTAACATTCAACTAGCACGTATCATTACCTTGCATCCTTGACCTGCAAAAATGGTTATTTGCAAGAGTGAGCTCGACAGTTCAGCAAGATCTAACTGTTTTCATGCATCACATAACACATAAATAACATGCTCAACATACATCTCATAATCGTTAGAGTAACATAGCAAACATGCTTTAATTCACATAACAAATATAAAGATTGAGTTCCTTACTCAATCAATATTATTTAACCAAAATAATGTAGTCATAAATTAACTTTAACATTTTATGATTATAATATATATAACATATCATACTCGCTTACAACATATATAACATATCATGGAATTTAAAATAGTTCATCAAGTTCATATAGAAAATAGGAACCGAAAGACTTGCCTATCTCGTAGATTACCAATTATCGAAAACAGCTTATAATTTATCTGCTTAATGAATCCTACATAACGTATTACCATACACATCAATTATTAGTCACCTAGCAATGCTTAGCAATCGCTTAAGTAAATTCTAATTTACACTTCATAGTTCTCTCCTATTTAGTTGACACACACTGTCAAATTTATATGTATAGTTAACAATATAAGTTAATTATCACATAACTAATCCTCATAGTTAGTTAACCAATTTAGGTTAACTCATTCCTCTTTAACTAATAAGTTAATAATTAATTACCACATAATTAATCACATCACATAATCATATTACATTTCACATAATTAATCAATTAATAATTACATACTCATATTAAATTATAATTAAATAAATTATAATTTAAACATCCACTTTAATTATAATTACATCTTATGTTAATCAAATTATAATTACACAATTTATAATTTAATTTAAACCATTACCTTAATAATAATTAATCAAATTATAATTAAATAAATTATAATTTATAATTAATCGAACTACATCATGCATTAACTTATAATTTAAACATATTATAATTTAATTTAAACAATTACTTAGATTATAAATAATCAATTTCAATTCATGCACTCATTAAATTATAATTAAATAAATTAAAATTTAAATTACACATTCACTTTAATTATAATTATTCTAAATTATAATTACATATTAAGTTATAATTACACAAATTATACTTCAAGTTAAACATTTACTTTGATTATAATTAATCAAACTATATTCATTATAATTTAATAAATTATAATTTAAATTAAACCTTTACTATAATTATAATTATTCAAATGATAATTACGAATTATGTTTTATTAATATAATTCATTACTATTATTTTAGCATTTTAATGTATGCTTCAATTCATACAATTTACCACATTAAGTTAACTTTCATGATACAAGCAAAATACACAAAATAAATACTTTCTTTTCTTTTTTGCATACCCCCCGCAGAGGCGGGAGTTTTGGCTTTGAAAGTCCCGCCGGGGCGGGCCCCTGTAGCGGCTCAATTTTGGTTCGCGAACTGTGCAGAGAAAAAACTAATTTGGCTTATTTCTCCACATCGAGTTCCGAATTTAGCCAACCAATTACACATAAAACTTTACAGAAACATAATATTAAAGTTTCTAACATGTTTTAACACATTGAATCATTAAAACACATAATCAAAAACTCAATTTCATGATTTCTGAAGAAAAGCCATTGTAAAGTGCTCTTGATGAAATTGAACACTGAACTTTTATTTTTAAACCAATTCATACAATTTAAAGCACAGTAAATAAATTTTTAAACATGATATCATCATCTACGATTAATTTAAACAAAAATGAACAATCAAACATAAACTTTTAATTTTAAAAGAAAACTATACATATTTTCAAAATATTTTCTCTGTAACTTCTTGATGAACATGAATCCCTCATGTTCATCATATACACATGGATTAAACATCCTAATTAAGCATATAAATCAATTATAAGCATATAATGACACAATTCATACATATACATCATGTTTATATAAATTTCTCGTTAATTCATATACACGGAGAACTAATACTCATGAAGAACATAAAAACATAATTAAAAACAAGGAATTGAGATTATACCCTTGTTGTTTAGGAGAACAAGATGAAGATGATAATGGTGAGTTTTTAACAAGGACTTTCTCTCAAAGCCTTCCTCCTTCCCTCTTCTTCTTCTCTCTTCTTTTCTCTCTAACTTTTCTTTTCTTTCTCTATATTTTTGTTCTTCTTTTGTTCTAACTGACTAACATCTAACTCTTTTGTTTTCTAAACTAACGTATATTACAATATACATATAACTAATATGATATATATTATATGTATAATTATATAATATATAACTCCTAATATTTAAGCACCCAATTTAATACCATAATTGCAATTAATATAAAGAAATTATAATTTGAATTTTAAAAGCCCTAAGGTTTGTTTGGCAAAACAACATTATTTTTAAAAACAGATTTTTTTGTAGTTAAGGCCTTGTTTGGTAAAACCTTTTAAAAATAGTTTTAAGAGCCTTGTTTGGGTAAAACTAATTTAAAAACCCTTTTTATTCTTTTAATAAATCTTTTAACAAATATTCTTAATGTTATATTTTAATTATTTAAATTTTATCATAAAAATTTAATTAATTAAAAGTTAACATCAATTAACCACATAAAAATTATCACATTATAAGTACTCGCTAATTATAATTTCATGCAACAATTACCATATAACTTCATCTAATTTAATTATCTCAATTAAATTAGAACTATAACATAAAATTATTATATATTAATTAAATGAAATAATTAAATATTTATTTAATTAATATATTAGACTTAATTAAATTACTCCATAACCATCACATAATTTATTTATTTAACTCAATAAATAAATCAATTAAAATATTTATTTACTTTAATAAATATTAAAATTAATATATACAATTCTCTTCACACCAAATTATATATTCCACAATATATAACATATATACACATACTTATACTCAAAATATCTCATAATAAGAATTTATTTATTAAATTCTTATTTATAAATTCTTAAAAAATCCGAGTTGTCACAAGATTGAGTCATAAAACAAAAATAACAGAAAACAAAGAATAAATAAAAACAAATAACACTCCCCGACAATGTCGCCAAAATTTGGGAGCTGTCGTTAGTACTCCTAAATTAATACCTTACTTCTATTCTACTATCACAAGAATGAGTATAGAAATAAGCAAGGATCGATTCTACAGAGAGTGTATTATTTTATATTTATCTAATTATTTTCCAATTAATTGGGGTTTTTTTTTGAATAACTAAATTAACAAAAGTAAATTTAGAAGAAATATTAATAAGTAAAAATATTCAATTCTTCAGTTCCGTATCCCATTTTCACAATCTCAGATTAATCAAGTTTTATAATATTTATCCTTTAATGAGATTAACAACCCTAAATAACCACGATAGCTAATTATCCAAAATTCTCCTTATGTGTAAATCTAATGTGACATTCGCCAACGAAAGATCCTAACTATCATATAACCCAGAACTATCAGTCTTGATTTAATACAATAGAAGAATGAAGAATGAGAATTAGATTGTTCCAAGCAACAATTCCACAATCAAGAATTATTTAACTTGTCTTCTGAAAATCTTAACAATACCCAAAAGCTTGTCCACAATCAAGTATCATTAATTGCTACTTATGATTAGACATATATCGTTTGCTTAATATATATCTTAATCTAGCAGATGATATTTATCAGATTAATCTAACTAGCCATATCAAATTAATCAGATAGTATAGCATACAAGAAGTTTATGTAGATAATCAAAATAAATCTCACATACGAAGAAATAAATAAAGTAAACTTGATTAAACTGTTAATTATAAGTAAGGTTCAACATCCCTTCAGAATTGAATTGAGGAATTAGTTCGACATCCTTGATCCTCCAAAACTAGGGTTTAGATGAATGTAGAAGATGATATATGATGATATAAGATGATCCCCTTTATATTGGGACTTACATGTCTTTATGAAGTCTAAAACAATCCCTGAAAACCTAAAAGTTCACAATCCAAATTGTATTAGAAGTCTGCCTAAAACTTCCCAAAACTAGAAATTACTGTTTCCTTGCCGACAATCTCGATGGGGCGCGTTTTCCTTCATAAAAACTCCCCGGGGCAAAGTTTGGCAGAGAAGACCTAACCAGGGCAAAGTTTTCCTTCATTAAAACTCGCTGGGGTGAAGTTTGGCGGAGAAGAACTCGCCAGGGTGAGTTTTTAGCCTAGCAAATCATGCCAGGGCAAGTTTCCATTTTCTGATGCGACATCCTTTGGTAAAATAAGGATAACTTTTGATCCAAAAGAGTTACGAGGCCTGCTACCAATCAAATCGAAGCTCTCGATGAGATCTACAACTTTTATTCTTTGAGAATTAATAGATTCTGATTGGATCAAGGTTGAAATCGGCTCTAAGTGACTGCTATGTAAATTGCAACTTCCACTTTGTAAAAATGTCATAACTTTTTCATATGAACTCTGATTGGGACGATTCAAGATGTTACGAAAAGCTAAGGAATAGCTCTACAATAAAATTTAAGTCCCAAGCCAAGACCATGAATCCAACTTAGCATTAAAAACCCAACAATCTTCCTATTTTCCTCGTTTTAACTCCATTTTGACCTGAAACCCATAAACAAACCTATTAAGCCGTTGTTAACAACTAAACATACAATAGACTATGCATAAAGGAATTAAAATAAATGAATATTATGCACTCATCACAGGACATCGATCAGCTTGATCTTCATCAGGTTCTTTAATATATACTACCGTCGTTCGCTGAAAATATTTTTATTTTAAGCAAGTGTGAGCATTCAATTGCCCAGCAAATCATAGCAGTTGAATAACAACCAAAGCAAGAATCAAAATTCTTTTAAGACTTCAATAACCGAATAATGGTTATGAAGCAGCTCGAATAATAGGAAAACGTTCTGATTCCTACCATTTTAAAACATTCATTATATTTCCTTCGTCATACTTTCATTTTCTACTCATTCATATACATTCTGTCTGGCTAGATTTATTAGCACATAATTAACAATAACAGTTCATGAATAAATCGAACTTCTTAACATGAAGCGTTTCAATCACAGAATAGTTCATTTCACAGAAACACCGAAGTGTTAACATTATGGCACAAGGCCTCATACATACCAACACCTTGTACAAATATCGCACTTTTGCATATACGAAATACTTTCTCATGTTTTACATCTGAGAAATTTAAGAAACTAACATTCATACTAAAATATGAATGAAGTTAGGAAACTTGCCTTACGCACAGCTACCGCTTACGGTTTACGCTGAACTACTCATCGAAATTCCTATGTATCACATAAGGAATAACACATACCAATTAGTCATATACTTGACTTATGCATTGGTTTAAACTTCACTTTACTTCCTATGGTTCGCATTCTTGTAATTTAAGTCTACGCGACCAACTTTACTTTCATTCCTTCGGTTGTTATGACATATGGAAATGTCACAACCTTACGATTATCTTTTATGATAATTTACATTCTTATCTTCTTCTCATAACATCTACACTTAGCATATATCGAGTCTCTAACAGTATTCAATATAGTACACTGAGTGGTTTCCCACAAATAATCAACAAACTAGTTTTCCGTCTCGTCTACACTGTCTTTCACAGCGAGTTAGATCGGTTGCTAGTTCGTATTAATCGTCACTCTCTGACGGGATCATTTAGCCCATATACTATATCTCGACCATTATAGACTACGATTGCATTACAATTTAGACTTAACTTATCCGAACCATTATTACTATAATGTTCGTTAAGTTAATCCTCATTACATTGCTTATAACGTCCGGTCCATTTGACTCAAAACGTTATCCAAATTATTATTGTTAACTCGGCTTGTTCAACGTTATACGTTATTTTTATTCTCTTATTACCGTTCGTTACGGCTTCTTTGATGATTACACATCTTACTTACTAACTTTGTCAACGTCTAAGTCATACAACCAATGTATACTTAGAACGTACACCCGACGCCGATACAGTTCACGAGGATCGTTCACATATCCTTCGTTCACGTATCCTGCGTTCACATTACTCGTCTCTTAAACTTTCAATTAACCTTTACTTAAGGTTTAAATCACTTGTTTAAGTGTTACATTATGTGAATTATATGTTCACTATCATTCCCTACACGTTCCCAAGTGTTGAGCATACAAAAGCTCTTCACTGGCTTTTCCCCTGCACCGGCGCTGCGGCTCCGGTTCTCTTTGGTTTGGCTGCGGTGCGGTGCCCCATATGTAGTGTCCAACCTCCCATACTGGCGCAGCGGTGCCACCTTTTACACTTCTGCACCTGAAGAGAATTTTTCCTGGGCAGGCGCTGCGGCGCCAGCTTCTTAGGCATGGGCGGCGCTGCGGCGCTGTGGGGCTGGCCCTCAGCCTTAGAAATTTTTTTCAAACTTTGAACTTCCTGAGCTCGTAACGCGATCGTTATAACTCAAAATTCTTAACCATTCATTATGGTTTTACTTGTTCTTAGTTATTAATATTTTAATATTCACTAATATCCACCTTATCCCTTCGTACAATTCATGCATCACCAATTATCACTTCTCTATCAATTTAAGAATTGAAGGAAGATGAAAATTCAAGGTTTAATACTTATACCTATTAGTGTTCTTGAGTTCTTGAATTTGTTCTTGACAAAAATCTTACATAGCTTCTTTTCCTCTTCTCTTGCTTGTTATAAGCTCTTCCTTCTCTCTTCTCTTCTCTCTCAATATGAGTTGGTGATTTTTCAAACGCACAAATGAACCACTAACCTTCTCTTATATAGGATTTGCAAGACCAAGGGCACAATGGTCATTAAGGCAAACCTTTTTAACCCATATCATGCCCATGTCTCCCCACATGCTATCCCATGTGCTCCCATTTGCTAGCACATGGCCACAATGTCTCCCCCATGTCTCCCCATATGGGTTGCCCCATGGGTTTTACCCACCCGATGACCCATTGGTTCGACCCACGGGTTCGGTTCTTAATTTGGGCTTAACATAAATTCCCATTAGGCTTATTCTTGGGCTTGATTTAATAATATCATTGGGACTTAATCATTCACCAATTGAGCTTGACAAAATTCAAGTCCAATAGTTAAAGTCCATTAAAACTTATCGTATTCTCATCGTATAATTCTCGTATTCTCTTCGTATATACTTCGTATGATATTCATGTTATACGTCGTATTCATTTTTGTACCATACTCGTATAATAACTAATTTTATACTCGTATTCCTTGTGTATAATAATCGTTATTATTACACTTAACCATTTCTTCTTCGATTTCACTTTTCCTAACCCTTAGGGTTTTAAGTCCGCAAGCGAAAACTTCGCGAGCCATAACTAAAATATTATTACATATTCCATCTTTTTTTAGAATCCTATCATTACGCGTTTCTTGAAATTTCAATAATAATTCTTGAGCAGAAATGAATGAATAATGTTTTTCTTCGAGAAAAACTTTTATCGGCTAACTTAACTTTTCACGGTATCTTACCATCAAATCTTTTGACATAATGTCATTCCGACATCCCGATCTCCCAGAAAGGCTTAGGGTTCTCAAACCCTAACCTTTAGGGTTTCAATATTTGAATAGTGCCTATTTCGTCTTTTTCTCAAAAATATTTTTGTTCCTGAAAATATTTTATTTTCGTCTTAAAAATTCTTACTCATTCATTCTAGCTCGTAGCCAGATTCTTCCGGTTTTTAATCATCCTATGTCATAGAATGACTAATAAACACATAACATAGAAAATAATTAATAAATATTCATTTTATTAATTATTAATTCTTTAAACTTAATTTCTGGACAATCCAATTTTCTGGGTTGTCACACATATTCCGAAAGACAGAACACGAAGCTTCCAGGAGAAGCTTTGTGAATAGTAAGGAGGTTGGTTAAGGAGGTGTGAATAATAACTTTTGGGGCGAAATGACTATTTTCCTCCTAGCCTTGGTTTTCTATATAAGGAAGCCTTAGCCTTTATTTTTCATTATTGAAAAAGTCACCAACACTTAGAGAGAGAGAGAGAGAGAGAGAGAGAGAGAGAGAGAGAGAGAGAGAGAGAGAGAGATTTCGGATGGAGCAAAAGAAGAAGGAAAATATTGAAAAGCTAGCACAAATCGCAAGCTTTGTCAAGAGGAAGAAGATTAATGAAGGAATGTAATCCAAAACCTAACTTCCATCAAAATTTTCTTTAAGTTTTATATGGAAACATATAGCTTATGGATAATAGAAGTAAGAGATGTTAAGAAACGGTTTCCTTATGGTTGAATCATAAGGAAATGAAGGAATAAGAATTAAAAGTTAGTTTATAAATTTCTTAAAAGCTTTTTATATAAAGTATGAATCGCTTATTATTAATGGACAATTCAGATGAGTTATATGAACTCTTCGACGTTATAAGGATGCATTATCAAACTTGTAACATTAAAATGCGAGAAAACATAAAATCGTAATCATAATATCTATTAAAAATGAAGAATGGACGAAGAACATGAACAACGAACGAAGAACGCGAAGAACGCGGTAAGAAGTTGTTGACAAATTGAAAACCATCGTAAGTTAGATGCTTATGTTTTGTTATGATCATATATGAATAACCAATGGATTGATTCCATTTGGTTCGGAGTAAAAATTTTGAGTAACGAAGTTATGGCGAAAGTTACGAGTTTAAACGTTAATCGTCGAAATCGTAAATTTCCCGAAATGAAAGTCAAAAGTCACCGTTTAACTCGGAAACCTTGGTTTTCGATGATGTATCGTATAATTAGGTAATTAAGACTTGCAGGAGCAAGAACGGTCGAATTCAGACTTAAAAGGAAGAAATGATTGTCGAACGTTCACGAACGTTTAACAAATGAGTTAAAATGGACGAAACGGTGAATTTCTCGCCAACGGATTCAGAAATTGAATTTGACTGGATAGAATCGAAGGGTATGAGATATGTGAGATAATGGATTTTGAAAGAGTTACATGCTTGGGAAGGAATCGAATTAAAAAATGTAAAAAAATTTCAAAGGCACAGGGCTGGCACAGCAGCGTAGCCCATGCCTAAGAAGCTGGCGCCGCAGCGCCTGTCCGGGAAAAATTCTCTGGATGGATAGCGCCACAACGCATCTTTGAGTATAAAATATGGCGCCGCAGCGCCATGTGGGAGTTTTTCTACTGCAAGTGGGGCGTCGCAGCGCGGCCCATGTAAGGGAAACCAGAGCCGCAGCGCCCTTACAGGGGAAAACCCAAAAATGAGTTTTTAACTGCTCAATTCTTGGGGAACGTGTACAGAAGGATAGTGAACATATAGTTCATATAATGTAACACTTAAACAAGTGATTTAAACCTTAAGTAAAGGTTGAGTGAAAGTTTAAAAGACGAATAATGGAACGTAGGGAGACAAGTAAACGTAAAATACTTAAACCGACGTGAAGGTGTTAAGTGTATACGTAAGTTAAACTTGCGTAGCATACACGCCATGTATGGTTTGAACGTAAAAGAATGAAGAGTAATGAATAACATATAACATTGAACAAGCTGAGTTAACAATAATAACTTGAATAACATTTTGAGTCGAATGAGCCGGACGTCGTAAGATATGTAATGATAATTAACTTAACAAACTTTATAGTTTTAATAGTTTGTCTAAGTTAAGTTTAAGTTGTAGTAAAATCGTGGTCTGTAATGGTTGATGTATAGTACCTAGGCTAAAAAATTCCTTCAGAGAGCGAAGGTATATAAGAACTAGCAACCGATCTAACTCGCTGTGAAAGACAGTGTAGATGAAACGGAAAACTAGTTCGTTGTTTGTTTGTGAGAAACCACTCAGTGTAATGTATTTAATACTGTTAGAGACTCGATGTGTGCTAAGTGTAGATGTTATGAGAAGAAGATAAGAATGTAAATTATCGTAAAAGATAATCGTAAGGTTGTGACATTTTCGTATGTCATAACAACTAAAGGAATGAAAGTAAAGTTGGTCGCGTAGATTTAAATTACAAGAACGCGAACCATAAGAAGTAAAGAGAAGTTTAAACCAATGCGTCAGTCGAATATATGACTAATTGGTATGTGTATTTTCTTATGTGTTATATAGGGATTTCGATGAACGGTATAGCGTAGTAGTATGCAACTCTAAGGCAAGTTTTCTAACTTCATTCATATTTTAAATGAATGTTAGTTTCTTATCTTTCTCAGATGTTGAACATGAGAAAGTATTTTATATGTGCAAATGTGTGATATTTGTACAAGGTATTAGTATGTATGAGGCCTTAGGTCACAATTTTAGCACTTCGGTATTTCTGTGAGATGAACTATTCTGTGATTGAACTGTTCAATATGTGAAAGTTTAGTTTATTCATGAACCGTTATTGTTAAGTCTGTGCTAATGATTCTAGCTAGACACTATATATATGACAGAGTAGAAAAATGAAAGTATGACAAAGTAAATGTGATGAATGTTTTAAAATGATAGGATTCAGAATGTATTCTTATTATTCGAGCTGCTTTATAACCATTGTTCGGCTATTGAAGTCTTAAAAGAATTTTAATTCTTGAGTTGTTGTTATTCAACTGCTATGACTTGCTGAGCAATTGAATGCTCACATTTGCTTGAAAAAAAAAATATTTTCAACGAACGACGGTAGTATGTATTAAAGGATCCTGTGAAGATCAAGCTGATAGGTGCCCTGCTATGGTAAGGTGCTATGGTTGCTAGTACCATTAGCATCACAAGATGAAGTGCCATTCGTCATATGAATGAGCGTGAAGATCAAGCCAAGACTTATAGAATAGTTAGTTAAACTATTCTGTAGATGTGGTGACTAGTTAAGTCAACTTGTAAGATATAAAGAATAATGTAATTATCATTATTTGTAATGAATGAGGTTTTATGGTAATAGAACTTGGGAATAGCAGATGTATGTTGTTATATTTAGTTATATAATGATGTATGTTTGGAATGAGATGTACTCGTGATGTACGGAATCCGGGTGTGAAGATAGACCGAACGTCACAAGTTGGTATCAGAGCTGATAGGTTATAAACCTTAGGTATGGGTACCTAAGGCTATAATCGGAGAGGGTAGAATAAGAAAATTATTGAGTGAAACGATTAAGGAAGAAGATCACGATGTGATCTCATTAAATCATAATAATAGGGTTTTTGTTAAACGATGGATGAATTATAGCTCAAGGCTATAATGAAATGGTACTATGAAGTAGTACAAGAAGAAGAACTTAGAAGAGTTGTAAGGAATAGAATACAAATTAAAGAAAATTCGTATTAAGTCAAGAGGAAGTTAGAGTTGTAAATTTTCAATTGAGGATTCATGTGATAGCTGAGTTGTATGAACTTTTATTATGAGCAAAGGTTTTTGCTTTGGTGTAACAACCACTCAGTTTATTACATTGATAGTAATTGGAATTGTAATGTCGCGCTATCAATATGTATATGATGAGAAGGTGAAAAATTTCTCATGTGTATATTGGATAGTAGAATGTACTAAGATAGGTGCGAGTTCTTGAAACTCATACTTATGAAAAGTTTGTGACTCATAGTTATATGCTATGTTTCTTAGCCTCTAAGCGTATGGAAAGTCCTTGATTTGTTCTTGGACTACATATTGCGAAGATAAGTTCTTAAACACATATGGTTGTGAAAAGTTCCTAAACACATAAAGTGTGGTAAGTTGATGAACTATACTAAGGTATAAGAATGTTTAGACTGAAAATAAGTTATTTTCAGTATAAGTAGCATTGAAGGTGCTAGGAGTTAAGATTGTCACAAGTATAACAATAAAGGAAGAAGAAGAAAGTAGGAAATTCCAAGTCTTCTAGCTGTGCTAGATTTCAAAATTTATTGACATCGTGCTAATGTGTACATGTTTGAGAAAATAATATTGGTTCAACTTCTTGTGAACCAATGGATTTTAAAAGAACTATTCTTTGTATATCTATGCTAATCGTTTCGGCTAGACAGAAATTGATTTGAAATATCAAAATGAATTTTATAGCATCAGTGCATTTGATGCATAGATGGTAAAAAGATAGAGTTATTAATACATTTGAACCTAGTGTTGGATATGATCTTAGGATCATCAACCCACTATGGTACGATGTAAAATGACGAAGTCCTCAACGTACTTTGAAGCAGTGTAGTATTATGACGTCATTAAACATTTTGAGTTATGATGAAAGAATTTAAAAAAGTAGTTGATGTCAATTGAATTGACTAGGCGAATGGTTCAAGTTGATATACAATTTATTGGTATGGTCTAAGCTATTTGATTTGGCTAGACAAATGGTATTTCATGTTTAAAAGAAATTGAGCTTTCTTTGAGAAGTTATGCCAAACCAAATTATTTTGGTGCAGAATCTGAATGATTAAGTGTAAGGACTTGGAATTTTATACGACTATAATTTTACGAATTAATTTTTATATATATATTATTATTTTATTAACTATTATCATTATTGTTATAAGTAATATTTTGAACATATGCGATATGAATTAAGCAAGTTAGTCAATTTAATGATTATGAGCTGACTAAGAAAAGAAGCTAAGATGAATAACTTATCAAAACCCTAATTTGAATTTCAAATTAGATTTGAATATTAATACATTTGTTATTGTATTTAAGATGATATGTTTGTACATTATGTGATTAATGTTAAGTGATTAATTATTGATATGAATTATATATAGTGATTATATGATTATGTGAGTATTTAAATATAATAAGAATATATCAACAATGATAAATGTGTTATGGATTATATATGTGATTAAATATATATATTATTTAAATGCGTATATATTTGTTTAGCATATAAAGAGAGTTAATAATAAAGATTTGTAGCCTAATATATATTTTAGGAATGTGAGTGAAATAACCTAAGGGTTATAATATTGAAGAATGATAGTATTTAAACCCTAAGAGATTTATTCTATACATCTCAATTAGTTAATTTTTATAACTTAATTAACACAAGTCTAATTGAGTTATAAAATTTAATATACATGAGTGATTATTTAAATTATAAATGAGTGAATGAATGTGACGCCCCCAAATTCGGGTACTTAAAACCCGTATTTAGTGCTCCACGATACCATACATAAGGACTGCTTAACATATTATAAACTTAAAAATTATATCAAAGTTGACTAATCCCCAGATACGGACCTTTAAGTACATTATTACATGATAGATATTATATTATAATAATACAAAGTTCTAAATATTACAACCAACACCTTAAAACTATTCCTTCAGCTTCCACTTTTCTTTGTCCTTGCCAGAACCTTCTGGTCGTTCACGCTTAGCCGAAAACATTTAATTTAAAGCAAGAATGAGCATTTAATTGCTCAGCAAGTAATATCAGATAATAAACATCAGCTGAAAGAAGTAAATGTTTTCTTTGAAGTATACTTCTACAACAAATCAATAGTTGTGAAACCATTTGAAACAATTCATAACAGCATATCAAACCGTTTAAAATTTTGAAACGACGTAGTGACTATAAATGTTGAGCGGTCAATAGACCTTGAACCATTGTTTTCAAGTTTTAAAAAGGTTTATACAGAAATTCATCTGCAAACTGTCATGACTTACGGACACGTTGGGTGATCAGCCCGTATGCCCTATATTGATTAACACTACATGCTGGAACGACATATCCGCCTTTGGCGTATAAAAAATTTCCCAATTTCGGGATGTTCACACTCAGTCTGGAGTCCGAACCAAAATAATTTAGTTGGACGAATCTATCCTAACCAATAATATTCAACGATATATTTTAAACAATGTCTAGCCGAGTCAAATAGCTTAGACAACTTTTAAACCACGTATTTATACCAATATTAAATGGTAGGCATCAATACTTGTATTATCAAAGAATTTTGAGTTCAAGGATACTTGTTTAGATACAATCATTCATACAAGTGAGGACACTTGCATAACCAAACGTAGCTTACTAATAACAGAACAATTTTGATTATATATGAATCATATGAAGACAGTAATAAGATACTGGTAAAAAATAAACTAATCAATAATAAATAAGTTAGAGATACTTGCTTACACAAAGAACCATTGCATAAAGTAAATGCAAAGGTTGGAATACTTGCACCATAAAGAGTAAGGTTTAGATACTTGCCTTGTTCGCTGCTTACTGCTACGCAATATAGTTTTATCTTTAACATAAAGACCTATCATTAATAAGATTATTCTTAAAATCAGTATATCACACATTATACTTCATAATACTACTACTTTATAAGTAAATTATCTAGCATGTAATCACATAATCAAACACTAGATAACCTCATAACACCTTAATTATTCACTTATAAGTTTTTATTTATAAACTAGTAAACCATATAACCAATCCAGCAAACTGCATTGTCAATCCAGCAACCTGGATCATCAATCCAACAACCTGGATTGACCAAATCTACCAATCCAGTAACCTGGATTATCCAAATAGACCAATCCAGCATCTTGAATTATCCAACGTAAAAAATCCAGCATCCTCGTGGCTAATCCAGCAAACCAGATTGCAATCCAGTAAATTGGATTTCAATCTAGAAAACTGGATTCGCATCAAAATACCAAATCATATTATTACTTTTTTATCTTTTGTGCACACATATATACATATATTCCATACATAAAAATAATTTTTCTGAAATTTTTTAATTTCCTTTACTATTTTTCAAAAATTCATTTCTAGTTAATTCCTTATGAAATTAGCTACCTTACGCTTAACTCCAAAAATTCTCAACTCTTGGAGGGATCTTACATGTGTTAACGTGGACTCCCAGTTTAAATTTCGTGGCCATCGGAGTTATAGAACTCCGGTTATAGCGATTTCCGTCGAAAAAACCTAAATATTAAAATGACCATAACTTGGTCGTTTTAAGTCGGAATGAGCTCATTTTTGGACACAAGCTAGTTTATCTCATATATTTTCATGTCTCAAAAGATTGGATTTTATAGCATTAATAAATTTGCCAAAACTGCCCTGGAAAAATCTAGACAGCCTACTTTTTGCCATTTTTTAGATTTTGCTCCCTTTGCTAAAATCATACCATACGAAAATCTAAAAGGTATTTTGCAGTGATTACACTTGGAGAAGTTAGAAGACTCATAGATCTAAGTCTAGAAATTGACCACACTCAAAAATTTGAAATACACTAGGAGATATGGTTGTTTCCGTTTCGTGTTACGTTTTCTCAAAAATTTAATTTTCTAACCTTTATATTTTCTAAGAAAACTTCCATAATCTTTTGATTAATCATACAATAAACATCATATACCTTCATAATACATATTAATACTCCTTAAGATCAAGAATCTACCATGATCCATCATCTATTTTATTAAAATTTCACCAAATCCAAACAAAACATAATCAATACTAAGAAAAATTAGGATTTTCTAACTTTTCAAAACATAGTTTTCATTCCTTGCATTAGATCTAACTTTTCACATTCAAAAGTAATAAATCTAAACATAATAGACTTATAAACATATAGATCTAAGGGTTTGGAGTTTTAAAATCTTAGATCCAAGTTTTGATTGAAAATAACTAAAATAAAATGCATAAACTAGTTAAAGCTTATACCTTTGCTTGATTTCTTTCTTTCTTCTTTCTATAATTTGTTTAAGGAACTTTAAAGATCACAAAAACACTCTCTCCTCTCCTTATGTTGCTGGTCCGAAATCTCGATTTCTCTCTCTCTTGGTTTTCTTTTGTGTTAGCTAATAAAAAGGAGAGAGAAATGAAATGAAAGAAAAGAGAAGTGAATTGATTTTGTGTGTGTTAGTAATTAGATATAGATATATCATGTATACCTATCCAAATCTCCAACATATCTTGCTCTTTCTCTCTCTTATCTCCTTATCACATAAAAAATTGGATAAACATGTTGGCCAAGTAAAAGAAAGACACATGGAAAGTAAAGATAATGATAAGATAGAATGTAATCATTACATTATCCTCCCTTATCTCCTCCCCTCTAAAAATTCGGCCCTAAGGCCTTATCCTCACCCATTTTGTTTGTTTTTTAATGCTTTATTTAGTTAAATAAATGACCAACATGTCCCTCTTCAATTGGTCCAAGACTTGGGCCATTCCTTTAATATTTTGGGCTTGCAAATTAAATATTTGGGTCATGTAACTTAGGCTAGGTCCAATGCTTTTAATTTTATCTTTCCCTAATCATTTAATAAGGGTTTCCTTATACACATTTGTAAATAACTTCCTCACTCATATGTCTTTAATTTTATAATCCAATTAGACTTGCTTTACTTAGGTTATAAGATTAATTATTTAAGATGTATAAAATAGATCTCTTAGGTTATTTAATTAGCACACCTAATATATGTATTATGTTACATAACTTTATTCTTAATTCTTTTATACAAAATAAAAGTATACCCATTCTATATTTATTTAATCAATTACATAACCCACATATGTCATCACACATTCCAATAGTTTATTAACTTAATAGCTCTAATGGGCTTAATAAGTTGTGACCACTCACATATTCACTATGTATAATTCATATCAATTATTAATCACTTCACATTAATCACATAACATTAATCACATAATGTACCTACATATCATCTTAAATACAATAATACATTTATTAATATTCAAATCCCTATTTGAAATTTAAATTAGGGTTTTGAACAACTATTCATCTTGGCTTCCTTTCTTAGTCAACTTATAATCATTAAATTGACGAACTTGCTTAATCCATATCGCATATGTTCAAAATATTACTGATAACAATAATTATAATAGTTAATAAAAGAATAATATATATATATATATAAAATTCATTCATAAAATTATAGTCGTATAAAATTCTCGGTCCTTACATTCTCCCCTCCCTATAAGGATTCCGTCCCCGGAATCAGCATTCCCATATGCTTAATTTCATGTCTATTCATAGATTTTATTTATAAAATTTTTATTGAATTACTACGTTCTCCCCTTCTTATAAGATTCCGTATTACGAGTCTAGAACTGCTGCGCGTCTTGATCCATTGCTTACGGTCTGCTTACACTAATAATGGTAGTTCCCAACGAAACTCAAATTCCTCCTTCAAAATCCTTTCATTAACGAGTTATTATAATATATATATATTTTTTTCGGCAATTGTCTTTTGTAATTCTATATTCAAGGGTTCCTAACGTTCACAAGGGTAAACGTACTTATCCTAACAATCTCACGTATATAAGAAAATAGGATATATTCGAATCAAGTATATACATTGATCAAAATCATACCTGGAACTCCATCTCCAGCTGCTACTGTATCTTGAACCGTCATATTGAAGGTTCTTGCAGTTGATTTACTTGGTATAGTTGGACCAGCTATTGCTAACACTCCGCTACTTTTCCCTGTATTTGTCATTCCCCCGTCAATTCTCCTTTTTGGACAATCCCTCACCATATGATCTGTCGACCCACAAATAAAACACCCACTATTCTTCCTTGGATTGGGACAGATAGGAGAGATATGTCCATCCTGCTCGCATTTAAAACACACAAACTTCCCCTTCAGACACTCACCCGAGTGATTTTTCTCATAATTTTCACATTGTTCAACCTGTTTCCTTATGCCTCCCTGCTTATTATCAGTATTTCCAGAATTGTCCCACTTTCTTTTTCCACTTCCACTGCTTCCCTCCACCTTGACAGCTCCCTCGACCATAATCTTATTCTTCTTTTCCTTGTTACAGAGGCTCATGGCCTCACTTCCTCCTTCGGCTATGATAGCCTTTTCCAAGAGCGATCCAAAAGAATCAATCTGCAACACCGCCACCTTATTGTAGATCTAGGGTTTTAGGCCATGTTCAAACCTTCTTGCCTTCCTTGCCTCCGTATCCACTTGGTGTGGAGCGAATTTAGCTAACTCATTAAACTTAGCTGCGTATTCTGACACAGACATATTTTTCTGCTTTAATTCTAAAAACTTCACCTCCATCTTAGCCTACATACTGGACGAGAAATAATTCTTGAAGAATAGTTCCTTAAACCTAGTCCATGCTACCACTCCTTCGCCAGCTCTAAATTGATTTGCCTCCCACCAGAAATTCGCCTCTCCCTTAATCATATAGGCAGCAAAAATTATCTTTTGCTCCTCCACTACCCTTGCAATAACAAAAGCCTTCTCCATCTCCTTCACCCATGTTTGGGCTTCTATAGGGTCAATTGTCCCTCTAAATTCTGGCGGTCCTACTGCCTTGAAGTCTTTGAAGTTTGCCAATCGATTGTTTGTTCGATTCCTTGCTGCTGGTGCTCCAGTCTGCATGGCTTGTGCCAACATATTCGCAAGATTCTGCATCGGGTTTGCTTGACCTTCTGCGTTATTAACAGATTCTTCTGCCCTTTAGTTTCGATTTTGTCTCCTTGGCGGCATTATCTGGTTAAACAAAACCTTAAATTATTCTTTCTTGTTTTTCATTTTATGCCTCATCGTATAAGTGTTAACATTTAAAATGTAACACAAGATCTTAAACTCAGACAAGCATGTAATCAGATAGATACTTACTATCTTAATTTTCAAAAGTCATTTACTTAATCAAATATATATTCATATTCATTCAACGAGTTCATAGTACTTCATATCATATAGCACATATTTCTATAAACATTTATCATTCCCTGTGACCACAAAAGTTGGGAATCCCTGCTACAACTTATACAAAAGTTAGGTAATATATTACATACATAGTCATATCATACACACATTTACTACTATACATAATCATATAATACTTATCCTACTTGTTTCCTACACCCTCCCTTGTTCCTGGACAACCTTTCGCCTGGTGACCTACCAACCCACATATAAAACATACACCTTACTTTGGATTGGGACAATGAGGAGAGATATGTCCCTCATGTCCACAATTGTAGCATACCTTTTGCCCTTTTATGCATACGCCTTCATGTTTTCTTTTACAGTTTGTACACTTTCCTATTTTTTTAAAGCTCACTGAGTTAAAATCAGAATTTCCTAGATCACGGTCATTCATCTTTCTTTTCCCCTTCTGGTTTGGAGCTGCACACGATATGCTGCATTTGGCTCCCATCTGATCAATTTGGATCTTTAACTTATCTTGTTCTTCCATTATTTTGATTAAAGCCTTTTGCAATTGACTATTTAGTAACTTTTCTATTTCCCACAACTTTTCCAGAGAAGAAACCTTATTCTTCTAATTCTGCACTTCAGTTGATGCCTGATCAGCTCCAACTTCAGTGTCTGAATCACTATTTGTCAATAACACCGTTTCTGGTTCTGGTTCTATGTTTTCCAAAATGATTACATCATCTTGATTGCTTTCAGGCGGAGTGATTTGCTCCTTCTTTACGACATGAGAGTCTTCTAATCCTTTTCTTCCTAATATTTATACACAAATTGTCTTGATTAGTACATAATATATACATAACAAACAATAGTTTTATATAAGTTACTTTTATTTCATTTTATGACAAATTTCCTCAATTCATCTCCTTTAAACTCTATTTGAGTTATTTATTTATTTATTTTCCAATGCTCCTATCTATCCTAAGGTTATAGCCTAAGGTATCCCCACCTAAGATTTCAAACCTAAAGCTTTGATACCAACCTGTGACGCCCCCAAATTTGAGTACTTAAAACCCATATTTGGTGCTACACGATACCGTACATAAGGACTGCTTAACATATTATAAACTTAAAAATTATATCAAAGTTGACTAATCCCCAGATACGGACCTTTAAGTACATTATTACATGATAGATAATATATTATAATAATACAAAGTTCTAAATATTACAACCAACACCTTAAAACTATTCCTTCAGCTTCCCCTTTCCTTTGTCCTTGCCAGAATCTTCTGGTCATTCACGCTTAGCTGAAAACATTAAATTTAAAGCAAGAATGAGCATTTAATTGCTCAGCAAGTAATATCAGATAATAAACATCAGCTGAAAGAAGTAAATGTTTTTTTTGAAATATACTTCTACAACGAATCAATAGTTGTGAAGCCATTTGAAACAATTCATAACAACATATCAAACCGTTTAAAATTTTGAAACGATGTAGTGACTATAAATGTTAAGCGGTCAATAGACCTTGAACCATTGTTTTCAAGTTTTGAAAAGGTTTATATAGAAATTCATCTGTAAACCATCATAACTTACGGACATGTTGGGTGATCAGCCCGTATGCCCTGTATTGATCAACACTACATGCTGGAACGACATATCCGCCTTTGGCGTATAAAAAATTTCCCAATTTCGGGATGTTCATACTCAGTCTGGAGTCCGAACCAAAGCAATTTAGTTGGACGACTCTATCCTAATCAATAATATTCAACGATATATTTTAAACAATGTCTAGCCGAGTCAAATAGCTTAGACAACTTTTAAATCATGTATTTATACCAATATTAAATGGTAGGCATCAATACTTGTATTATCAAAGAATTTTGAGTTCAAGGATACTTGTTTAGATACAATCATTCATACAAGTGAGGACACTTGCACAACCAAACTTAGCTTACAAATAACAGAATAATTTTGATTATATATGAATTATATGAAGACAGTAATAAGATACTGGTAAACAATAAATGAATCAATAATAAATAAGTTAGAGATATTAGCTTACACAAAGAACCATTGCATAAAGTAAATGCAAAGGTTGGAATACTTGCACCATAAAGAGTAAGGTTTAGATACTTGCCTTGTTCGCTACTTACTACTACACAATATAGTTTTATCTTTAACATAAAGACCTATCATTAATAAGATTATTCTTGAAATCAGTATATCACATAATACTTCATAATACTACTACTTTATAAGTAAATTATCTAGCATGTAATCACATAATCAAACATTAGATAACCTCATAACACCTTAATTATTCACTTATAAGTTCTTATTTATAAACTAGTAAACCATATAACCAATCCAGCAAACTGCATTGTCAATCCAGCAACCTGGATTGACCAAACCTACCAATCTAGTAACTTGGATTATCCAAATAGACCAATCCAGCATCCTGAATTATCCAATGTAAAAAATCCAGCATCCTCGTGGCTAATCCAGGAAACTAGATTGCAATCCAGTAAACTGGATTATAATCCAGCAAACTGGATTCGCATCAAAATACCAAATCATATTATTATTATTTTATATTTTGTCCACACATATATACATATATTCCATACATAAAAATAATTTTTCTAAAATTTTTAAATTTCCTTTACTATTTTTCAAAAATCCATTTCTAGTTAATTCCTTAAGAAATTAGCTACCTTACGCTTAACTCCAAAAGTTCTCAACTCTTGGCGGGATCTTACATGTGTTAACGTGGACTCCCAGTTTAAATTGCATGTCCATCGGAGTTATAGAACTCCGGTTATAGCGGTTTCCGTCGGAAAAATCCAAATATTGAAATGACCATAACTTGGTTGTTTTAAGTCGGAATGAGCTCATTTTTGGACACAAGCTAGTTTATCTCATATAGTTTCATGTCCCGAAAAATTGGATTTTATAACAATAATAAATTTTCCAAAACTGCCCTTGAAAAATCTAGACAGCCTACTCTTTGCCATTTTTTAGATTTTGCTACCTTTGCTAAAATCAGTCCATACAAAAATTTACAAGGTAGTTTTCAGTGATTCCACTTGGCGAAGTTAGAATACTCATATATCTAAGTCTAGAAATTGACCACACTCAAAAATTCGAAATACACTAGGAGATATGGTCGTTTCCGTTTCATGTTACGTTTTCTCAAAAATCTAATTTTCTAACTATTATGTTTTCTAAGAAAACTTCCATAATCTTTTGATTAATCATACAATAAACATCATATATCATCATAATACATACTAATACTCCTTAAGATCAAGGATCTACCATGATCCATCATCTATTTTATTAAAACTTCACCAAATCCAAACAAAACATAATCAATACTAATAAAATTAGGATTTTCTAACTTTTCAAAACATAGTTTCCATTCCTTGCTTTAGATCTAACTTTTGACGTTCAAAAGTGATAGATCTAAACATAATAGACTTATAAACATATAGATATAAGGTTTTGGAGTTTTAAAATTTTAGATCCAAGTTTTGATTGAAAATAATTAAAATAAAATGCATAAACTAGTTAAAGCTTATACCTTTGCTTGATTTCTTTCTTCTTCTTTTTATAATTTGTTTAAGGAACTTTGAAGATCACAAAAACACTCTCTCCTCTCCTTATGTGGCTGGTCCAAAATCTCTCTTTCTTTATCTCTTGGTTTTCTTTTGTGTTAGCTAATAAAAAGGAGAGAGAAATGAAATGAAAGAAAAGAGAAGTGAATTGATTTTGTATGTGTTAGTAATTAGATATAGATATATCATGTATATCTATCCAAATCTCCAACATATCTTGCTCTTTCTCTCTCTCTTATCTCCTTATCACATAAAAATTGGATAAACATGTTGGCAAAGTAAAAGAAAGACACATGGAAAGTAAAGATAATGATAAGATAGAATGTAATCATTACATTATCCTCCCTTATATCCTCCCCTCTAAAAAATCGGCCCTAAGGCCTTATCCTCACCCATTTTGTTTGTTTTTTAATGCTTTATTTAATTAAATAAATGCCCAACATGTCCCTCTCCAATTGGTCCAAGACTTGGGCCATTTCTTTAATGTTTTGGGCTTGCAAATTAAATATTTGGGCCATGTAACTTAGGCTAGGTCCAATGCTTTTAATTTTATCTTTTTCTAATCATTTAATAAGTGTTTCCTTATACACATTTGTAAATAACTTCATCACTCATATGTCTTTAATTTTATAACCCAATTAGACTTGCTTTACTTAGGTTATAAAATTAATTATTTAAGATGTATAAAATAGATCTCTTAGGTTATTTAATTATCACACCTAATATATATATTATGTTACATAACTTTATTCATAATTCCTTTATCTAAAATAAAAGTATACCCATTCTATATTTATGTAATCAATTACATAACCCACATAGGTCATCACACATTCCAATAGTTTATTAACTTAATAGCTCTAATGGGCTTAATAAGTTATGACCACTCACATATTCACTATGTATAATTCATATCAATTATTAATCACTTCACATTAATCACATAATGTATCTACATATCATCTTAAATACAATAATATATGTATTAATATTCAAATCCCTATTTGAAATTCAAATTAGGGTTTTGAACAACTATTCATCTTGGCTTCCTTTCTTAGTCAACTTATAATCATTAAATTGACTAACTTGCTTAATCCATATCGCATATGTTCAAAATATTACTGATAACAATAATTATAATAGTTAATAAAAGAATAATATATATATAAAAAAAATTCATTCGTAAAATTATAATCGTATAAAATTCTCGATCCTTACAATGAAAATACTAATTAAATAATTAAGGTAAGATAAAATTAAAGTGTTGGAACCATGGTTATTTACCTGGCCCAAACTAATTAATTTAAGAGCCCAAGAGATTAAATAAAGTAGCCCAAGCTAAGACCAAGTAAGGATGGAACAAGGAGAGGCCATGTGGGGAAATCATTTCATCTACCAACTCCCCTTAGGTGTTCATTTTTTATTTCACCAACAACTTTATCCAAAGTTACAAGAAAGCTAAGTTCACAAGCTAAAGAAACATTTAGCTTGCAAGCAACCACCAATGAATAAGAGAGAGAAGAGTGGGAGATCTTGGGAGATTAAATACATACATACAAATATTATATCTATGTATTTTACCCCATTATAAATACCCCCACTTAATTATCTAGCAAAAGTTTTCTTTACTTTTATCTCCTAGAAAACTAAGAACAAAATAAAGCAAGAGAGAGAGAGAGAACAAAGAGAGATTTCGGGTAGCCACTTAAGGAGAGAAGAGAGAGTTTTGCAAGCTATCTAGTTCTATAAACGAACCTTAGAAAGAAGAAGAAAGAAAATCATAAGCAAAGGTATAAACTTTAACTAGTTTATGCATTTTATTTTAATTATTTTCAATCAAAACTTGGATCTAAGATTTCAAAACTCCAAAACCTTAGATCTATATGTTAATAAGTGTTTTATGTTTAGATCTAACCCATTTGAGTGTTGTTATCCGATTTATATGATGACAATTAACGCGCAAGTATACGCAGTCAACAAGTAATAAAGAGTGAGTAAAGATATCATTCCCACGAGAAATTAATAGATAATCAGTCACCAAAGCACTAGCACATAATCATTTCAGTCTTATTTAAACAAGAGGCAAAAGAATGAATTTAAACTAGGCAAGGAATTAAACTTTAACTAATTAATCCTAGAGTGAAATTAGATAGTGAAGATAAGAGATCCAAATTTCCCCTAATGATTCGTCTAAGTCAATAAACTTCCAGTTAGGTCAATTTAATCGCAATAGTTTATTAGCCGAGAACACGAAAGTGAGAGACGGCCATCTTTCGATGCACCTAATCCATATCACGTATAATCCATAGATGATAGAACGCACGTGAACACCCACATTATCTAAACCACTATATGTCTATGTGATTTACAAATAAGTAGGGTTTAAGTTGAAGTCCTCTATTGACTACGAGCGGCGCTTCGGTATATGTCTATCCTAAGCACAAATCATATGCGCAACACCATGTGAACGTACAATCGCCCGCTACTACGATTAGATCTAAACCTATATTTTGTCTTTCAATCCCACATAGGTTATCACAGTAATTGGTCGTGAATCAATTAAGCAATGAAAGCATGAATCATAATAGATAAGCATATAGCAATCAATAAGAACCAACATGGAAGAGAAATCAACATCAACTACTCAAAAGGTTCCATTGAAACCTCAAAATATGATTTAAGTCATAGACAACTCAAATATATTATCTACAAGGTTCAATAACATCATCCAAATACAAATGAATACAAGGAGAATATAGAGATAGAAAGTGCAAATCTTTGTTCGTTCTCTAAGCTTGGATCTTGATGATATTCCCTTGCTTCAATCTTCAAACACTAACTAACCCTAGAATCTAACTAACTAACTCTAAGCTAATCTACTCCTAATCTATACTTAGACAAGGAATTTAAAGGTGAAGGAAATGGAACTAGGGCTAGGGCTAAGGGAGAGCTCCCTAGTGGAGATATCTCGATCAAAATGGGGCAACAACCCTTATATGCCAGCCTCTCCCGTCTGTTTAATCAAAAAGTCAAAGTTTGGACTGCTGGGGACTGGCGCGGCGGCGCGCCATAATGCCTTGAAGAGGGCGCTGCCGCGCAGCTCTGGAATCCTGAAATCTGCTGGCTTTTTGCTGCTGGACTTGGCTGCCACCTTCATGCTTTCCTTCATGCTTTCTTGCAGCCTCGTAGCATCACGTTCTATTGCATCTTCATTCCATGCCATCATTATGCTTTAAGCTCATTTCAGTGCATTGCCCCATATTAGCGTTCTGTTGCCCTTGTAAGCTCAATTTGCACTCGAAGAGTTCTTAAACCTAAAAATCACAAAATAAAATCAAAACACACGAAAAGAACAAGAATACTTGAGTTTAAGCCACGAAACAAGCTAGAAAAATCTGAATAAGTGGTCCTAAAAACCACTTATCAAATACCTCCAAACTTACACGTTGCTTACCCTCAAGCAACTAAAACAAAACTAAACACAAGATGCAATGAAATATTTACAATGTATGCAACCTATACTACTATGAATGCGAATCCATGCCTCAGTCAGTATTGAACTTTCAAAGCAATGCCTCAGAAAAATCACAAGATAATCAAATAGATAAGCTACCCAAGACAAGACCATAAGGCATGCTCTTGCAAATCCAAAACTGTCAGCACTGATATATTGTGCGTTGTGTGCCTAGCAACCATTAGACATGATTTCAGATAAATAACTCATATACTATGCTTCTTAGGGGAAAATAAGTTTTAATTCAAGCAAAGCAGTAAATCATATAAGTTCTAACCAAGACCATGCATTACTTAAGCTAAGAGTCAACATGGGGGGTTTCATTAAGCTTTTATTGACTCACGAGGGCGTATTCGCACTTTCTCGTGTACACAATCGACTGTGCAATGCCTAGTCCACTTAGGCTTTTCAATGATACCCGTGTAGCGAGCTTTCGACCAACGACTCTCAGACCAGACGGCCTTATGGCGCTGGGTGTAGAGACACCCCGAGGGCTTACTTGCTCGAATATCAAAGGCCATAGAACTTGACGTAGCCGAAGTGTTTATTCTATTTTTTTCTTTTCCTAAATCTTTTCTTATGTTTTTCTATTCTTTTTCATAGGGGAGTGCATCTTACGCTCCATCTCCCCACATAGCATGCATGCCCTCTGTTCTCCCCAAACTTAAGCTTTTTACAGTCTAGTTATTGTCATCTGAGAACTGACACTCTTTCATTAAAATATGGATTTTCCACCAAAAGACAAGTATGTGAACATTTAAACTAAGCATGCCATGATGGTTACTCTAACGTGCTAGCTGGCTACATAGTATCTGACAGATAAGAATTTACATATATGACAATACTATTAAGCTTAAGTCTCAAATAAGTTCAAAAATTAAGTGAATTCAGTTTCCTCATAGGCCAAATACTTAACTAACCAACTGAAATTGGATTCATGCAAAATGTCCTAACACAGAATGCAAAACATATTGCAAAAATTTTAAAATTTTGATAAATTTTAACAAAATACAACCCTACATGCACTAAATGAACTGAAACAACATGAAATGAACTAACTACATGCAAAAACAAAACTAAAACCCCCAAACTTAAAATGTTCAATGTCCTCATTGAAGGTAATGGTAAAAAGAAACTTCACTATTCGGCTTCGTCGTCGCTCTCGTCCTCATTGTCTTCCTCTGGCGGTGTGTGCTTCTAAACTGTGTGGGAGGACTAGGACTGCGCTGGTGGCATCCTCTCAGAAGTCTCCCCCGTCTCTCTCTGCTCTAGCAAAATAAACCCCGCTCACACTGTACTCAATGAACCAACCCAACTCAATATCAATCTTGCTTTGCTCTCAAACCCACACTCACTGTCTCAATTGATCAGTTTGAGAGGAGGTTGATGGGTGGATTGCTACTTTGGATTAAGGAGGTAGGAGGTTTTTGAAACTAAGGCTTGTGGTGGAAGGGATTTGTGAAGGAGGATTGAATGAGATGGAAGAGATGGGGGATTGCTTGAAGGAACTTGAGGGTTTGGGATTAGAGAGACCGAGGCTTAGCTGCTGTTGATAAATTACATGAAGTGGTGCCCCCAAAATCTGGCATTTCCATAAATCATGCCCAATTTGTGAGAGGCGTTGCCGCGCGACTTGCTAGATTTGGTTTTCTGCAGTATTTGTTAGGCAATGAGGCTGGCTTTGAGCTTTGCATTCTTTCTAGCAACATTGACCTGAGAGAAAGCAGAACATGATTATTAAGCCCTCTTAACTATCAAAAGTATATTAACTATTTACATCAAGAGAATTAAATATAGAAAGATATATGCATTTAAATTCCCAAAAAAAAATTCTCTAAGTGCGTATATGCAACATTCTCGTGCTTCAAAAATATGTCTAATACTGTTTAAGTCCCAAAAATATATGCCCATATGCCTAAGTTCAAAAATGCAGGCACTGAGTTCCTAAATCTACGAGCATTCAAAAATTTTAAACTAAATATTAAACTAATAAGAATTAAACAAGGGGGAGGGAAATATGATAGAAAATAGGTAATGGAGAATTAAACAGGTAGGGAGAGAGAGAAATGATGGGGTGCCTCCCATCGAGCGCTTGATTTATAGTCCTCTAGCTGGACTGTGTCTGAACACTGCTATCCGACCCCCCCTACGATATTTGAGAACCCCTCCATCCATCAGAACTGCAATGTGCTTTCGGAGGCATCCCAATAGGAGATGACTCGGCTTTAAACTACCTAGCATTGGATGTGTATAAGAATTCCACGTGTTGAAGGTTAGGGAGCTAGGCACTGGTTCCGTTGTGTTCGTGAAATGAATGGGGCATTGAGGTTCTACCAACATAACGGTCTCTTCTTCTATTCTCTCTTCTTCATGCCACCATGGTTTTAGAATGCGGAATCTCTCATATCATCGAGATCTGGCTCTGTAATGTGGCTTCCAAGGGGGTAAGGGTGTGCAAACTTCACTAGTTTTTCCCACTTATGCTGTGGAGGCTCTTGGGGTATTATCACTGCTGGCTCACATTCATAGATTTCCACGTCCCCAAGCGTTCCCTCGATATCCATTGCCTTAAGCTTATCTAGTTGCAAGTGCACTTTAGGCTCTTCATCAGTCTCTGCATCCATATCATAGGACCAATCTTTCTAAGGGTTATAACTTACGGCTTCAAACATTTGAGGCATTGGACTTTGAAGATCTTGAGCTTCGGCTTCTCGCTCAATCACCTCCTCATTCCTTAAAGCTGTGCAAATCTGCTCCACCCAAATCTGAAGATCCTCAATCGACTCCTCTCGCTCAATCAAGATCTCCTTTTCTGCTTCATCCTCAAAATTCATGTACTGAATCTCCCTGGAATTCTGAGGCTATTTGCTCACGGCATCCACTACTTGAGAGAGTTGATTCTGAAGATTCTAAGTCTGTATCCTTTGTTTAATCAACTCCTCTTTCATCAACGCCATACTAATCTGATTTGCCCAATATTGAAGATTCTCGATTGACTGTGATTGATCAATTAAGGTATCTCTTAATGATGCTGTCACACCCCCAAATCCGGGTACTTCAATTCCACGGAACTTGGTGTTCACTATACAAATATCATTTATCTATCTACCCATAGTAAATGCAAACCATGCAATAAATAGAATTAAATCCTCCCCTTATGGGGTTACAACATCTGAGTAATAAATAAAATAAATCCCAGGTCATACTAACCTTAAACATCTGTGCGGAACATAAATAAATAAATAAGTCTTACACAACTCTAATATAAGTTTGAAACATAAACACATAAAATAAACAACAAGTCTTCATCACTTGTTGACCTTGCCCTTGCCTTTGCTAGTAGAAGGCTCGTTGGACCTTTCGTTCTTAACTGCAATGTTATTATTACGCAAGAGTGAGCACGATTGCCCACAAGTATAATAATATGACAACAATATAATAACATGCGAGTGAATCAAAGACATATGAATAAAGAAACTCAACTTTTGACTCGAGGATAAATAACAGGAATCAAAATAACATCTGAGGGTCATAAGACCTTGAACTATGTCCTAGGTTGTAAAGTGTTTATACTTTAAACCTTTAACGGTCATAAGACTATGGACTCTACTTCTCGTACTTAGGGGGATCAGCCCTTAGTACCATACTGTGCACAATATCTCAACGCTAAAGCGTAAATAATCCCCTTTACAGGGTTGTTCATCTCATTTTTGACATCAGAGTCCGCACCAAAGGAAGTTTGGTTTGGATAAGCTCAATAAGTATTCTAGAATTTGAAACGTTCATCAACTATGGACTAGTCGAATCAATAAGGGTTCACTAGTCCTATAAGATTCAACAATAACATCGATATTCAATTTGAACAATAAATCTCAAGAGTATACAATCGAATAAGTATTGTATAACTGAAGTAATACTTAAAGGAATAACAATATCTCATATGAAAATCTTAACTTGAATAAACAAGGATAAGAACTTGCTCGATGTAAAAGTAAGGTTTGAGTTTAGGAAACTTGCAAAATTTTAGACAAGTTTAAGGATATGAAACTTTCCTCTTGCACAAGCTACAATTATAATTACAATTCACTTCCTCAACGTCCTACACATTACATTATATATACGACATCGATTAGTTTTCATAACTACCATGTTTAACTGTTGAACTATTCACTTAAGTTCGACTTACAACTTGGTTTATAATATTACTCAATGGCTAACCACATAACATGAATGTAAACTCACAACATGCATATCACACATGTATAGCCCGTTAAACAATCATAATCAAGTTTTACAATTACGATATTCAAGTTCGCACTTAGTTTATTAACTTGAACCTTCACATTATCTTATACATGTCAATAACTTAATTTATTAATCATAAACTTCAAATCATATAATATTCATGTATGTAACTTAAAACAACATCTTTTATTATCGAGAACACTACACTTGTGTGCGTGCATGTCCGAAGCCCTCCGATTGCCTCCAAATACGCATCAGTCACAAAGATGGCCATTGTTACCCATTTTAACGATTTCAAATTGGAAAACTTAAAGAATGAAAGTTGTAGGTCTACTCGTTATCTTTCCTAATCATCTTGAATCACCTCAATCGGAGTTCGTATGGAAAAGTTATGCTTATTTTACTACAGGAGGTCAAAATAGTCTCGAAAACCAAAAAAAGGCTCCCGGACAGCCCTTATACCCGCTGGGGCGGGCCCTAATGCCCATGAACACCCGTTGGGGCGGGTCCCCCTACTGGTGCACTCCCTGGTTCACGATGAACACCCAGAGCAACCCAAATAAATTCAAATTAAACTAACGTAATAAATTTTAAGGCTACCCATAATGTAAAAACTTAACAGAAACGCTATACAACATTTCTAGCATGATCTTGGCAATTAAAATCATGTAATCACACAATCCAAGGCATCTAATTTCACTGTTTTCATACTTTATCATGTTTTGAAGGAAAATCAAGAAATTCAACGTTACGGATTCGTTATAACACCGAATCCGTTCGTTTAACTTCTGTTTTGTTCGTATAAACGTGTACAATCATATGCAAATGTTAATTCAAAGTTAAACCATCGATTCATGGTATAAAATTTGTACGTAAGGGCCGTAAGGGCCGTATGGCCATATATATGACTCTGTAATTTTTGAAAACTCAATTTAAACAAAATTCGATCACTGCAAGTTATGCATATATGACATATAATATGTTATAAACACATATGAATACACATATAGCCATATAATGAACAAATATCAATTTTTTCATTTACAGAGAATTTTTAAAGCATGTAAATGGAAAAATTTTGTAAAATTTTGAAAACCCAATTAAGGCCTAATTACATGAATTCGATTATTTTAATTCATTCATACCAAATACAAAACATGTTATAATGATATAATAACACACATATAAGCATATAATCAAAAATTGCTAATTTTTCCCATACACAGAGAACTCAGAATATATGTTCATGAAGGAAACATAGTACGTGAAATAAATTGGGACAAAGGAATTACCCCATGTAAACTCTGTGAAGATGATGATATGGGCTTTAATTCTTCAATCTCTTCTCTAATCGATTCTTCTCTCAATTTTCTCTCCTAATCTCTCTAAGTTCTCTGATGTTTGTAAAATGAAATATAAGACTGATGTATAAGATATATGTATAGCGTAATACGTATAATGTGTATAGTGGGTGAGTGGTCGTCGGTTAGTCCCATAGTGGGTTAACTGATCAACTCCCCATAAGGCCATGTTTGGTTTCTCCCATTCACTCTCATTTCCTTTTAATTTAATTAACTTACTATAATATAGTTTAATAATGTCACACTTTTAATTAATCAATTAATGTTATTTAAATCAATTAAATTAAATAGCATAAATCCATATTAAATCACATAGTCACATAATTAAGATTCTCATTCATTAATTATGCCAAATCATTAAATCTCTAATTAATTATTTAAATTAATTAGAATAACATTATGCTTATTAATTAATATATTAATCAAATAAGCTCGATTAAATACATACTTTGAATATAAAAATTCACCACATTAATTTAACTAACGTGACACATATAATTAAATTAATCTACCACAATTTCATCAATTAATTATTTAAATCAATAATTAAATCATAAAAAAAAATATTTATTTAATTAAATAAATATTCAATTTAAATTATAAAAATTTTGTTCGTCACATCTTTTCCCCCTTAAAAGGATTCTGTCCCCAGAATCACGGTTCAATTAAAAATTCGTCCCGTTACGTTCTCCCCCCCCCCCCCCCTTACAAAGATTCTATCCCCAGAATCACATATACAAAAAATTAAGTAAATAAATCTGGGTAATTCTTCATCATATTATCTTCGAGTTCCCACGTAGCTTCTTCAGCATTGTGGTTCCTCCAAATTACCTTAACAGAAGGTATAACTTTGTTTCTGAGGACTTGCTCTTTCCTGTCAACAATTTGAACAGGAATTTCTTCATAGGATAAGTCTTTTTCAAAATGTAGGGGTTCATATTCAATCACATTCTTGTAATCGGGTTTGTAGGGGCGTAAAACTAAAACATGAAAGACGTTGTGGACATTCTCGAGCGCCGGAGGTAAGGCTACCTCATACGCAACTTCTCCAATCCTTCGCAGTACTTCAAAGGGTCCAATGAACCTTGGGCTCAATTTCCCCTTCTTACCGAATCTGATCTTTCCCTTCCAGGGAGAGACTTTCAAAAATACAAAGCTACTCGATTCAAACTCAACATTCTTACGGTGTGGATTGGCGTACTTCTTCTGCCTATCCTGAGCTGCTACCAGTCTTGTTTTGATCACTTTGACTATCTCTGCTGTCTGCTGTACCAATTCTGGACCTAATAGTTGTCTCTCGCCAACTTCATCCCAGTATAGCGGGGTTCTACATTTTCTTCCGTACAACGCTTCGTACGGCGGCATGCCAATACTAGCGCGGTAACTGTTGTTGTAACCGAATTCCACAAGCGGTAGATGATCATCCCAATTTCTTTTAAAATCCATAATGCATGCTCTCAACATATCTTCCAATGTCTGGATCGTTCTTTCACTCTGCCCGTCTGTCTGAGGGTGATAAGCCGTACTCATTCTCAACTGTGTCCCCATGCATTCTTGTAGTCGCTTCCAGAAGTTCAATGTGAAGCGCGGATCTCTGTCGGAAACAATTGACACCGAAACTCCATGCCTCGAAACAATCTCTTTCACATATAACCTTGCCAACTGATCTAAGTTGAATCTGATTTTGATCGGAAGGAAGTGTGCTGATTTCGTCAGTCGGTCAACGATAACCCATACTGCGTCGTAGCCTTTCTAAGTCGTCGGAAGGCCAACCACGAAATCCATCGTAATGTGTTCCCATTTCCATTCTGGGATTTCCAGGGGTTGTAGCAAACCACTCGGTCTCTGATGTTCTGCTTTCACTTTCTGATAGGTTAGACACTTTGCAACACACTCAGCAACATCTCGTTTCAAATTCGGCCACCAGAAGTGCTGTCGAAGATCCTGGTACATCTTGGTACTACCGGGGTGAATCAAATACCGTGAGATATGAGCCTCGCTCAAAATGTCCTCCTTAATCTCTGGCACTTGACGGTACCCACACTCTGTTCTCAAATCTCAGTAGTCCCTCACTGTCTATCTTGAATCTCGGTTCGGTTCCTTCAGATATCTTTTTCTTAACCTTGTCACATTCTTCGTCCTGAAGTTGAGCTTCCTTAACTTTATCCAATAGGGTTGTACCAGCTTGCATCTGAAATAACTTCTCGTCAATCTCCATCGGATACTTCACTTCCAATTCCAGCTTTTCCATTGCTGAAATTAGCTCCTCCTGAGCAGTCAACATCATCAATTTCTCCCGGCCCATCATGCTTAACGCATCGGCGACCACATTAGCCTTACCCGGATGGTATAAGATTTCACAGTCATAGTCCTTAATTAACTCCAGCCACCTTCTCTGGTGCATATTCAAGTCCTTCTGTGTAAAAATATATTTCAGACTCTTGTGGTCTGTATATATTTCACACTTCTCCCCATAAAAGATAGTGTCTCCAAATTTTCAAAGCAAATACCACTGCAGCTAACTCCAAGTCATGGGTCGGATACCCTTTCTCATAGTCTTTCAATTGTCGTGACGTATACGCAATGACCCTGCCGTTTTGCATAAGCACACAACCAAGTCCTTTATGCGACGCATCACTATAAACCATAAAATTTCCTGTGTCATCCGGAAGGGATAACACAGGTGCTGAACTCAACCTTCTCTTAAGCTCTTGGAAACTTTCCTCACACTTCTCTGTCCAAATGAATTTCACCGATTTTCTAGTCAAATTCGTCAGCGGAGTTGCGATCTTGTAAAAGTCCTGAATGAATCTTCTATAATAACCCGCCAATCCAAGAAAACTCCTCACTTCTGACGGTGTTTTCGGCTGATCCCAGCTCATCACAGCTTCGACTTTAGAGGGATCTACCGAAATTCCGTCCATGTCGATCACATGTCCAAGAAATTACACTCTTTCAATCCAGAATTCACATTTTGAAAATTTAGCGTACAACTTCTCTCTTCTCAACGCCTCTAATGTTAACTTCAGATGTTCTACATGTTCTTCTTTGGTCTTCGAGTATACCAAAATGTCGTCGATAAAGACCACCACGAATTTGTCCAAAAACTGCTTGAACACTCCATTCATTAAGCCCATGAATGCTGCAGGAACATTCATTAGACCAAATGACATTACCAAGAATTCGTAGTGACCATATCGAGTCCTAAATGCTGTCTTTGAAACATCCTCTGGCCTCACCTTCAGCTGATGATAGCCACTCCTCAAGTCTATCTTTGAAAAGTACCTTGCACCCTTCAATTGGTCAAATAGATCGTCGATCCTCGGTAATGGATATCTATTCTTAATTGTGACCTTATTCAGTTCTCTGTAGTCGATGCAAAGCCGCATCATTCCGTCCTTCTTCTTCACAAACAACACCGGCGCTCCCCACGGCGATACGCTCGGTTGGATGTACTTCTTGTCCAGTAATTCTTGTAGTTGTACCATTAACTCTTTCATCTCTACCGGAGCCATCCGATACGGTGCCTTTGATATTGGGGCCGTCCCTGGTGCCAAATCGATCACAAACTCAACCTCTCTGTCTGGCGGAAGTCCTGGCAGATCATCCAAAAATACGTCTAAGAAGTCCCTCACGACTGGTATATCTTCCAATTTTTGGTCTTTACGACTATCGACTATGTATGCTAAATATCCTACACAGCCTTGTCTTAATAACTTCTTGGCCTGCATCATCGTCAGACAACTCGCTTGTCTAGGCGATTTGCTGCCATAAAACACAACCTTTGACGGGGTCATAAGGTTGATACACTTCCTCTGGCAATCAATTACAGCCCCATAATTGACTAGCCAATCCATTCTCAGAATAACATCGAATTCCCCAAGTCTAATCTGGATAAGATCTACGTTCATAATGTTACCCTTAATATCTACTCTACAGTTCTTGTGTACATACTTAACAGGGATCACTTCTCTATTCGCAATCTCTATGTTCATGGGGTATTCTAACTCGTCCATAGGAAGTTCTAAGTTCTTAGCAAAGTCATCAGATATAAATGAACAAGTAGCACCCGAATCAAATAGTACATAAGCATTAACTTTATTGATCGGAATGATACCTGACACCACATCGCGAGACTGTACAGCATCCTGCACAGTCATGTTGAAGGTCCTGGCGGTTGGTCGGTTGGTTGCGGTTGGTCCCGTGATAGTTAGAGCACTTCCACCGCTGTTTCCCTTGTTCCCTCCTGATCCTGCCCCTCCAGATCCCTTCTTGGGACAGTCCTTGGCAGATGGTCCTTTGAGCCACAAGTGAAGCAAGCGCCCTTCTTTGGGTTCGGACAGTTAGGTGCTATGTGGCCTTCCTGACCATAATTGTAGCATACTCATTTTCCCTTCATACAGACCCCCAGGTTAGCTTTTTCGCAGGTCGAACAAGCTTCGATCCTCTTCTTTTGACCTCTTTGCTGATTCCCAGTTGATGAGTTATCATTCCACCTCCTCTTCTGATTATTACTCACTCCCGTGTTGCTACCACTAGCCTTGTTAACTCCTTCACCTTCACTCTTTTTCTTCTTTTGGTCCTGATTGTACTTTGTAACAGCGTCACTCCCGCCTTCAGCGAGAATGGCCTTCTCCAACACCCCAGCAAAAGTGTTCAATTGGAACATTGACACTTTGCTATACAACCAGGGCTTCAGGCCCTGCTCAAACCTCCTTGCCTTCCTCTGATCGGTGTGCACTTGATACGTGGCAAACCTAGCCAACTCATTGAATTTCGTCGCATATTCCGGTACGGACATATTCCCCTATTTCAGCTCTAGGAACTGGACCTCCATTTGATTCTGCGAGCTGGTCGGAAAGTACATCTCGAAGAACATCTCTTTGAACCTCTCCCAGGTAATCACACCTTCACCTCACCGGACCTTATTCGCTTGCCACCAATAGCTGGCCTCGAATTTTAGCATAAACGTTGCATAGGCAGGTTTTCTGGTCTTCTCTGACTCTAGCAACGTCGAAAACTTTTTCCATCTCCATGACCCAAGTTTGAGCTTCTATCGGGTTCATGGTGCCTTTAAACTCTGGCGGTCCCACCGCCTTGAAGTCCTTGAACGTTGTGTTCGGTGGAGCTTGAGGTTAGTTGTTAAGCGCTCCAGCATGTAAGTTCACCAACTGCTGAACGGGGTTAGCATTGGCGTCGTTGTTGTTGTTAGTTGACCCTTCCTAGGCCGGTCGACGGTTTGGTCTTCGCCTTGGCGACATATTTCTGTTAAGATATACGCTTATTAGAACTTTATTCAATCTTTTAAATATTTAAGGCTTAACTTAAATATTTAGACATAATCAGTCAACACATTATCTCAAATAAACTCTGATATATTACTAAATCAAAAGTTTTAACATAATACAATAGCATCACTGCTATTTACATCAACTATCCCGAGATAAAGAATCTACAGGATTTAAAACATAAAATATTCCTCTGTTTATAAACACATTGGAATTTACATTATTAACTACCAGATAGGTTTCACAAAATCAAATGTTCCTATCACTGCCCATTAAGGCGACGAACAGCTTTGCCACGCTCTTCTTCCATAATCCGAGACATCGTCCTGCGATCTAGCATGTATGACGGTAGTCCTTCGAACTGAATTGGGTACCTCATAACCCGATCCTGGGCCTCATTAATTGCATACTGAAGCGTAGAGTACGTCTCCTCAAGCTTGGCCTTCTTCGCCCGACAGTTATCTTCTGCGAGATTTACTCGTCGTGATTCCCTTACCCAGGCCTCCTCTGCTATGGCCAGCCTTGCTGATTTCTCTTTTAGTTCATTCTTCAATTCCTCTATTTCCTCTGACTTCTGCTCAGTTTGGCCTTTCTCGTGAACCAAATTCCACTCTACATTTCCCAAACGTGTGTGAAGATCCTCAACCTCTCCATCCCTCAGCTCGATGGTAGACTGTTGAGTAACCGACTGCTCCCTCAGCTCCTGAACAGTATCATGTAACTCTATGTTACGGTCATACAGCTCATCATACATCTCAGCACTGATAGAGCTCAGTGGGAACTCTTCAGGGTCTTCCTCCTCCTCTTCGGCTGCCTCAGCCTGAACCTCAACCTCCTCAGGGTCTTCCTCAGAGTCTTCCTCAGAGTCCTCCTCTGAATTAGACATCGGCACATACTCCTGACCAACGACTGTGATCAAGGGTGATGGCTCTCGTCGGACTAACTGCTCCCAGACTACGTGGATATCTCGAGGCTCCTCCTCTCTAGCCTCTAGGGGTACAAGGTCCCTGGACTGACTAGGTTCTCCAGCATCTGTCATCTTGACAAATAAAATTTGAAGTTTTAGTAATTACGTGATGCTAATCAATACTCGAATATATAAGTATAAGCACATAGCACATAAGGTAAGTTATTATCTTTCTTAGAACTCGATAAGAGTTATCATTACTATGTTCTCGATCTCTAAAAAGGCTACTATCCTAAGGTTTTCCCCCAACCTAAGGTTCATAACCTACAGCTTTGATACCAACCTATGACACCCCCAAATCCGGGTACTTCAATTCCATGGAACTTGGTGTTCACTGTACAAATATCATCTATCTATCTACCCATAGTAAATGCAAACCATGCAATAAATAGAATTAAATCCTCCCCTTATATGGTTACAACATCTGAGTAATAAATAAAATAAATCCCAGGTCATACTAACCTTAAACATCTGTGCGGAACATAAACAAATAAATAAGTCTTACATAACTCTAATATAAGTTTGAAACATAAACACATAAAATAAACAACAAGTCTTCATCACTTGTTGACCTTGCCCTTGCCTTTGCTAGTAGAAGGCTTGTTGGACCTTTCGTTCTTAACTGCAATGTTATTATTACGCAAGAGTGAGCACGATTGCCCACAAGTATAATAATATGACAACAATATAATAACATGCGAGTGAATCAAAGACATATGAATAAAGAAACTCAACTTTTGACTCGAGGATAAATAACAGGAATCAAAATAACATCTGAGGGTCATAAGACCTTGAACTATGTCCTAGGTTGTAAAGTGTTTATACTTTAAACCTTTAACGGTCATAAGACTATGGACTCTACTTCTCGTACTTAGGGGGATCAGCCCTTAGTACCATACTGTGCACAATATCTCAACGCTAAAGCGTAAATAATCCCCTTTACAGGGTTGTTCATCTCATTTTTGACATCAGAGTCCGCACCAAAGGAAGTTTGGTTTGGATAAGCTCAATAAGTATTCTAGAATTTGAAACGTTCATCAACTATGGACTAGTCGAATCAATAAGGGTTCACTAGTCCTATAAGATTCAACAATAACATCGATATTCAATTTGAACAATAAATCTCAAGAGTATACAATCGAATAAGTATTGTATAACTGAAGTAATACTTAAAGGAATAACAATATCTCATATGAAAATCTTAACTTGAATAAACAAGGATAAGAACTTGCTCGATGTAAAAGTAAGGTTTGAGTTTAGGAAACTTGCAAAATTTTAGACAAGTTTAAGGATATGAAACTTTCCTCTTGCACAAGCTACAATTATAATTACAATTCACTTCCTCAACGTCCTACACATTACATTATATATACGACATCGATTAGTTTTCATAACTACCATGTTTAACTGTTGAACTATTCACTTAAGTTCGACTTACAACTTGGTTTATAATATTACTCAATGGCTAACCACATAACATGAATGTAAACTCACAACATGCATATCACACATGTATAGCCCGTTAAACAATCATAATCAAGTTTTACAATTACGATATTCAAGTTCGCACTTAGTTTATTAACTTGAACCTTCACATTATCTTATACATGTCAATAACTTAATTTATTAATCATAAACTTCAAATCATATAATATTCATGTATGTAACTTAAAACAACATCTTTTATTATCGAGAACACTACACTTGTGTGCGTGCATGTCCGAAGCCCTCCGATTGCCTCCAAATACGCATCAGTCACAAAGATGGCCATTGTTACCCATTTTAACGATTTCAAATTGAAAAACTTAAAGAATGAAAGTTGTAGGTCTACTCGTTATCTTTCCTAATCATCTTGAATCACCTCAATCGGAGTTCGTATGGAAAAGTTATGCTTATTTTACTACAGGAGGTCAAAATAGTCTCGAAAACCAAAAAAAGGCTCCCGGACAGCCCTTATACCCGCTGGGGCGGGTCCTAATGCCCATGAACACCCGTTGGGGCTGGTCCCCCTACTGGTGCACTCTCTGGTTCACGATGAACACCCAGAGCAACCCAAATAAATTCAAATTAAACTAACGTAATAAATTTTAAGGCTACCCATAATGTAAAAACTTAACAGAAACGCTATACAACATTTCTAGCATGATCTTGGCAATTAAAATCATGTAATCACACAATCCAAGGCATCTAATTTCACTGTTTTCATACTTTATCATGTTTTGAAGGAAAATCAAGAAATTCAACGTTACGGATTCGTTATAACACCGAATCCGTTCGTTTAACTTCTGTTTTGTTCGTATAAACGTGTACAATCATATGCAAATGTTAATTCAAAGTTAAACCATCGATTCATGGTATAAAATTTGTACGTAAGGGCCGTAAGGGCCGTATGGCCATATATACGACTCTGTAATTTTTGAAAACTCAATTTAAACAAAATTCGATCACTGCAAGTTATGCATATATGGCATATAATATGTTATAAACACATATGAATACACATATAGCCATATAATGAACAAATATCAATTTTTTCATTTACAGAGAATTTTTAAAGCATGTAAATGGAGAAATTTTATAAAATTTTGAAAACCCAATTAAGGCCTAATTACATGAATTCGATTATTTTAATTCATTCATACCAAACACAAAACATGTTATAATGATATAATAACACACATATAAGCATATAATCAAAAATTGCTAATTTTTCCCATACACAGAGAACTCAGAATATATGTTCATGAAGGAAACATAGTACGTGAAATAAATTGGGACAAAGGAATTATCCCTTGTAAACTCTGTGAAGATGATGATATGGGCTTTAATTCTTCAATCTCTTCTCTAATCGATTATTCTCTCAATTTTCTCTCCTAATCTCTCTAAGTCCTCTGATGTTTGTAATATGAAATATAAGACTGATGTATAAGATATATGTATAGCGTAATACGTATAATGTGTATAGTGGGTGAGTGGTCGTCGGTTAGTCCCATAGTGGGTTAACTGATCAACTCCCCATAAGGTCATGTTTGGTTTCTCCCATTCACTCTCCTTTCCCTTTAATTTAATTAACTTACTATAATATAGTTTAATAATGTCACACTTTTAATTAATCAATTAATGTTATTTAAATAAATTAAATTAAATAGCATAAATCCACATTAAATCACATAGTCACATAATTAAGATTCTCATTCATTAATTATGCCAAATCATTAAATCTCTAATTAATTATTTAAATTAATTAGAATAACATTATGCTTATTAATTAATATATTAATCAAATAAGCTCGATTAAATACATACTTTGAATATAAAAATTCACCACATTAATTTAACTAACGTGACACATATAATTAAATTAATCTACCACAATTTCATCAATTAATTATTTAAATCAATAATTAAATCATAAAAAAAATATTTATTTAATTCAATAAATATTCAATTTAAATTACAAAAATTTTGTTCGTCACAGATGCTATGTCACCTCTTTCCTCCAGGCTTGCCTTTTCTTTGTTATCCTCAAAATCTATGTATTGAGGCTCATAAGCTGGAGTCTGGAAGGTGCATTCTGGTGTGTACATTAAACTTGGCTCACAGTAGTGGTCTTGATAATAGCTTCCTGAAGGCTCTGGGTGATACCCCCAATCCTGCTGATAATTGGGATAAGGCTCATTGTAGGAGTACTCACCCTCATACTGCTCTTGCCCATACCTGATAGGCTCCTGATGGCTCGTGTAGTTCCATGGATAAACATTTAAGTCCATTGTTCCTGAAAAGAGAATATAGGAAGAGAATTAAACAAAAATAAAAATGTTTAAAGTAAGACTAATTTGATTTAAACTAATGTTGGCAAACAGTTATCCAAATAATTCCCCGGCAACGGCGCCAAAAACTTGTTGTCCGATTTATATGATGACAATTAACGCACAAGTATACATAGTCAACAAGTAATTAAGAGTGAGTAAAGATATCGTTCCCACGAGGAATTAACAGATAAACAGTTACCAAAGCACTAGCACATAATCATTTCAGTCTTATTTAAACAAGCGGTAAAGAGAATGAATTTAAACTAGGCAAAGAATTAAACTTTAACTAATTAATCCTAGAGTGAAATTAGATAGTGAAGATAAGTGTGACGCCCCCAAATTCCAGGACCGCCACTTGGTCTCTCGAATTCGGTTCATCACGTGCTCATGGTAATACATCATAATAATAATAATTAAATATCATACGATCACAGCGGAAAATCTATTTTAGAATAATTTACAATGATTTATTATAATTATTCCCCCAAGTCTCGCAACCTACAGTACTTAATAGATTACCTAATAATATCAGTTAACGACTTATTACATAATCTAACTTAAGCTTAAACATAATCAAATCCAGTCTTACTACATCATCTTCATACAATATGAATATATTTAAAACATAACAGACATAAGCTAGTTGGTAGCTTTGCCCTTGCCCTTATCAACGCCCGAAGGTTCACCATGCTCTGCCTTAACTGAAATGTTTTAAGGAAAGCAAGAATGAGCACAAATTGCCCAGCAAGTAATATACAATAAGGGTGAGTAATAAGATTCTCAATTCTCGAAAGGGTATAACAAGATTTGATAGTTCAAGAATAACAAGAATATCAATAGTTCTCAATATCAGTCGCTAAGGACAGGTTAATATCAATATGATTCAATAATAAGTCAATTCAAGATTTCAAATAATTGAATACTGAGTAGTCACTACGGACTATGAACTTCTACTAGAATTGACAGTAATAAACTGAAAATCCAACAAAAACAGGTACAACAGGTGATCAGCCTAAAGTACCCTTGTTATGCATAACAATCAACCATACTCAAGTGTGCACGTCGGTTCTCCGACAATTATATATTCCCTTCAAAGAAGGTTGTTCTTCTCAGTCAAATACAAGATCCCGCACCAATCAATTAGTTTGGGTCGCTTTTCAATAATATAAGTCTAGCCGAATCAAATGGCATAGACACTTTCACAATATTCAAGAACAATACTAAGTTCAACATGAATAATAGCTTTAATGAAATAAGAGTTCAAGTATGCTAATTCGATTCAACCGATTAAATAGGAAACTAGTTCGCAATACACAAGATAGGATACTTGCATAGTAAAAGAGTATAAGTTAGGAAACTTTCACAATCATAGATTTCCTTGCATAAAGTAAATGCGTCGGTTAGGATACTTGCACTTTAAAAGAGTGTAAGTAAGAGAACTTGCCTTTAGCGTAGTTTATCCACGAAAAGCAAATCAACACTTTCGAATTCCTATCGTAATACAGTTACGTATATATATGATATTCATTAGTCATATAATTTAACTTCACATTTTCTCTTTGAATATACGATCAACACATAAGCTAAGTTTTACCTAGCTACACAGTTATATAGAATATAATTTCTATCCTTAACGTTCCTTCTTTAGAGTTTAAACGCATTCTCATATTATATAAGATCTCAACAATTAGCAAACATGCTTGCATATTATTAATATCTCATAAGACCACAATCAATACTAAATATATTTCATTTTAGCAAGTTACGGCATCTCCTTAAGTTAACCGTCAAAATCGGGTTCAAGTAACATCATATAATATCACGTAGCATGTATTCATATTTAAAGGATACTTTACATGCTTGTATAACTTTTCCAAATCCAATCGTACATGGTATAGGTTCTTAAGTCAATACTTAAAGCCATTCAAGGACACGAACTCATATGGTCTAACATGGTCGCTTTTAAACACATAAGATATTCATATAACTTGTATTAGTCATGCTCATGAGTACTCGTATTGCATATATGTAGCTAGCATTGTTATTATCTTGAAAACATGCTTTGTTCATGCTAAACTTTAATCATGGCAACTAATCATGGTATATATACATGCATGACACATGAATGAGTCTAAGAGTACTATCACATGTGTTCATAAATGTCAAATTCTAATTCTCGTCATAACATACCAACGTTCACGTTCAAAGCTTATACTTTGTTAGTATAGTTCATTAATAAGGTCTATCATGTTCATGCTTCCTTATGAAACCCATATACACAAGTTAACATGCTTTTCATGTATTTCAAGGCCCTATAAACATGCTCGAAAAGTCAGAATGTATACATGGTTTTTACATGTCAATATCAACCTTCAAAACTTGTATTTTTGTTAGAAAGGTGCACTAGTTGGGTTCACATGTCCATATTATATCACGGAACCTATATACATAAGTTAGTATGCATTTCATGTGTTTCTAGGTCATACTAACATGTCTCGAAAGTCAGAATATTAACATGCTTCATATATGTTAACGTCGTTCATGAAACTTTAAGTTCGTTTTCAAACTATATGTCGTTTGGTTAACCATGCATGCTAATATACTAAAACATGCTCACATTGCCTCATTAGGTTTATATGTATGTATTAATCATGCTTTCATGCTTGTTTAAACAAAAATCAAACAATTAGTTCATAACAGTTTTGTTGCAGAATGCAGAAAAACTGAACACAGAGGCTGGCGCTGCGGCGCGGCACAGCAGCTCACTACTGGCGCTGCGGCGCGAGTGGCGCTGCGTGCGGCGCTGCGGCGCGGGCTGCGGCGCGTGTGGCGCTGCGGCGCGGGCTGCGGCGCTGCGGCGTCGAGGCAGTTTTCTGCAGTTCAGACTGCAGCGAAATCCGACCAAAAACCTCCCATTTCATCGATTTCAACATACCCAAATGCTATTAGACTTGTTTAACTTACTAACACGTACATATATGCTTATATAATAGTCAATAGCAATTATCAATTCCCAATTTCATGAACACCAACTAATTTCACGATATTTGATGTTTTTACAGAAATCTCAGAAATGGAAACACCAAAAATGAAATTGAAGAGCAATGAAGCATATATAGTAATTCTAATCACATATATAAGTCCTTTAAACAACTAATTATTATTCTCAATTCACAAAACCATAACTTCCAACTGAAATCAAGAATTCACGAATAGAAATTTTGACAGAAAATGACAATGAAGATACGAAGAGGATTTATACCTCTGTAAATGATTTAAGCTTGCTGCTATCTCAATAACACTGATATATATATATATTTGCTCTCTAGTCTCACTTAGCCAAAATGCTCAGCAAAAGAAATGTGAAGGAGATGAGGCTATATTTATAGAACTCCCATTATACAGACAAAGCAATTGTATCCCATATCAAACTAACGGATTATAGGAATGCATGAAGGTTATCAAAGGGTAGGTAATTAGTGGTTGGATTCATCATGAATCCCACTCCCTCCACAATCATGAGCTATGAAATGCTAGTTGCTGAGTTTGGGGAGAAGAAGAAGGAATAGGCCTTAGCTGTATGTCAAGCACGTGAAGAGCAAATGGGACACTTAAAATGAGACAATTGATTTAACTCCTCAGCATTTGCAAATACTACACTTGTATATACACACCATATACATATGTTATATATATATGTACTCTTAGGTTATAATTTAAATCACAATGTACTTCTCATAATGTAATAAGTGTAATTTACACACATATAATCCAGGTACGTTTATCTTACTGATATAATACCATCGGATACTACCACATTACATTATATCATATATTATTAAATTGTATTACTCAACAATTATTTATAATAGATCCATGATACATTATTTTAATGTATATCCACACATCATTTGTCACCTACACATATCATAACATATAGTTACTATACATTTAATTCGCATGCTTGCACATATAATTTCTCATCTTATAATTTGAATATTAATTAATAATATACACATATCCTACATCCATCAATATAATTGTTAACCTCCATAACAATTTAATTAACCCTTATATGATTAATTATCACTTTGATATAAATCTTATTGTATTTATAAACACGTTGCTCATTATTATTAAGTTTCTTGCAATAATAATAATCACATATTGTTAATCGATCCTCATTAGTATTTTATAACAGTTAATTAATATTCTTCGATTAACAATTAATATAGATTAATTGTTCGCTTAAATTAATATAATCATTCTTATATTACGCCACTGTGCCACACAAGGCAATCAACGAGTTTATCACAAACTCCACCAATTTCTCAATTATTATAATTATTCAATTATATATAATTGAATTAATTCATCTCATAACACAAAATCATTTATATTCAAATAAATTCTCATTTCCATTAATATATTTATTTAATAATATATGGAAATTCTCGGGTATTACAATAAGAGATCCCAATTTTCCCTAATGATTCGTCTAATTCAATAAACTTCCAGTTAGGTCAATTTAATCGCAATAGTTTATTAGCCGAGAACACGAAAGTGAGAGACAGCCATCTTTCGATGCACATAATCCATATCACGTGCAATCCACAGATGATAGAACACACTTGAACACCCACATTATCTAAACCACTATATGTCTATGTGATTTACAAATAAGTAGGGTTTAAGTTTAAGTCCTCTATTGACTACGAGCGGCACTTCGATATATGTCTATCCTAAGCACAAATCATACGCCCAACACCATGTGAACGCACAATCGCCCGCTACTACGATTAAATCTAAACCTACATTTCGTCTTTCAATCCCATATAGGTTATCACAGTAATTGGTCGCGAATCAATTAAGCAATGAAAGCATGAATCATAATAGATAAGCATATAGCAATCAATAAGAACCAACATGGAAGAGAAATCAACATCAACTACTCAAAAGGTTCCATTCAAACCTCAAAACATGATTTAAGTCATAGACAACTCAAATATATTATCCACAAGGTTCAATAACATCATCCGAAAATAAATGAATACAAGGAGAATATAGAGATAGAAAGTGCAAATCTTTGTTCGTTCTCCAAGCTTGGATCTTGATGATATTCCCTTGCTTCAATATTCAAACACTAACTAACCCTAGAATCTAACTAACTAAACTCTAAGCTAATCTACTCCTAATCTATACTTAGACAAGGAATGTAAAGGCAAAGGAAATGGAACTAGGGCTAGGGCTAAGGGAGAGCTCCCTAGTGGAGATATCTCAATTAAAATGGGGCAACAACCCTTATATGCCAGCCTCTCCCGTCTGTTTAATCAAAAAGTCAAAGTTTGGTCTGCTGGGGACTGGCGCGGCCGCGTGCCATAATGCCTTGGAGAGGGCGCGGCCGTGCGGCTCTGGAATCCTGAAATCTGCTGGCTTTTTGCTACTGGACTTAGCTGCCACCTTCATGCTTGCCTTCATGCTTTCTTGCAGCCATGTAGCATCACGTTCTATTGCATCTTCATTCCATGCCATCATCATGCTTTAAGCCCATTTCAGTGCATTTCCCCATGTAAGCGTTCTTTTGCCCTTGTAAGCTCAATTTGCACTCGGAGAGTTCCTACACCTAAAAATCACAAAACAAAGGAAAAACACATGAAAAGAACAAGAGTACTTGAGTTTAAGCCACGAAACAAGCTAGAAAATATCTGAATAAGTGGTCCTAAAAACCACTTATCAAGTGTCAAAAGTTAGATCTAAAGTAAGAAAATGAAAACTATGTTTTGAAAACTTGAAAACCCTAGTCTTTATTTTTCTTAGCATTGATTATGTGTTGCTTAGGTTTGGTGAAGGTTTGATAAAATAGATGATGGATCATGGTAGATCCTTGATCTTAAGGAGTATTAGTATGTATTATGATGGTTTATGATGTTTAATGTCTGATTAATCAAGAGATCATAGATGTTTTCATAGAAATCAAAAGGGTTAGAAAATTAGATTTTTAAGAAAACGAAACATAAAATTAAAGCAATCATATCTCTCATTCTATTTTGAATTTTTGAGTGTGGTCAAGTCCTAGAGTTATATGTATGAGTTGTTTAACATATCCAACTAGAATCACTGAAAAAGGAGTTGTAGATTTTTGTATGGACTGTTTTTAGCAAAGTATGAAAAATCTGGGAAAAACCAAAAAATAATCTGCCCAAATTTCCAGGGGAAGTTTCGGAAACTTAGTGAATGAAATAAATTCAAACCTTTTGGGACATTAAAATATATGACATAAAGTACCTCCTGTCCAAAGATGAGCTTATTCCGACTTAAATCAATCGAGTTATGGCTATTTTAATTTTTTGGTTTTTTCGACAAAAATTGCTAGAACTAGAGTTTTATAACTCCTATGGCTACAAAATTTAAACTGGAAGTTTAAGTTAATATGTATAAGATTCTGCCAAGATTTGGGAATTGTTGGAGTTGAGCATGATATAGCTAATTTTCTTAAGTTACGACTAAAAACATATTTTTGAAAAATACTAATGGAAATCGAAAAATTCGAAGAAAAATATATTTTCATAATAGAGTTATAATCTATAAAATTACAGAAAAGAAACATTTTTGAATTTATTTTGGTATTTTTCATATAAATGATTGAGTTATGAATAAATAAATTAAATTAATTATGTAATGTTAAAAATATGGAAAAATAGGATTTTATGGCTTGAAAACCCTATATAAGATATATACAGATTTTTTGAAAAATATTTTTTGTATGTTGATGAGATATTATATTTATAGCATTGTAAGATGGTTAAATGAATTAATTAGTAAATATTAAATAATTAAAATAAATTGTTTATTGATTTAATAAATGTTTAAAATGAATTATATAAAGAAATAAAGTTACTTTAAATGTAGTTTGTTGAATTACATTTTATGGATTATATTATGTATATAGTATGATTGGACATGCAATAATTGAAAAGGGTAATCCAGGTTGCTGGATTGGTCAATCCAGGTTATTGGATTGGTCATTCCAAGTTGTTGGATTGGTTACCAGATTGCTGGATTGGCAATGCAATTTTTTGTATTAGGTATTCAGTTTACCGAATTAGGTATTTGGTTTACCGAAACATAAATAAGAACTTATAAAATAAAAGAGTAAGTGTTAAATCTAAAGTAGTGGTACAGTCGTACTCTTTAATGGTTGATGTATAGTATCTGGGCTAAACGATTCTTTCAAGGAGCGGAGGTATATACGAACTAGCTACCGATCTAACTCATTGTGAAAACATTGTAGACGAGATGGGAAACTAGTTTGTTGGTTATTTTTCGGAAACCACTCAGCATACTGTATTGAACACTGTTAAAGACTCGATGTGCACTAGGTTTAGAATTGTGAATACATATGGTGTTAAGGTATTATCTAATATTTGATTATGTGGTTAAATGTTAGATAATTTACTTATAAAGTAGTAGTATTATGAAGTATAATGTGATATACTTATTGCAAGAATATTCTTATTAATGATAGGTCTTTGTATTAAAGATAAAACTACATTGCGTAGCAGTAAACAACGATCAAGGCAAGTATTCTAACCTTTGCATTTACTTTATGTAATAGATCTTTGTGTAAGCAAGTTTCTTAACTTTACTTTTCATTGAGCAAGTATCCTAACCTTTGCATTTACTTTATGCAATGAATCTTGTAAGCAAGTTTCTATACTCTGTTATTATGCAAATATTCTATTTATAGTATTTAATTATTTGCAAGCCAGTTCTTGAACAGTATTCAATTTATTCATTGAATACCAATATTTTATTATTGTCTTCATATGATTCATATATAATAAAAAATTGTTCTGTTCTTTGTAAACTAAGTTTGGTTATGCAAGTGTCCTCACTTGTATGAACTATTATATTTGAACAATTATTCTTAAACTCGAAATTCTTTGACATGACAAGTTTTGATGCATACTATTCAATATTGGTATAAATACATGGTTTAAAAGTTGTCTAAGCTATTTGACTCGGCTAGACATAGTTTGAAATGTATCGTTGAATATTATTGTTTATGATAAAGTCTTCCTATTCAATTACTTTAGTTCAGACTCCAGACTGAGTATGAATATCCCGACATTGGGAAATTTTTATGCGCCAAAGGCGGTTATAATGAACGTAAATATCGTTCTATTAAGTAGTGTTGATCAATACAGGGCATACGGGCTGATCACCAAACGTTTCTGTAAGTCATGACGATTTCCAGATGAATTTCTATACAAACCTTTTCAAATTGGAAAATAATGGTTCAAGGTCTATTGACCGCTCGACATTTATAGTCACTACGTCGTTTCAAAAATATAAACTGTTTGATATGTTGTTATGAATTGTTTCAAATGGCTTCACAACTATTGATTTGTTATAAAAGTATACTTTAAAGAAAATATTTATTTCTTTCAACTGATGTTATTGTATTACTTGCTGAGCAATTAAATGCTCATTCTTGCTTTAAATTAAATGTTTTCAGCTAAGCGTGATCGACTAGAAGGTTCTGGCAAGGACAAAGAAAAGGGGAAGCTAAAGGAATAAGTTATAACGTGTTAATTGTAATATCTAGACTTTAGTATTGTGATGATATGTTATTTATCATGTACTAAAGAACTTAAGGGCCGCCGTACCTGTGGATTAGTCAACTTTGATATAATTTTAAGTTTTTAATATATTAGGCTGTTCAAATGAATGATATCGTGTAACACCAAGTACTGATTTTAAGTACCCAAATTTGGGGGCGTTACTGGTTGGTATCAAAGCTTTAGGTTAGAAACCTTAGGTGGGGATACCTTAGGCTATAACCTTAAACTAGATAGAAGCGCTGAAAAATAAATAACTCAAATAGAGTTTAAAGGAGATGAATTAAGGAAATTCATCGTAAAATAAAATAAAAGTAACTTATATGAAACTATTGTTTGTTATGTGTATATAATATGTACTAATTAGAAATAAAATTATGTGTAGATGTCAGGCGGAAAAGGATTAGGAGACTCTCATATCGTGAAGAAAGAGCAAATCACTCTACCTGAGCCAATATCTAAGCCAATAGGTGAAGTAGAGGCTCACATTGAAAGCAACCTTGATAAGGTGATCATTTTGGAAGATATAGTACTAGAACTGTTACACCAGTAACGATGGTACTGACAGATAGTGATTCGGACACGGAAGTTGGAGCTGATCAGGCATCAACTGAAGTGTAGAATTTGAAGAATAAGGTTTCTTATCTGGAAATGTTGTGGAAACTAGAAAAGTTACTAAATAGTCAGTTGCAAAAGGCTTTAATCGAAATAATGGAAGAACAAGATAAGCTAAAGATTAAAATTGATCAAATGGGAGCCAAATGCAGTATATCGTGTGCAACTCCAAGCCAGAAGGGGAAAAGAAAGATGAATGACTGTGATCTAGGAAATTCTGATTATAACCAATGGAACTTTAAAAAAAATTGGAAAGTGTACAAACAGTAAAAGGAAGCATGAAGGCGTATGCAGGAAAGGGCAAAATGTATGCTTTAATTGTGGACATGCGAGACATATCCCTCCTCATTGTCCCAATCCGAAGCAAGGTGCATGTTTTATATGTGGGTTGGTAGGTCACCAGGCGAAAGGTTGTCTAGGATCAACGGAGGCTGTAGGAAACAAGTAGGATAAGTATTATATGATTATGTATGGTAGAAAATGTGTGTATGATATACATATGTGTGTAATGTATTACTTAACTTTTGTATAAGTTGTTGCAGGGATTCCTGACTTTTGTTGTCACCAGAGGATTCTAACAAACGAGATTTTTGTATATTATTTTTAATATTTATTGAATTAAATAAATATTTTAGTTAATTTATTTATTGAGTTGAATAAATAATTGATGTGATTATGTTGTGGAGTAATTTAATTAAGTGCAATATATTAATTAAATTGATGTTTAATATTAAATTGATGTGTAAGTAATTTTGTGATGAAGTTCTAATTTAATTGAGATAATTAAATTAGATGAATATTATGTGGTATTTGTTAAATAATGATTTAATGAATAATTATAGTAATGCCTAGAGAGGTATTAATTTGTTACATGGAATTATTATTATTGAGTAAATTATAATTGTATAACAATTTAATTTATGTGGCACTTTTATTTAATGAATGGATGTTAGCTTTAATTTAATTAAATTAGAATATTAAGATTTAATTAAATAAAGTGTGACATTTAAACTATGTAGTAAAAGAGTTATTAAAATAAATTAAAAGGGTTTTAATTCAGTTTTACCAAATAAGGCCCTTAAGTCTATTTTAAACTAGTTTTACCAAACAAGGCCTTAGTTCTAAAAATCTATTTTTTAAAATTAGTTTTGCCAAACAAGCCTTATGGCTTTTGATTGTCAAAAAAAAATATCTATTATGTGTACTTAATAGAGATGGCAGTTATATATTATATAATTATATTATATTATATCGATATCAGTTATATGTATAATACGTTAATTTAGAGTTAGAAAATAAGAAGAACAGAGAAAGAGAAGAGAAAGAGAACTAGAGAGAAAAGAGAAAGAAAGGAGGAAGCTTTGTGTAATCAAAGAACAAGAATCATCATCACCATCATCTTCTTCTTCTAAAAGGTATAATCTAATTTAAGTTTTTGTTCTTCATTGATATTCATAGTTTAGTTCTCTATAATTTAGTTTTTCATGATAATCTTGTGAATATAATTTATACATTTAATTATGTATATAAACTATTATATATGAGTTATATGATAATTTAAGTGGTTCAATTCATGTAAATATGGAGAACATGAAGCAATCATGTTCATAATAATTTACAGTGAACTATTTTAGAAAAAAATGGTGTTTTCTTCAAAATCACAAAATTAAAAGATTTTTAATTATGTGTTGTGATATAAATATATATATATATATATATATATGTGTGTGTGTGTGTGTGTGTTAAAACATGTTAGAAACATAAAGTTATTATTTTATAAAACTTTATATGCATTATATGAACAAAAATCTGAGTTTGGTGCGAGAAAATAAGCCCAATTAGCTTTTTCCTGCACAATTCGCGAGGCAGTCTGCCTCTGACTGTGACGTGGCGCCGCAGCGCCAGCTTTGTGAGTAAACTGGGCGCTGCAGAGCCACAGCAGAGACAGGCGACGTGGCACAGCGCGACAGCTCCAGTTATGTGAGTTAACTGCAGCGCTGCAGTGCCGAGACCGAAAGTTGAGCGTGCTAACGTGGCAGCGCGGCAGCTCCAATTTTACGTGTAACTGGAGCTCTATAGCGCCTGGCCTGCAGAGCCCCTAATGATGTGGCACGGCGCCGCAGCGCCGACTGCAGTTCATTGTGCGACGCTGCAACGCCAACTAAGCAGATTGGCTAGAAAATTATATTTAAATGCACAATTTTATGAAAATGTTAATGTAATAAATATAAAAGCATGTTAATAAAATTATATGCTAATTGACAGTATCAAATAATATTTTTAATATGAAATGTATAAATTTAAATTATAATTTGATTAATTATAATTTGATTAATGTGAATGTATGATTTAATATTATAAGTTGATTATAAGTTGATTGATTATTAAGTTTGATGTGAATATGTGGCTTGATCATGTTATGTAATAATTAGCGATTGAACCTAAGAATGATGAGTTAACATAGATGGGTTAACTAATAATGTGAATTAGCTATATGGTAACTAATTTATGTTACTATTGTTAATTACGTGTACGTAGGATAATTGTGGAACGAGTTGTTAATTGCTAGCTTGCGCGCGAGGCAAGTATTCTTACCCTAACTCGATTATGTCCACTTTTAATTACGCAAGTTTTCTAACTACACTCTTTAATTGAGTATATTCTTTTATTCTGTATTGGATAAGTATTCTTATCGAATTTCATTATTGAAAAATAATGTAACCTTGACTTAATTGTTCAAGCAAGGTTTTATTGTATCTTTCAAATGCTTTAAGTTTATTTCTAAAGAATAACTGTTAAATATGACGTCTATTGTTATGACTCAAAGTTATTTCATAATCGTTTTGCTATTGAACTCTTATATTATTGTAAGTTGATTCAACTACTCCTTAGTTGATGATAGTTGAACTCTAAATTACACTTTTAGCTTATCCAAACCAAACTTTCTTTGGTGCGGACTTGTTAATGAAAACAGAGATGACCAACCCTATTAATAGGGGATTACCATGCGAAGCGTTAAGATGTTTGTGCACAATACATGGTACGAAGAGTTGATCCTCCTAAGTACGAGTTAGAGTCCATATAATCTAACGACTGTTAAAGGTTTAAATAGAAATATTTATAACCTGAGACATAGTTCAAGGTCTTATGACCCTCAGATGAATTCTAAACTCTATATTCAATTCTTGATTATCGATTGTAGAAATATCATTCAATTCAGTTGAAGTTATTCAATGATATGTCATCATTATTGTTTGTTATTTCAAGTGAGCTTTTGTTTGCTCACTCTTGCATATAAAACCATTGCAGCTAAAGTTGAGAAGGTTGACGAGCCGTCAACCAGCAAAGGAAAAGGCAAGATGAATAGGTGAAGACTTGTTCATGTTTGAAATGATCTTGTAATAAGACTTTAATTATGTTATGATGTTTTATTTTCCGCATTTGATGATGTTTAAGGTTTGAAACCCTGTGAACGTTTTGATAAGTTGTAATCCTTTTAATGGAAGATTTTATTTTTTAAGGTTGTAATTTATTTTTCATTCCTTAATTATGGGCAGTAGTTATGCTTTATTTAGATAGTGAACACCAAGTCCTATGGAAATAAACTACCCAGTTTTAGGGGTGTCACAAGTTGGTATCAAAGCCTTAGGTTCTGAACCTTAGGTGGGGGAACCTTAAGTAGTAGCCTTATAGGAGATCAAAAGATAGTGGTGATAGTTAAAGATAATAAACTACCTTATGTGCTATGTGTTTACGTTTATGTACTCGTAGAGTATCGATCGATATCACGTAATAATTAAACTTTAAAATTTTGTGTCAGGATGACGAATGTTGGAGAGTCCAGTATAGCTAGGGAGGAGTTACCCCAAATGCCTAGGGATGAGGAGCCCCGAGACATCCATGCTGTCTAGGAGCAGTTTGTTCAGAGAGAGCCATCTCCATTAATCACAGTAGTGGGTTAGGAGCATGAGCCAGTCTTGGACCGAGATGACGAGGATGAGTTAGAGGAAGAGGAGGAAGATCCTGAAGAGGAATTTTCACCTAACTCTATCAGCGCTGTGATATACGAGGAGGTCTACGACCGCAACATTGAGCTGCAGGGTAGAGTCGTAGAGCTGGAGGAGCTGGTAGACGAGAGTCAAACTACCATACATCAAAAGGAGGAGATGATTCAAGAACTGGACGATCATCTTTGAAATGTGAAGTGGGATCTAGTTCACGTGGAGAGTGAGAAGGATGATGCACTGGTTGAGCTTGAGAAACTAAAGAACGACATTAAAGAGGAGTCAGCGAAGCGTGCCAGAGCGGAGGATGCTTGCTTGAAGGCTACTCAACGTGCAGATCAAGATGAAGACGAGGTTCAAGCAAAGAAGGTCAAGTTGAAGGAGACGGACTATACTTTTCATTCGGCTATAAATAGGGCCCAGGATCATGTCTTTTATTACCCAGCTCAGTTTAAAGATTTGCCGTGGTATACGGTGGATCGCAGAATAGTTTTTTGGGTGATGAAAGAAGAACGTGGAGAGGCTGTGCGACGTCTTAACATGCCTAAATAGTAGAGTAATTAACTATGCGTGTCCTTATGTATTAAATAAATGTAAATCCCAGAATTTGAGATAATAATGGGATACGATAATGATGTAATCCTGCAACTTGTTTCAGTTCAGGAAAGATGATGTAAATAGCAGAGATGTTATCTGTCCTATGTTTTAAAAACTATGAATGAATAAATATCGAAGTTTATTGATATCTTATGTGTTCAAGTGTGAATTGATTTGTTTTAAATGTTTAAGTTGATCTTAAATATTTAAGAGATGAGTAGGGATATAATAAGAGTATGTCTTAACAGAAAGATGCCTCCTAGAAGAAGACCTACACGTCAAAAACAAGAGGGTTCTACAAACAACAACAATAATGATGAGGCGAATGCCAACCCAGTTCAGCAACTGGTGAATCTACTAACGGGAGTACTTGTGAATCAGCCGCAAGTACAAGCCGCAACATTCAAGGAATTCAAAGCGGTAGGACCGCTGGAATTCAAGGGATCGGTGAACTCAATAGAAGCCCAGACATTGGTGATGGAAATGGAGAAGGTTTTTGATGTGGCCAGAATTAACGATGACCAAAAAATGGCTTTTGCGTCATTCATGTTGAAGTCGGAAGCAAGTTACTCGTGGCAGGATAACAAGACTCGAGAAGGAGAAGGTGTGATAGCGTGGGACAGATTCAAAGAAATGTTCTTTGAAATGTACTTTCCACTAAGTTCGCAGAACCAGATGGAGGTTCAGTTTCTAGAGCTGGAGTAAATAACGATGACGGTGCCAGAGTACGCTGCAAAATTCAACGAGCTGGCAAGGTTTGCAATGTACCAGGTCAGTACTGACGAGAGGAAGGCGAGAAGATTTGAGCAGTGATTGAAGCCCTCGCTATACAGTAAGGTATCTATGTTCCAGCTGAATATGTTTGCTGCAGTATTGGAAAAGGCGATCATCGCGGAAGGTGGGGGCGATGCCTTGACCAAATATAATCAAGATTTAAAGAAGAAGAAGAAGAATGAGACTGACAATAAGGCTGGTAGTAGCGTTGTTAACAACCAGAAGAGAAAGTGTAACGACAACACATCTACTGGAAGTTAACAGGGAAGTCAGCAGAAGAGAAGGTTCGAAGCTTGAGGTATGTGTGGGAAGAATCACACTAGGGTGTGCTTGAGGGGAAAGCTAGTATGTTTTAACTGTGGTCAGGAAGGCCACATTGCACAGAATTTTCATAACCCGAAGAAGGGGCGTGCTTCACATACGAGTCTAAGGATAATATGGCCCGGGATTTCCCTAAGAAACCAGCTGGAGGGTCGACAAGGGGAAGAGGAAATAGCAGCGACATCACTTTGACTATCGCTGGACCACCGCAGACAAGCCGACCCACTGCCAAAACATTCAACATGACCTTGAAGGATGCTGTGTAGTCAAAGGATGTGGTGTCGAGTATTATTTCGGTCAATAGTATTAATTCTTATGTATTATTTGATTCAGGTGCTACTTGTTCATTTATATCTGATGACTTTGCTAAGACTTTAAACTTACCTAAGGAGGAATTAATTTACCCTTTGAACATAGAGATTGCGAATAGGGAGGTTATTACTGTTAGGTTTGTACACAAGAACTGTAGATTGGTCATTAAGGGTCATGAGTTGATGGTAGATTTAATTCTGATAAAACTTGGGGAATTCAATGTTATTCTGGGTACGGATTGGTTGTTCAACCATGGGGCGGTGATTGATTGCCAGAGGAAATCTATAAGCCTTACGACTCCGTCGAAGGTAGTATTTTATGGCAGCAAATCGCCTAGATAAGAGAGTTGTCTGACGATTATGCAAGCCAAGAAGTTGTTAAAGCAAGGTTGTGTAGGGTACTTAGCCTACATAGTGGATACTTGTAAGGAGAGTCCAAAGATGGAAGAGATATCAGTGGTTAAGGAGTTTATGGATGTGTTTTTGAGCGATTTGCCACGACTTCCTCCAGATAGAGAGATAGAGTTCATAATCGACTTAGCACCGGGGACTGCTTCGATATCAAAAGCCCCATACAGAATGGCTCCGGTCGAGATGAAGGAATTGATGGTTCAACTGCAAGAATTACTGGACAAGAAGTATATTCAGCCGAGTCTATCACCGTGGGGAGCGCTGGTATTGTTCGTGAAGAAGAAGGATGGGTCGATGCGGATTTGTATTAATTATAGGGAGTTGAACAAAGTCACGATTAAGAATAAGTATCCTTTACCAAGAATCGATGACTTGTTCGATCAACTGAAGGGTGCTAGATACTTTTCAAAAATAGATTTGAGAAGTGGGTATCATCAGTTGAAGGTAAGGAGAGAGGATGTACCAAAGACGACATTTAGAACTCGGTATGGACAGTACGAGTTCTTGGTGATGTTATTTGGTCTAACGAATGCACCAACAAAATTTATGGATTTAATGAATAGGGTGTTTAAGCCGTTTCTGGACAAGTTCGTTGTGGTGTTCATAGACTACATTTTAGTGTATTCCAAAACTAAGGAGGAACACACTGAACATTTGAGGCTAAAATTGGAATCGCTGAGAAGGGAGAAGTTGTATGCAAAATTCTCAAAGTGCGAATTCTGGTTAGAACGTGTGCAGTTTCTTGGCCACGTGATTGACAAAGATGGAATTTTAGTAGATCCGTCGCAGGTTGAAGCTGTGATGAATTAGGATCAGCCGAAGACACTGTCAGAAGTGATGAGTTTCTTGAGATTGGCAGGTTACTACAGAAGATTCAAACAAGACTTTTCCAAAATCGCAACTCTGTTGACGAATTTGACTTAGAAAATGGTGAAGTTCGTTTGGACGGAAAAGTGTGAGGAGAGTTTTCAGGAACTGAAGAAGAGATTGAGTACTGCGCCTGTGTTGTTATTGACTGATAGTACATGAAATTTTGTGGTATACAGTGTTGCTTCACATAAGGGATTAGACTGTGTGCTGATGCAGAACGATAAAGTTATTGCTTATGCATCACGTCAGCTGAAGGACTATAAGAAAGGGTATACGACCTATGATTTGGAATTGGCGGCAGTAGTGTTTGCTCTGAAGATATGGAGACACTACATATATGGAGAGAAGTGCAAGACATACACAGATCATAAGAGTCTGAAGTACATCTTTACACATAAAGATTTTAATATGCACCAAAGGAGATGGTTGGAGCTAATCAAGGACTACGATTGCGAGATTTTTTATTATCCGGATAAAGCTAATGTCGTTGTTGATGCCTTAAGCAGAAAGGGTCGTGAGAAGCTAATGTTGTTAACTGCTCGGGATCAGTTAATGAATGAGATGGCTAAGTTGGAGCTGGAAATTAAGTATCCGAAGGAGTCGGATGAGAAACTATTTCAAGCAACTACTGGGTCAACCTTGGTGGACAAGGTGAAAGAAGTACAATTACATGATGAAGAGTGTGAGAAGATTCAGAAGAGAATAACCGATGGTGAAGAGATAAAGTTCAAGATTGATAATGATGGACTGCTACGATTGGAAGGGATAGTTTTGGTATCGCTAGTACCGGAAGTCAAAGAGGAAATTTTGGGTGAAGCTCATAGTTCAAGATATTCGATTCACCCTGGGAGTATGAAGATGTACCAGGATCTCAGAAAGCATTTTTGGTGGCTGAATATGAAGAGAGTCGTTGCTGAATGTGTTACAAAGTGCCTAACATGCCATAAAGTCAAAGTAGGACATCAGATACCAAGTGGAATGCTGCAACTGCTGGAGATTCCAGAATGGAAGTAGGAGCATATCACGATGGATTTCGTGGTCGGTCTTCTAACGACTCAGAAGGGTTTTGATGCGGTATGGGTTATCGTGGATCGACTGATGAAGTCAGCGCATTTCTTACCTATCAAGATTAGATTCAACCTGTATCAGTTCGCGAAGTTGTACATTAAAGAAATTATTTTTAGATACGGTATTCCAGTATCAATCGTTTTAGATAGGGATCCGTGTTTCACGTCGAAGTTTTGGAAGCAATTACAGGAATGTTATGGAACGCAATTGCGAATGGGTACGGCATACCATCCTCAAACTGATGGCCAGAGCGAGAGAACGATTTAGACTTTAGAGGATATTCTAAGAACATGTGTTATAGACTTCAAAGGAAGCTGGGATGATCATCTATTGTTGGTGGAATTCGCTTACAACAACAGCTACCATACCAATATTGGAATGCTGCCTTACGAAGCATTGTACGATAGGAAATGCAGGAATCCATTATGCTGGGATGAGGTTGGTGAGCGACAACTGTTGGGACCGGAATTGGTGTAACAAACTACAGATATTGTCAAGCTGATCACAACAAGATTAGTAGCTGCTCAGGATAGACAGAAGAAATATGCTGATTATCATTGTCAGAATCGAGAGTTTGAAGTGGGAAGCTTCGTTTTTCTGAAGGTATCTCCGTGGAAGGGAAAGATTCGATTTGGCAAGAAGGGGAAACTGAGTTCCAGATTCATTGGACCTTTTGAGATACTACGAAGGGTTGGCGAGGTAGCTTACAAGGTTGCGTTGCCTTTGGAGTTAGATCATATTCATAACATTTTCCATATTTTCGTGTTGCGACCGTACAAACACGATTACAAGCATGTGATAGAGTATAAGCCGTTGTAATTTGACAAAGACTTAACGTATGAAGAAGTTCTTGTTCAAATAGTTGATAGTAAAGAACAAGTACTTAGAAATAAAGTGATACCTTCTGTTAAGGTAATCTCGAGGAACCACAATACTGAAGAAGCTACGTGGGAACTCGAAGATGTTATGATGAAAACTTATCCCCAATTATTTGTTTAATTTCTTATATAACGATTCTGGGGACAAAATCTTTTTAAGGGGGGAAGAATGTGACGAATGGAGTTTTTTTTAGTTGTGATTTTGGGGACATAATCCTTTTAAGGAGGGAAGATTGTAACAAACGAGATTTTTGTATATTATTTTAAATATTTATTGAATTAAATAAATATTTTAATTGATTTATTTATTGAGTTGAATAAATAATTGATGTGATTATGTTGTGGAGTAATTTAATTAAGTGCAATATATTAATTAAATTGATGTTTAATATTAAATTGATGTGTAAGTAATTTTGTGATGAAGTTCTAATTTAATTGAGATAATTAAATTAGATGAATATTATGTGGTATTTGTTAAATAATGATTTAATGAATAATTATAGTAATGCATAGAGAGGTACTAATTTGTTACATGGAATTATGATTATTGAGTAAATTATAATTGTATAACAATTTAATTTATGTGACACTTTTATTTAATGAATGGATGTTAGCTTTAATTTAATTAAATTAGAATATTGTCTAGGTTAAAAGTACGTGTTACATTTAAATGATAACATTTATACGATGAGGCAAATCAAACTAGTGCTGGAGAAGGAGTGGTGACATGGACTAGGTTCAAGGAACTGTTCTTCGAGAATTATTTCTCGTCCAGTATGCAAGCTAGGATAGAGGTGAATTTTTTAAAATTGAAGCATGAAAATATGACTGTTCCGGAATACGCCTCTAAGTTTAATGAGTTAGCTAGATTCGCTCTATACTAAGTGGATACAGAAGCAAGGAAGACAAGAAGGTTTGAGCATGGCCTAAAACCCTGACTCTACAATAAGGTGGCGGCTGTTGCAGATTAATTCTTTTAGATCGCTCTTGGAAAAGGCTATCATAGTCGAAGGAGGAAGTGAGGCCATGAGCCTCTACAATAAAGAAAAGAAGAATAAGGTTAAAATCGAGGGAGCTGTCAAGGTTAAGGGAAACAGTAGAAGTGGAAGTGGAAAAAGGAAGTGGAACAATTTTGAGAATATCAAAAATAGGCAAGGAGGTGTGAAGAAGCAGAGTGAGCAGTGTGAAAATTATGGGAAAAATCACTCGGGTGAGTGTCTGAAGGGGAATTTTATGTGCTTTAAATGCGGGCAGGAGGGAAACATCTTTCCTAACTGCCCCAATCCAAGGAATAATAGTGGGTGTTTCATTTGTGAATCAACAGATCATATGGTGATGGATTGTCCGAAAAGGAGAACCAACGAGGGAAATGCGAATGCAAGGAAAAGCAGCGGAACATTAGCAATAACTGGTCCAACTACACTAAATAAACCGACCGCAATGACTTTTAATATGACCGTTCAAGATACGATAGCAGCTGGAGATGGAGTTCCAGGTATGATTTCGATCAATGATATCAATGTATATGCTTGATTCGGATATAGCCTATTTTTCTTATATACCATGAGATTGCTAATTAAGATAATTACGTTTACCCTTGTAAACCCTAGAACCCTTGAATATAGACATACGAAAGACAATTTCAGGAAAAGATATAAATTATAATAAATAACTCGTTAATAAAAATATTTTGAAGGAGGAATTTGAGTTCCGTTGGGAACTACCATAATTTGTTCAAGCAGACTGCAAGCAATAGATCAAGACGCGCAGCAGTTCCGAACTCGTAATACGGAATCTTATAAGGAGGGGAGAATGTATTAATTCAATAATAAATTTTAATAAATAAAAATCTAAGGATATATATGAAATTAAGCATAAGGTAATGGTGATTCCGGAGAAGGAATCCTTATAAGGAATGGAGAATGTAAGGACCGAGAATTTTATACGACTATAATTTTGTGAATGCATTTTTTTAATAATATTATTTTATTAACTATTATCATTATTGTTATCAGTAATATTTTTAACATATGCGATATGAATTAAGCAAGTTAGTCAATTTAATGATTATGAGTTGACTAAGAAAGGAAGCTAAGATGAATAACTGATCAAAATCCTAATTTGAATTTCGAATAGGGATTTGAATATTAATACATTTGTTATTGTATTTAAGATGTTATATTTGTACATTATGTGATTAATGTTAAGTTATTAATTATTGATATGAATTATATATAGTGGTTATATGATTATGTGAGTATTTAAATATGATAAGAATTTATCAACAATGATAAATGTGTTATGGATTATGTAAGTGAATAAATATATATATTATTTAAATGCGTATATATTTGTTTAGCATATAAAGAGAGTTAATAATAAAGATTTGTAGCCTAATATATATTTTAAGAATATGAGTGAAATAACCTAAGGGTTATAATATTGAAGAATGATAGTATTTAAATCCTAAGAGATTTATTTTATACATCTCAATTAGTTAATTTTTATAACTTAATTAACACAAGTCTAATTGAGTTATAAAATTTAATGTACATGAGTGATTATTTAAATTACAAATGAGTGAATGAAAATCCTAATTAAATAATTAAGGTAAGATAAAATTAAAGTGTTGGAACCATGGTTATTTACATGGCCCAAACTAATTAATTTAAGAGCCCAAGAGATTAAATAAAGTAGCCCAAGCTAAGCCCAATTAAGGAAGGACCAAGGAGAGGCCATGTGAGAAAATCATTTTATCTACCAACTCCCCTTAGGTGTCCATTTTTCATTTCACCAACAACTTTATCCAAAGTTACAAGCAAGCTAAGTTCACAAGCTAAAGAAACCTTTAGCTTGCAAGCAACCACCAATGAATAAGAGAGAGAAGAGTGTGAGATCTTGGGAGATTAAATACATACCTACACATATTATATCTATGTATTTTAACCCATTATAAATACCCCCACTTAATTTTCTAGCAAAAGTTTTCTTTACTTTTATCTCCTAGAAAACTAAGAACAAAACAAAGCAAGAGAGAGAGAGAGAACAAAGAGAGATTTTGGGCAGCCACTTAAGGAGAGAAGAGAGAGTTTTGCAAGCTATGTAGTTCCTTAAACAAACCCTGGAAAGAAGAAGAAAGGAAATAATAATCAAAGGTATAAACTTTAACTAATTTATGTATTTTATTTTAATTATTTTCAATCAAAACTTGGATCTAAGATTTCAAAACTCCAAAATCTTATATCTATATGTTAATAAGTGTTTTACGTTTAGATCTCACCCTTTAGAGTGTCAAAAGTTAGATCTAAAGTAAAAAAATAAAAACTATATTTTGAAAACTAGAAAACCATAGTCTTTATTTTTCTTAGCATTGATTATGTTTGCTTGGGTTTGGTGAAAGTTTAATAAAATAGATGATGGATCATGGTAGATCCTTGATCTTAAGGAGTATTAGTATGTATTATGATGGTTTATGATATTTGATGTTTGATTAATCAAGAGATCATGGATGTTTTCTTAGAAATCATAAGGGTTAGAAAATCAGATTTTTAAGAAAACAAAATATGAAATTAAAACAATCATATCTCTCATTCTATTTTGAATTTTTGAGTATGGTCAAGTCCTAGAGTTATATCTATGAGTCGTTTAACATCTCCAAGTGGAATAAATGAAAAAGGAGTTGTAGATTTTTGTATGGACTGTTTTTAGCAAAGTTGGCAAAATCTGGGAAAAACCAAAAAGCAATCTGCCCAAAATTTCCAGGGGTAGTTTAGGCAACTTAGTGAATGAAATAAATTCAAATATTTTTGGACATGAAAATATATGATATAAAGTAGCTCCTGTCCAAAGATGAGCTTATTCCGACTTAAATCGATCAAGTTATGGCTATTTTAATTTTTTGGATTTTTTTCGACAAAAACTGCTATAACTAGAGTTCTATAACTCTGATGGCTATAAAATTTAAACTGGAAGTTCATATTAATACGTGTAAGATTCTGCCAAGATTTGAGAATTATTGGAGTTGAGCATGATATATCTAATTTTCTTAAATTACGAACTAAAAACGGACTTTTGAAAAATACTAATGAAAACCGAAAAGTTCCAAGAAAAATATATTTTCATAAGAGAGTTATAATCTATCAAATTCCAGATAAGAAATATTTTTGGAGTTGTTTTGGTATTTTTTATATAAATGATTGAGTTATGAATAAATGAATTAAATTAATTGTGTAATGTTAAAAATATGGAAAAATAGGATTTTATGGCTTGAAAACCCTATATAAGATATATACAGATTTTTGAAAGATATTTTTTTGTATGTTGATGAGATATTATATTTATAGCATTGTAAGATGGTTAAATGAATTAATTAGTAAAGATTAAACAATTAAAATAAATTATTTATTAATTTAATAAATGTTTAAAATGAATTATAAAAAGAAATAAAGTTACTTTAAATGTAGTTTGTTGAATTAGACATTTCATGGACTATATTATGTATATAGTATGTGTGACACTCTCAAATTCGGGTACTTCATTTTCACATGATTTGGTGTTCACTATCTAATTATAACATACAACCACTGCCTAATAATAAGGAATGCGAAATAAATTACAACCTTATCATTAAATAAAAAATCTTCCTTATAAAAAGATTACAACTTAATTGAATAAATCCCAGAGTTTGCTAACCTTAACATAAACAATAAGTGCGAAAAATAAAACATAACATAAATGAAGTCTTATTACAATCATAATCAAAACACAACAAGTCTTCACTTGTTCATCTTGCCTTTCCATTTACTCGTTGACGGTACGTCAACGTTCTTGACTTTAGCTGCAATGGTTAATTAATTGCAAGAGAGAGCAAACAAAAGCTCACTTGGAATATAACAATAATAATGACATAAACTTAATAGCTTCAATAGATTTGAATAACTTTTCTTTCATCAATAATAAAGAATTGAATAATAATCCTTTCATCAACATTTAGAATTCTGAATATTGAAATCATCTGAGGGTCATAAGACCTTGAACTATGTCCTAGGTTATAAATATTTCTATTTAAAACCTTTAACAGTCGTTTAGACTATGAACTCTTAACTCGTACTTAGGGGGATCAGCCCTTTGTACCATGTATTGTGTACAAATATCTTAACGCTTTCGCATGGTAATCCCCTATTAAATAGGGTTGCTCATCTCAGTATTTGATAAAAGTCCGCACCAAAGAAAGTTTGGTTTGGATAAGCTTAAAAGGAAATTTGGAGTTTAACTATCATCAACTAAGGAGTAGTTGAATCGACTCACAATAATTTAAGAGTTCAATAGTACAAGAATTATGAACCAAGTATAAGTCATAACAATAGACTTCTTATTAAATAGGCATGCTTTAGAAATAACTTAAAACATTTGAAAGGTAGATAAACCTTGCTTGAACGATTAAGTCAAGGTCACGTTAATTCAATAATAAACTTTGATAAGATATTTGGTTAATATGGAATTTATAAAGAATACAAATAACTCGCATCATTATAATCAATAAAGATAAGTCAAGTAAAGTTTGAGGTTAGAAAACTTGCCTCAAGCGCAAGCTACACTTTACAATACGCAAATCACTTTCTCAATCATCCTACACATTACATTACGTTTACAATATAAATTAGTTCCTAATCATTATGTTTAACCATTGAACTTCTTACTTAAGTTCAACTTAACAACGTGGTTTACAACTTAACTCGCTAACTAACCATATATGTGAGTCTAAACTCACAACATGTATATCATACGCGTATAACACTTTAAAGTATCATAACGTATCCAATGATAATAATATCCAAGTACACACATAACATAATATGAGATTTCAAATTATCTTAAACATATCAAAAATATGTTATCTTATTGTTTAATACACTTAGCATGCTATCACATTAAGTTAGCTAATCATGTATTGCATAAAACTACCCGGAACCAAACTAACATTTTCGAACAATATGTAGCCCCGCTTGGGAGGGCCCCCCCACTGGTGGGTTCCCCGGCTTGGGAACTGTACAGAGAAAAAGCCAATTTGGCTTATTTCTTCGCACCAAAGTCCGATTTTAACTAACACAATGTATATGAAACTTTATACAAACAAAATCTTAAACTTCTAACATTATTTTAACATACATAAACACCACAACACATAATCAAAACAATAATTTTCATGATTTTGAAGAAAACACCATTTTTAAGCGTTCTTGACAAAAATTAACACTGCGACTTTGTTTTTAAACCAAATCAACCAATTCAAAGCATGTAAATTTTGTTTCTTGATATATTATCATAATCTATTATCAATTTACGTAATATATCACAATCAAACACGAATTTTGACAATTTAAAGACTGTTTCAAAACTAGCTCACTATAAATTGCTATGAACATGATTTCTTCATGTTCATCATATTTACAACCATATGAATCATATGTAAGCATGTTATAACACATATTAAAATATATGAACTATACTACACAAATTTTCATATAAATCAAGTTATAGAGAACTAAAACTTGAAGAACAACGAAATACAATTTCTAAAAACTATAAGTTAGAGGTATACCCTTTTTGCTTAGAAGAAGATGATGATGATCCTTGGGATGATGATGAGTTCAATTTAGCAAAACTTTCCCTTCTTCTTCTTCTTCTCTCTTTTCTCTCTTTTCTTTCTTTGTTCTCTATTTTTCTTTCTAACACAGACTAACCTTTTTTTGTTCTTCTAACGTATATACATATAATATAACTTACATATATTATACATATAATATATAAATATAAAATATATAACTGATAATACATAACAACCTTTAATAAATATAATAATTATAATTAATATATAAGTTATAATATTTTAAATTTTAAAAGTCATAAGGCTTGTTTGGCAAAACAGCTTATTTAAAATTAGGTTTTTAGTAGTTAAGGCCCCGTTTGGCAAAACGGAATTAAAACAGGTGCAAGGGCCTTGTTTGGATAAAACTAATTTAAAATCTCTTTTTATTCTTTTAATAAAACCTTTAACACATATTTTTAATGTCATACTTTAATGAATTAAATCTTAACATTCTAATTTAATTTAATTAAATTAAAGCTAACATCACATAACCAAATAAAATTTGCCACATAACAATTATAATTACTCTCTAATCATAATCTCATGTAACAATTACCACATAAAATTTATCTAATTTAATTATCTCAATTAAATTAGAACTTTACCATAAAATCATTACACATCAATTAAATTAAATATTAAATATTTATTTAATTAATATATTACACTTAATTAAATTACTCCACAACAATCACATAAATTATTTATTTTACTCAATAAATAAATTAATTAAAATATTTATTTAATTCAATAAATATTTAAAATTCATATAAAATTCTCATTCGCTACAGTATGATAGGACATGCAATATGATGAAAAGGGTAATTCAGCTTGTAAGATTGGCCAATCCAGGTTGCTGGATTGGTTACCAGGTTGCTGGATTGGCAATCCAATTTACTGGATTAGGTATTCGGTTTATCGAATTAGGTATTTAGTTTACCAAAACATAAATAAGAACTTATAACATAAAAGAGTAAGTGTTAAATCTAAAGTAGTGGTGCAGTCGTATTCTTTAATGGTTGATGTATAGTATCTGGGCTAAACGATTCTTTCAGGGAGCGGAGGTATATACGAACTAGCTACCGATCTAACTCGCTGTGAAAATAGTGTAGACGAGACGGTAAACTAGTTTGTTGGTTATTTATGGGAAACCACTCATCATACTGTATTGAACACTATTAAAGACTCGATATATGCTAGGTTTAGAATTGTGAATACGTATGGTGTTAAGGTGTTATCTAATATTTGATTATGTGGTTAAATGTTGGATAATTTACTTATAAAGTAGTAGTATTATGAACTATAATGTGATATACTGATTGTAAGAATAATCTTATTAGTGATAGGTCTTTGTATTAAAGATAAAACTATATTGCGTAGCAGTAAGCAGCGATCAAGGCAAGTATTCTAACCTTTGCATTTACTTTATGCAATTGATCTTTGTGTAAGCAAGTTTCTTAACTCTACTTTTCATTGAGCAAGTATCCTAACCTTTGCAATTACTTTATGCAATGAATCTTGTAAGCAAGTTTCTATATTCTGTTATTATGCAAATATTCTATATATAGCATTTAATTATGTGCAAACTAGTTCTTGAACAGTATTCAATTTATTCATTGAATATCAGTATTTCATTTTTTTTCTTCATATGATTCATATATGATCAAAAATTATTATGTTCTTTGTAAACTAAGTTTGGTTATGCAAGTGTCCTCACTTGTATGAACTGTTGTATTTGAACAAGTATTCTTAAACTCGAAATTCTTTTACATGATAAGTTTTGATGCATATTATTCAATATTGGTATGAATACATGGTTTAAAAATTATCTAAGCTATTTGACTCTGCTAGACATAGTTTGAAATGTATCGTTGAATATTATTGTTTATGATAAAGTCGTCCAACTGAATTGCTTTAGTTCGGACTCCAGACTGAGTATGAACATCCCGAAATTGGGAAATTTTTATTCGCCAAAGGTGGTTATGACGAACGGAAATATCGTTCTATTAAATAGTGTTGATCAATACAGGGCATACGAGCTGATCACCTAACGTGTCCATAATTCATGACGGTTTGCAGATGAATTTATGTACAAACCTTTTCAAACTTAAAAATAATGGTTCAAGGTCTATTGACCGCTCAGCATTTAGAGTCACTACGTCGTTTACAAACTGTAAACGGTTTGATATGTTGTTATGAATTGTTTAAAATGGCTTCACAACTATTGATTTGTTGTAGAAGTATACTTTAAAGAAAATATTTATTTCTTTCAGCTAATGTTTATTATCTGATATTACTTGCTGAATAATTAAATGCTCATTCTTGTTTTAATTTAAATGTTTTCAGCTAAGCATGATCGACTAGAAGGTTCTGGCAAGGATAAAGGAAAGGGGAAGCTGAAGGAATAAGCTATAAGGTGTTAATTATAATATCTAGACTTTAGTATTGTGATGATATGTTATTTATCATATACTAAAGTACTTAAGGGTCGCCGTACCTGGGGATTAGTCAATTTTGATATAATTTTTAAGTTTGTAATATATTAAGTAGTTCGAATGAATGGTATCGTGTAGCACCAAGTACGTGTTTCAAGAACCCGAATTTGGGGCGTCACAATAAGTCTGAGGTGAACAAACCTATCATTCTCGGGTTGTACAATAGGTTGATCACCTAACGTACCGTAAGAGGTAGTTTACTTTCTTTGTGATTGTAAACAAGCCGATTAAGGAATTAGTTTGCGATAAATACTGATAAATCAAGTTCAAGAGTTCATGGTCTTTAGGACCCCTCAGCAAACTGTTTTAAAGGAATCTTTGTATTCCTAGTCATTCTTTCAACTTCATAATTAGTTTATAAATTGTGAAGATTCTTGAATATGGGGAAGATGAGAACTTCTTGGGAAAGGAGTTGAGAAGAAGGGTATGTTAACAATTTCGAGGACGAAATTTATAAAAGAAGGGGAGAATATGATATCCCAAAAGATTAGAAGTATAGTTGTCATGATGTTTAACATCTGACGATTATAACAGATAATAATCCTTGGGAAAAAGGATGTTGAAGAGATAATGGGAAGGAATAATTAGGTAAATACCTAATTGAAATAGTATATTGAGATTTTTTAACAAAAATAAGAAGAAGTAAGGTTAAACCTTCGTTGAAGGTTGTAAGGAGAAAGCATCCAGATATGGATGTGGTTTTAGAAATTCCAAGGACGAAATTTTTATAAGGAGGGAAGAATGTAACAACCCAAAAAATTAGATTGTCCAGAAATTAAGTTTAAAGAATTAATAATTAATAAAATACATTTTTATTAATAATATTTGGTGTTATGTGTTTATTAGTCATTCTATGACATAGGATGATTAGAAACCGGGAGGATTCTGGCTACGAGCTAGAATGAACGAGTAAGAATTTTCAAGAAGAAAATAAAAGATTTCTGGGAACAAAGAATATTTTTGAGGAAAAGACGAAATAGGCACTATTCATATGATGAAACCCTAAGGGTTAGCGTTTGAAAATCCTAGACCTTTTTGGGAGATCGAGATGTCGAAATGACATTCTATCAAAAGACTTGGCGATAATATGTCGTGAAAAGTTAAGTTAGCCGATAAAAGATTTTTTCAAAAAACGCGCAAAAATTGGACAAAATAAAAATGACAAAAAGTACTGTTATGTACTTTTCATTCGTTTAACTACGTTAGGAAAAAACGTGAAGGAAAACACTTAACGTCAAAAAGTGTTTTTTAGTGTTTTAAAGTTTCGAAGAACGTGTAAAAGTTAATCGGTAGAAGAAAGACGAAATATTCAAAAATATTTGGATTCCGAGAAACGCAGTTTTTCGATTTGTCAGACAAATTTCGAAAGACGGAACACGAAGCTTCCAGGGGAAGCTTCGTGAATAGTAAGGAGATTGGTTAAGGAGGTGTGAATAGTAACTTTTGGGGCGAAATGACTATTTTTCCCTTAGCATTGGTTTTCTATATAAGGAAGCCTTAGCCTTCATTTGTCATTATTAAAAAAGTCACCAACACTTAGAGAGAGAGAGAGAGATTTCAGATGGAGCAAAAGAAAAAGGAATGGATTAAAAAGCTAGCACGAATCGCAAGCATCGTCAAGAGGCAGAATATTAATGAAGGAAGGTAATCCAAAACCTAACTTCCATCAAAATTTCTTTAAGTTTTATATGGAAATCATATAACTTATGGATAATAGAAGTAAATGATGTTAAGAAATAGTTTCCTTATGGTTGAATCATAAGGAAATGAAGGAATAAGAATTAAAAGTTAGTTTTAAATTTCTTAAAAGCTTTTCATATGAAGTATGAATCGCTTGATGTTAATGGACAATTCAGATGAGTTATATGAACTCTCCGATATTATAAGGATGAATTATCAAACTTGTAACTTTAAAATACAAGAAAATGTAAAATCGTAATCATAACATCGATTAAAAATGCAAAACGAACGAAGAACACGAAGAACGCAAAGAACGCGACAAGAAGTTGTTGAAGGACAAACTGAAAACCATCGTAAGTTAGATGCTTATGGTTGGTTAGGATCATAGATGAATAACCAATGGATTGATTCCATTTGGTTCGGAGTAAAAAATTTGAGTAACGAAGTTATGGCGAAAGTTACGAGATTAGACGTTAATCGTCGAAATCGTAAATTTCCTAGATTAAAAGTTAAAAGTCGCTGTTTAACTCGGAAACCTTGGTTTTAGATGGCGTATTGTAGAATTAGGTAATTAAGACTTGCGGTAGCAAGAACGGTTGAATTCGGACTTAAAACGAAGAAATGAGCGTCGAGTGTTCACGAACGTTTAACGAATGCGTTAAAATGGACGAAACGGTAAATTTCTTACCAACGGATTCAAAAATTGAATTTGACTGGATAGAATCAAAGGGTATGAGATATGTGGGCTAATGGCTTTTGAATGTGCCAATTTTGAGTTATAACAATCGCGTTACGTGCTCGGGAAGGAATCAAATTGAAAAATGTAAAAAAAATTCAAAGGCACAGGGTCGGTGCCGCTGCGCCGCCCATGCCTAAGAAGCTGGCACCGTAGAGCCTGTCTGGGAGAAATTCTCTGGATGGATGGCGCCGCAGCGCGACTTTGAGTATAAAATGTGGCACCGCAGCGCCAGTGTGGGAGTTTTGCTACCGCAATAGGGGCACTGCAGCGTGTCCCAAGTAAGGGAAACCAGCGCCGCAACGCCGGTGCAAGGGAAAACCCAGAAATGAGTTTTTAACTGCTCAATTCTTGTGGAACATGTAGAAAAGGATAGTGAACATATAATTCACATAATGTAACACTAAAACAAGTGATTTTAACCTTAAGTAAAGGTTGAGTGAAAGTTTAAAAGATGAATAACGACACGTAGGAAGACAAGTAAACGTAAAACACTTAAACCGACGTGAAGGTGTTAAGTGTATATGTAAGTTAAACATGCTTAGCATACACGCCGTGTATGTAACGCCTATGAAAATCAAAATTCTATGTAAATGAATTTTATTTGATTTATTGAATAAAATTTAATTAAATGTTTATTAAACTAAGTAAGCTAATCAAAGGTCGTTATATGACCTAAAGAATGCAGAAATGGTTAGGATTCTAGCTACGTGCTAGAAATAAATGATATGAATTTATAAGACGAAAATGAAAGTTTTCCGAGGATTTTCCATAAAATCACTATACATCTGTTTTTGCTCGGGAATTATTGTTGAATTTTCGAGAAACGAGTAATGATAAGATTTAAAGACGAGATGGAATATCTAATAATATTTCACTTATGGCTCACGAAGTTTTTACGTAAGGACTTAGAACCCTAAGGGTTAGGAAAATTAAAACCTAATAAGAATTAGTTAATTATAATAATAAAAGATTATTATACGGAATGAATACACATATAATACTAGATATTATACGAGTATAATACGAAGAGGATACGAGAATTAATACGACGTATAATACAAATTTTATACGAAGTAAATACGATTCTGTATGAATTAAATTTAATAACTAAACCCGTAGGTCAAACAGATAGGTTAACGGGTACCATGGGCACATGAGGTGACATGGTGGACATGTGTGGTGCATGTGCTTGCATATGCTAGCACATGGGCATCACATGGCAAGTCATGGGCAAGGGGAGGTTTGGTCCTAATGACCAAACTACCCTAAGCCTTGCAAAGTTTATAAATGGGAAGCTTTGTTGGTCATTTTGCTGGTTGATCAATTTGTTAACATATTGAGAGAGAGAGAAAAGAAGCTAGCTTATTGCATTTGATAAGAATCAAGCAAACCAAGGAGCAAGAAGGTTATTGAGTCTCTATACTCAAGTATACAAGAACACCAAAGGTATAAGTCTAAGAAAATTTGATAATAATCATTTATCTTTCAATATAGAATTGATAGAGGAGTGAATTGGTGGAGAATGATTAGTAAGAGGTTATAAGGTTGGCTAAGTAGTGAACTAAGAACACTAATAAGCCATGGATAATGAAATTATAATAATTGATTAAGGAACTAATGAAGAACTTATCAAACTCTTGGTATATTTAATGATAAGCATGTGAAACCATTAAAACTTAGATGTTTGGAATGGTTAGAATCCTTAAGGAATACCCAATGGATTGATTCCATTTGGTTTAAAGTAAAAATATTGAATAACGAAGATTTGGCGAAAGTTATGCGATTAGACGTTAATCGTCGAAACTGTGAATTTTCTCAGAATAAAAGTCAAAAGTCGTCGTTTGATTCAAAAATTATGGTTTTCGATGGCGTAACATGTAATTAGGTAAATAAGACTTGCAAGAGCAAGAACGAACACATTCAGACTTAAAACAAAGAATTGAGCGTCGAACGTTCACGGACGTGTAAAAATGGACTAATCGACAAATTTCTCGCCAACGAATTCAGAAATGAATTATGACTGGATAAAATCGTAGAACATAAAATTTATGAACTATTGGCTTTGGAACGAGCCAATTCCGAATTGTAATGATCGTGTTACGAGCTCTGGAAATTCAACTTTGAAATTATTTTTCTGAGGCTGGGGGTCAGCGCAGCAGCGCCGCCTATGCCTTGTGTTCCAGCGCTGCAGCGCCGGGACAGGGGAAAGTTAACTGCGAGCCAGCACCGCAGCACCGGCTTTAAGCCTATGGCTAGCGCAGCAGCGCCCTTAAATGAAAATTTTCTGACATGAATGTTTGTTAACCTAGCTCACTACATGGTAATTATGGGGCAAGTATATGGTTAATATTCATGAAGAGAAATCACTTAAACAACATGTTTAAGAATGGTTTTATGAATTAAACATTGATAAAACCTATTTAAATTTAAAACTCGAAATCCGATAATGTGAACTATAAATTGTAATCAAGTTGTGAGTGTGCCTTAAGGTTACATGACATATAATAATGGTACGTAGTACCTGAATGACATCAAATGAAGTTAAAACTTACTTAATTTTTATACGGAGTCCGAGAACAGGAATTCGATGGAAATATAATTAACGTAGTGAATCGATTAGGGTTTCGTCAATCGTTGTGCTTAACAATGATCGACGAGTTGGTTTATGACATATAGATGTTAATAAGCCGTAATAAATGTTAAATAACTTGAATGGATGTTATTAGTTTAATAATTCGGCTAAGTTATACAAGAAGGAGAAGATAGGTTTTACATTGTATATCAATTGTGGTTTCTCATTTTGTATGCAATGTGTTTATGCTTTGTAGAAGTTGTAAAGACCGAGTAGAGTAAACGTAAAGGTTTAAAGACGCAAAACCAAGTTTTCTAAACTCTTATCTACACTTTATGGTTGGACAAGTTGTCATTATGCATGATCTCTTATGCATAAACTGTTATTGAATAGTCGATGCCATTTGATTCGGCTAGACTGAGACTTAAAGTATTTTGGTTGGTTTTCACAAATCTTTCCAAAATATTTACAATGTTGTTATCCTATGCCAATTGCTTGGTACGGATTCATAGGTAAGGCTGAGTATGAATAAATAAATATTTTTATGTCGTTAATTCGATAGGCACGTGAGGTTGCCACCAATTAAACGTAAATACGTTTAATGTATGAGGGTTGATCAACATAGAGTACTACAGGCTGATCACCTAGATGTGCTCGTAAGCTATATCGAACTTACGGCCTCAGTGCCGGGTTGTTCCTTTCAGGAATGAGAACTAAATGATTGTTCATGGTTGTTGACCAACTCAGATTCCTAAGAGACTTTAAGTCCTTGGGAATGGTTTTAAAGGAATAAAAACGTTATTTTGATTATTCTTAAGTACTTCATAACTATTGTAAAGTTATTGAAGAAAAAGTTATATGATTCATGATTTTGTGATTTGAAGATATGTAGTTGAACTTGCTGAGCTATTTATGCTCATTCTTGTTTAAAACTAAATTATTTCAGCTAAGAGCGAACGGACCGAAGGATCTGGTAAAGACAAGGGCAAGTCCAAGATGGACAAATAGCGATCCTTGTAATATCATAGTATTAATATTGTAATAACTGATATTATGACACAGAACAAATGTAATGGTTATAAAGAACCTGGGAAGGGATTAATAGAATGGAATATTTAGTAAACTTATGTGTGTTATTGAAGTCTTTCATTGAATGTATGAGTAGATAGTAACACCGTGTAGCACCATGTCCAGGGTTTGAAGGTACCCGGATTTGGGGGCATCACAATGTATGGTTTAAACGTAAGAGAATGAAGAGTAATGAATAACGTATAATGTTGAACAAGCCGAGTTAACAATAATAACTTGAATAAAGTTCCAAGTCGAATAGACCGAACGTTGTAAGATATGTAATGATAATTTACTTAACGAACTTTATAGTTTTAATAGTTCGGCTGAGTTAAGTTTAAGTTGTGGTACAATCGTAGTCTGTAATGGTTGATGTGATAACCCGAAAAATTGGATTGTCCAGAAATTAGGTTTAAAGAATTAATAATTAATAAAATAAATTTTTATTGATTATATTCTGTGTTATGTATTTATTAGTTATTCTATGACATAGGATGACTAAAAATTAGGAGGATTCTGGCTACGAGCTAGAATAAACGAGTAAGAATTTTCAAGAAGAAAATAAAAGATTTTCGGGAACAAAAATATTTTTGAGAAAAAGACGAAATAGGCACTATTCACGTATTAAAATCCTAAGGGTTAGGGTTTAACCTATAAGGGTTAGTGTTTGAGACCCTATGCCTTTCTGGGAGATCAGAATATCGGAATGACATTCTGTCGCAAGATTTGACGGTATTATACCGTGAAAATTTAAGTTAGCCGAGAAAAGTTTTCTCGAAAGAAAAAAACTATTCATCAATTTCTGATAGGGAATTATTATTGAAATTCCGAGAAACGCGTAATAATAGGATTCTAAGACAAGATGGAATATGTAATAATATTTTATTTATGGCTCGCGAGTTTTCTCTTGCGGACTTAAAACCCTAAGGGTTAGGGAAAGTAAAATTAAAGTAGAAAATAGTTAAGAGTAATAATAATGATTATTATACATAACGAATACGAGTATAATACTAGTTATTATACGAGTATAGTACGAAGAGAAAATGAGAATTAATACGACGTATAATAAGAATTTTATTCGAAGTAAATAGATTTAATTTGAATTAAAATTAAGAACTAAACCCGCGGATCGAACCGGTGGGTTAACGGGTGGGTTAAACCCATGGGGCAACCCATGGAGCAACCCATGAGCACATGGTGTGACATGGTGACCATGTGCTAGCACATGGGAGAACATGGGGTAGCATGTGGGGGGTGATGGGCTTAAGGAGGTTTGCTCATTGACTATTCTACCATTGGTCTTGCATTTGCTATAAATAGGAAGCTTAAGGCTTCATTTGTGGGTTTGCAAAATCACCAACTACTCTCATATTGAGAGAGAAGAGAAGAGAGAAGGAGGAGCTTATAACAAGCAATCCAAGAAACAAGAAATCTAGCTTAAGACTTTGATTAAGAACAAAGTCATGGACTCAAGAACACTTAAAAAGGTATAAGTGTTTACCTTGAATTTTCATCTTCTTTCAATTCTTAAATTGTTATAGAAGTGAAAATTGGGAGAGCATGAATTATAGGATGTAATAAGATGGATATTATTGAACCTTAGAACACTAATAACCAAGAACAAGTAAAACCATGATGAAATGGTTAAGAAGTTAATGAAGAAATGAGGTACAACAATAATGAAATGGTTAAGGAACTTAAAGAAGAAAGACATTAAAACTTAGATGTTTATAATGGTTAGAATCATAGATGAATAACCAATTGATTGATTTCATTAGTTTTGGAGTAAACATGTCGAGTAATGAAGATTCGGCGAAAGTTACGCGATTAGACCTTAAGCGTCGAATCTTAAATTTTCCCGGAATTGAAGTCAAAAGTCGTCGTTTGATTCAAAAAAGTTGGTTTTTGATGGCGTAACGTATAATTAGGTAAATAAGACTTGCGAGAGCAAGAACGAATGAATTCGGAGTCAAAACGAAGAATTGAGCGTTGAACGTTCATGAACGTTTAACCAACGCCTAAAAATGGACGAAATCGTGAATTTTTCGGCAACGGATTCAGAAATGAATTTTGACTGGATGGAATCATAGAACATAAGATATGTGAACTATTGTCTTTGGAATGAGCCAATTCTGAGTTATAATGATCGCGTTATGAGCTCGAGAATTTCAGAAATTGAAAAACTTGAAGAAAAAAAATTTAATGGAACAAGGCCGGCGTCGTAGCGCCGCCCTAGCCTTACAAGCTGGCGCTGCAGCGCCAGACCAGGGATACGGACACTGTAAGCCAGCGCCGCTGTGCCAGATTTAACTCTTAGGGTGGCGCTGCAGCGCCCTTAAGGAAAATGTTTTTAACACGGTTATTTGTTAGCCCAACTTTTTAGATGGTAATTGTGGGGCAAGTAAATGATTAATATTCATGAAGAGAGAACACTTAAACAACATGTTTAAGGGTGGTTTTAAGAATTAAACGTTGAATAAACGTATTTAAATTTAAAACTCGAAATCTAAAAATGTGAACCGGGGATCATAGTCGAGTTTAATGCGCGCCTCAAGGTTACATGATATTTAATAGAGGTGTGGCATATGAGAATGTTAAGAAATGAAGATAAAACTTATGTAATTTCTATACGGAGTCCGATAACGGGTATCTAGTGGAAATGTGTGTGACTAACGAACCTATTAGGGTTTCATTTGTCGTTGTGTCTAAAGATGATTGAAGAGAGTCGGTCTATGATATATGAATGTTAATAAGCCGTAACGAATGGTAAAAAGAGAATGAAGAATAACGTGTAACGTTGAAAAGCCGAGTTAATGGTAATAACTTGGATAACGTTCCGAGTCAATGGACCGGACATTGTAAAAAATGTAATGAAGATTAACTTAACGAACATTATAGTTATGATGGTTCGGATAAGTGAAGTCTAAAATGGTAATGCAATCATAGTATATAATGGTCAAGAAATAGTATATGGGCTAAACAATTCCGTCAGAGAGCGACGGTTAATACGAACTAGCAACCAATCTAACTCACTGTGAAAGACAGTGTAGATGAGACGGAAAAACTAGTTTGTTGGTTGTTTGTGGGAAACCACTCAGTGTACTATATTGAATATTGTTACAGACTCGAGGTGTGCTAAGTATGATGTTATTGAAAGAATAGAAGAAATGAATATGGGGATTGGTCGCGTAAACTTAGATTACAAGAACACGAACCATAAGAAGTAAAGTGAAGTTAAATTAATGCATAATTCAAGTATATGACTAATGGATATGTGTTATTCCTTATGTGTGATGTGACACCCCCAAATTCGGGTACTTCGTTTCCCCAAGATTTGGTGCTCACTTTCTAAATAGAACATATATCTACCCAATAAAAACTTGAAATTTTCCTTATAAAAAGGATTACAACTTTATCCAAAATATCCCAGGATTTACCAAACCTTAACATCAAATAAATAAGTGTGGAAAATAATCATCATAACATAAAGTATTATTACAAACATAGATCAATAAAATAAGTCTTCACTTGTTTATCTTGCCTTTGCCCTTACTAGTTGACGGAGCATCAACACTTTTAACTTTAGCAAACAACAGCTCACTAGAATACAACAATAATAAAGACATAATGGAATAGCTTCATTAGATTTGAATAACTTTTCCTTCATAAATAATTGAATAATAATTCTTTCATCAATACTTAGAATTTCGAATATTGAAATCAGCTGCGGGTCATAAGACCTTGAACTTTGTCCTAGGTTATAAACATTTCTATTTAAAACCTTTAACAGTCATTTAGACTATGGACCTTAACTCGTACTTAGGGGGATCAGCCCTTCGTACCATGTATTGCACACAACCATCTTAACGCTTTCGCATAAAAATCCCCTAATAAATAGGGTTGTTCATCTCAGTATTTGATACGAGTCCGCACCAAAGAAAGTTTGGTTCGGATAAGCTCAAAAAAAAAATTGGAGTTTCAACTATCATCAACTAAGAAGTAGTTGAATCGACTCAATAATTCAATGAAAATGAATTATTAAATAACTCGAGCTTTAGAACTTAAACTTAAAGCATTTACAAGATAAGATAGACCTTGCTTGAACATTAAGTCAAGGTCAAATTAAGTCATGAACTTTTAAATAAGAACTTGTCCATTGCAGAAATAATAGTACAATCTCAATACAATAAATATTTGAATTTAAAATACTTGCATAACAATAACAAGTTTGAGTTTAGAAAACTTGCACAATATAAGGATTAAAGAACTTGTATAAATAACGAGTTTAGGAATAGAAGACTTGCCTTAAGCGCAAGCTACTATTACAAACCACGTTCCTTAACACTTCCTACGCATATATGTTTAACCATAATAATCTAAATTAGTTAACACGTAACTAATTCACATAATTAGTTACCCCATCTAGATTAACTCATTCTTGTTTAATTATTCTGTTAATAATTAATTATCACATAATTAATCGCATCACATAATCATATTACATGCTCGCATAATTAAATCAAATAATAATTATGTACTCATATTAAATTATAATTAAATAAATTATAATTTAAACATTCACCTTAATTAATCAAATTACATCTTATGTTAATTAAATTATAATTAAACAAATTATAATTAATCAAACAACATCATGCATTTATTAAATTATAATTAAACAAATTATAATTTATAATTAATCATGCACCTATTATAATTAAACAAATTATAATTTAAATTAACATTTACTTGATTAAGATTAATCAAATAATATTCATTATAATTATAATTTAAATTAAACCTTTACTTTAATTATAATTATTCAAAATTATAGTCACATATTATATTTTACTAATATAATCTATTAATATTCATTTAGCCTTTTAATGTAAGTCTAACATGTTATCACATAATCACATTAAGTTAACTTTCATGCTCCAAACAAAATGCAAAAAAATATAACACATTGTCATTTTCTGCACCCCCCCCCCCCCCCGCCCCCGCCGGGGCTGGTGTCTTAGGCTTGATAAAGAGTCGGCAGACGGGATAGCGAACTGTGTAGAGAAAAAGTCAATTTGGCTTATTTCTCCACATCGAGTTTCGAATTTAGCCAACCAATTATACATAAAACTTTACAGAAATATAATATTAAAGTTTATAACATGTTTTAACACATTGAATCATTAAAACACATAATAAAAATTCAATTTCATGATTTTTGAAGAAAAAAAAACCATAGATAAGTGTTCTTGATGAAATTGAATACTGTAATTTTGTTTCTACTTCAAAATACCCAATTCAAGTCATATTGAATTCTTTTATAAACACGTTATCATTATCTAACTTCAATTAAACAACAATTAACCATAAACCATGAAACTTTGATTTTGAAAGACTATGTAGAAAAAACCAATTCTCGCAAACTTTTTGGATGACCATGAATCCCTCATGTTCATCATGTATGTATGAATTAACAACTAAACTAAACATACAACTCATACATAAACATGTTATAAATAAATTATACATATAGAAACCATGATCATATAATTTCCATGAAATTTCATGTTTACAGAGAATAACATCATGAAAAACATCAAAATAATATTTCTAACTACAAGGATTAGAGATTATGCCCCTTTGCTAATTGAGGTGAAGAAGAAGGTGATGATTGTTTGATTCTCTCAAGCTTTCCCTTTCTTTCTCTTCTTCTTCTCTCTTCCTTTCTTTGTATTATCTCTCTTCTAACTTTGTTTCTTTGTTTTGCTCTAACACTGATTATATTTCTACTAACATATATCTATATTACATAACTGATAATATAATATAGATACAACAGATATAGGATATAAATATATATATTGTAACTGGTAAAACATAATAGCCCTTTATAAATAAAATGTCAGTTACACAATTTTTGAAATAAAAAAGCCCTAAGGCTTTGTTTGGCCAAATCCACTTAATTTTTAAAACAAATTTTGAGTTTAAGGCCCTGTTTGGTAAAACAAGATTAAAACAGGTGCAAGGGTCTCGTTTGGCAAAACACTTTTAAAAACAGTTTTAAGGGCCTTGTTTGGTAAAACTAATTTAAAATCCTTTTTATTCTTTTAATAAATCCTTTAACACTTATTTTTAATGTCACACTTTAATCAATTAAATCTTTAACATTCAAATTTAATTAATTAAAAGCTAACGTCAATCAACCACATAAAAATGCCACATAACAATTATAATTACTCGGTAATTATAATTTTATGTAACAATTATCACATAAATTTTATCTAATTTAATTATCTCAATTAAATTAATTAATGTATAACACTTAATTAAATCACTCCATAACAATCACATAATTTATTTATTTTACTCAATAAATAAATCAAATCAAATATTTATTTAATTCAATAAATATTTAAAATTAATATATAAAAATCTCATTCATTATAATCTTCCCTCCTTAAAAGAATTCTATCTCCAGAATCACAACATAAAAAAAAATCTCATCTGTTAGATTCTTCCCCCCCTTAAAAGGATTATGTCCCCAGAATCTGTATATAAGGGTTTTCACAAATAGCTAAGCAAATAATTGGGGATACTTTTTCTTCATTACATTTTCGAGTTCCCACGTGGCTTCTTCAGCACTGTGGTTCCTCCAGATTACCTTAACAGAAGGTATCACTTTATTTCTAAGTACTTGTTCTTTTCTATCAACTATTTGAATAGGCACTTCTTCATAAGTTAAATCTTTATCAAATTGTAAAGGCTCGTATTCTATTACATGCTTGTAGTCGTGTTTGTACGGTCGCAACACAGAAATGTGGAAGACGTTGTGTATATTCTCTAGCTCCGGAGGTAACGCAACCTCGTAAGCCACTTCGCCCACCTTTTGCAGTATCTCAAAAGGTCCAATAAATCGGGGACTCAGCTTCCACTTCTTACCAAATCTAATCTTTCCCTTCCAAGGAGATACCTTCAGGAAAACGAAGTTTCCTAGTAAGAATTCTCAATTCTGGCGATGATGATCGTCGTACTTCTTTTGTCTGTCTTGAGCAGCAACCAATCTCGTTCTGATCAGCTTCATAATTTCGACGGGTTGTTGCACTAGTTCCGGTCCCAACAGTTGACGTTCACCGACTTCATCCCAACACAATGGGGTCCTGCATTTTCTGCCGTATAATGCTTCGAAAGGCGGCATGCAAATACTGTATAGTAACTATTATTGTAGGCGAACTCCACCAATGGTAGATGATCATCCCAGCTTCCTTTGAAATCCATCACGCAAGCTCTCAGCATATCCTCTAGCGTCTTAATCGTTCTCTCGCTCTGGCCGTCGGTCTGAGGATGGTACGCCGTACTCATTGGCAATTGCGTTCCCAGACATTCTTGCAAATGCTTCCAGAAATTTAACGTGAAACACGGATCTCTGTCGGACACAATCGACACCGAAACACCGTGTCGAGAAATAATTTCCTTCACGTAGAGTTTCGCTAACTGATCCAAGTTGAACTTAATCTTGATCAGTAGAAAGTGGGCTGACTTCGTCAGTCGATCCACAATCACCCATATCGCGTCAAAACCCTTCTGAGTCGTTGGAAGACCAACCACAAAATCCATCGTGATGTGCTCCCACTTCCATTCTAGATTTTCTAACAGTTGTAGCAATCCACTTGGTCTTTGGTGTTCTGCTTTGACTTTCTGTCACGTTAAGCATTTCGCAACGCATTCAGCAATGTCCCTCTTCATATTCGGCCACCAAAAATGGTGTCTTAGATCTTGGTACATCTTCGTACTCACAGGGTGAATCGAATATCTCGAACTGTGAGATTCGATCAAAATCTCCTCCTTAACTTCTGGTACTGGCGGTACCCAGATTCTTCCTTCAAATCGTAGCAGTACTTCAATATCAATCTTGAACTTGAACTCTTCACCATCAATAATTCTCTTCTGGATCTTTTTGCATTCTTCATCATGAAGTTGTGCTTCTTTTACTTTATCTACCAGTGTAGAACCAGTAGCTACTTGAAACAACATCTCATCCGATTCCTTTGGAGATTTCACTTCCAGCTCTAACTTAGCCATCTCTGCTATCAACTGATCCTAATCAGTTAACATATTCAACTTCTCCCGACCCTTCCTGCTTACAGCGTCGGTAACGACGTTAGCTTTACCAGGATGGTAAAGTATCTCGCAGTCGTAGTCCTTGATCAATTCCAACCATCTCCTTTGGCATATGTTTAAATATTTTTGGGTGAAGATATACTTCAGACTCTTGTGATCTGTATATATCTCACACTTTTCTCCATATAGGTAGTGTCTCTAAATCTTCAGAGCAAACACTACTGCCGCCAATTCTAAATCATGAGTTGGATACCCTTTCTCGTAATCCTTCAGCTGACGTGATGCGTAAGCAATAACTTTACCGCTCTGCATTAGCACACAGCCTAATCCCTTATGTGAGGCATCACTATATACCACGAAATTTCCCGTACCATCCGGTAAAGACAACACAAGCGCAGTACTCAACCTCTTCTTCAGTTCCTGAAAACTCTCCTCACACTTTTCTGTCCAAATAAATTTACTGTTTTATGAGTCAAATTCGTCAATGGAGTTGCGATCTTGGAAAAGTCCTGAATAAATATCCTGTAATAACCTGCTAATCCCAAGAAACTCCTCACTTCAGACGGCGTCTTCGGCTGATCCCAATTCATCACAGCTTTAACCATCGATGGATCTACGGAAATCCCATCCTTGTCGATCACGTGGCAAAGAAATTGCACACGCTCCAACCAGAATTCGCATTTTGAGAATTTTGCATAAAGCTTCTCTCGTCTCAACGATTCTAAGGTCAGCCTTAAGTGTTCAGTGTGTTCCTCCTTAGTTTTGGAATAAACCAGGATGTCATCTATGAACACCACTACGAATTTATCTAGGAATGGCTTAAACACCCTATTCATTAAGTCCATAAATGCAGCTGGGGCATTCGTTAGACCAAATGACATCACTAAGAACTCGTAATGATCATACAAAGTTCTAAAAGCCGTCTTTGGTATATCTTCTCTTCTCACCTTCAACTGATAATACCCACTTCGCAAATTGATTTTTGAGAAGTATCTAGAAACCTTCAGTTGATCGAACAATTCATCGATCCTAGGTAAAGGATACCTATTCTTGATCGTAACTTTGTTCAACTCTCTATAATCAATGCAAAGCCGCATCGATCCATCCTTCTTCTTCACGAATAAAATAGGTGCTCCCCACGGTGAAACGCTTGGCTGAATATATTTCTTGTCCAGCAGTTCTTGCAGTTGAACCATCAGTTCCTTCATCTCGACTGGAGCCATTCTGTACGGAGCTTTCAAAATCAGAGCGGTTCCTGGCGCTAAGTCAATCACGAACTCTATCTCTCTATCTGGCGAAAGTCCTGGCAAATCGCTCAGAAATACGTCCATAAACTCTCTAACCACTGATATCTCTTCTATCTTCGGGCTTTCCTTACGCGTATCTACTATGTAGGCTAGATATCCTACACAACCTTGCGTCAAAAGCTTCTTGGCTTACATGATCATCAGATAACTCGCTTGTCTAGGCGATTTGCTACCATAGAACACTAACTTCGATAGAGTCGTAAGGTTCACTGACTTCTTCTGACAATCGATTATCGCCCCATGGTTGAACAACCACTCCATGCCCAGTATCACATCGAATTCCCCAAGTTTTATCAGAATTAAATCTACCCTTAATTCCTGACCCTTAATATCCAATCTACAGTTCTTGTAAACAAACCTAACAAGAATAACCTCTCTATTCACAATCTCTATGTTCAAGGGGTAAAGTAATTCCTCTTTAGGTAAGTCTAGGGTCTTAGCAAAGTCATCAGATATGAATGAACAAGTAGCACCCGAATCAAATAATACATTTGCATTTATACTATTGAAAAGAATAATACCTGACACCACATCCTTTGACTGTACAGCATCCTATATTGTCATGTTGAATGTCAGGGCAGTAGGTCTAACAGCCTGCAGTGGTGCGGCGATAGCCAAGGTACTGCCGCTTCCATTTCCCCCGCTTCCTGCTGACCCTCCAGCTGGCTTCTTTGGGTAACTTCGGGCCATGTGATCCTTAGATCCACATATGTAGCAAGATCCCTTCTTTGGGTTAGGGCAAATAGGCGCAATGTGGCCTTCCTGACCACAGTTGATCCCCCTCAAGCACACTCTAGTGTGATTCTTCCCGCATGTAGCACATGCTTCGAGCTTTCTCTTCTGTTAGCTTCCTTGCTGACTCCCAGCAGAGTTGTTGTTGTTCCATTTCCTTTTCTGGTTGATAACCCCGCTACCACCAGCCTTTGTTTCTGTCTCATTCTTCTTCTTTTTATCTTGATTAAACTTGGTCACCGCGTCGCTCCCACCTTCAGCGAGAATGGCCTTTTCCAGCACAGCTGCAAATGTATTCAGCTGAAACATAGAGACCTTGTTGTAGAGCTAGGGCCTCAGTCCCTGCTCAAACCTCCTCGCCTTCCTAGCGTCAGTACTGACCTGGTATGTAGCGAACATGGCCAGCTCTTTGAATTTTGCAGCATACTCTGACACCTTCATTCCTCCCTACTTAAGCTCTAGAAATTGGACCTCCATCTGGTCTTGCGAGCTAATGAGAAAATACATTTCAAAGAACAACTCTTTGAAATGCTCCCACGGTATCACTCCTTCACCCTCTCTGGTCTTATTGGCTTGCCACCAGAAACTAGCATCCGACTTCAACATGAAAGTCACGAATGCTGTTTTCTATTTTTCACTAACCCTAGCCACGTCGAAGACCTTTTCCATTTCCATTACCCACATCTGGGCATCTATTGGGTTTACCGATCCCTTGAATTCCAGTGGTCCTACTGCCTTAAATTCTTTGAAAGTTGTGCCCTGCACTTGCGGCTGATTCACAAGTGCTCCCATCAGCATGTTCACTAACTGCTGAACCGAATTGAGATTCGTCCCAGCGTTATTGTTGTTGTTATTGTTCGTTGATCCCTCGGGGTTTTGACGTGTAGGTCGTCTTCTAGGAGGTATTTTCTGTTAAGAAATACTCTTATTAGATCCTTTACTCAATTCTTAAGTATTCAAGTTTATACTTAAACATTTAAGTTAACTCTATTCACACTTGAACACATAACACGTCAATAAACTTCTTTATTCATTCATAGTTTTAAAACATAGGATAGATAGTATTTCTGCTATTTACATCATCTTTCCTGAACTAAATAAGTTACAGGATTACATTATCATCTCATCCCATTATTATCTCAAATTATGGGATTTATATTATTTATTACATAAAGAAACACATAAAAGCTCTACTGCCTAGGCATGTTAAGACGTCGCATAGCCTCTCTGCGTTCCTCCTCCATCACCCGGAATGCTGTTCTGCGATCCACCATGTACCATGGTAAACCTTGGAACTGAGCTGGGTAATAGAAGACACGATCCTGAGCCCTATCTATAGCCGTATGGAAAGTGTATTCCGTCTCTCTTAGCTTGGCCTTCTTTGCTTGAGCCTCGTCTTCAGCTCGATCGGCACATTGAGTAGCCCTATAGCTTGTTTCCTCCGCTCTGGCACGCTTTGTTGACTCCTCCTGGATGTCATGCTTTAGCTTTGCTAGTTTAGCCCGTGCTTCGTCTCTATCACTCTCCGCATGAATTAAATCCCATTTCGTGTTTCCTAGCTCACTGTCCAGCTCTTCGATTGTTTTGTCTCTCTGCTGTATGGTAGTCCGGCTCTCGTCCACCAGTTCCTGAAGCTCTACGTTACGATCGTAGATCGCCTCGTACATCTCAGCACTAGTAGAGTGAGGTGGGAATTCCTCTTCAGGATCCTCTGCCTTCTCTGACTCATCCTCATCCTCATCATCTCGGTCAGGTGTCAGCTCATATCCCTGACCAGCTGCGGTGATCAACGGAGATGGCTCTCTCCTAACCAACTGCTCCCAGATAACATGGATGTCTCGGGGCTCCTCCTCTCTAGGCACCTGAGGTAACTCTTCCCTAGCCTGACTTAACTCTCCAACATTCGTTATCCTGACAAAAGAATTTTAGAGTTTAATTATTACGTGATATCGAATCGTCACTCTCCGAATACTTAAACTTAGCACATAAGGTAGCTTATTATCTTTACCTATCACCACTATCTTTTCGATCTTCCTATAAGGCTACTACCTAAGGTTTTTCCCCCCACCTAAGGTTCATAACCTACTGCTCTGATACTGTGACACCCCCAAATTCCAGGACCGCCACTTGGTCTCTCGAATTCGGTTCATCACGTGCTCATGGTAATACATCGCAATAATGATAACTAAATATCACACAACCACAGCGGAAAATCTATTCTAGAATAATTTACAATGATTTATTATAATTATTCCCCCAAGTCTCGCAACCTACAGTACTTAATAGATTACATAGCAAGATCAATTAACAACTTGTTACATAATCTAACTTAAGCTTAAACATAAACAAATCCAGTCTTACTACATCATCTTCGCACAATATTAATATATTTGAAATATAACAGACATAAGCTAGTTGGTAGCCTTGCCCTTGCCCTTATCAATGCCCGAAGGTTCGCCATGCTCTGCCTTAACTGAAATGTTTTAGGGAAAGCAAGAATGAGCACAAATTGCCCAGCAAGTAATATACAACAAGGGTGAATAATAAGATTCTCAATTCTCGAAAGGGTATAGCAAGATTTGATAGCTCAAGAATAACAAGAATATCAACAGTTCTCAATAGCAGTCGCTAAGGACAGGATAATATCAATATGATTCAATAATAAGTCAATTCAAGATTTCAAATAATTGAATACTGAGTAGTCACTACGGACTATGAACTTCTACTAGAATTGACAGTAATAAACTGAAAATCCAACAAAAACAGGTACAACAGGTGATCAGCCTAAAGTACCCTTGTTATGCATAACAATCAATCATACTCAAGTGTGCACGTCGGTTCTCCGACAATTATATATTCCCTTCAAAGAAGGTTGTTCTTCTCAGTCAAATACAAGATCCCGCACCAATCAATTAGTTTGGGTTGCTTTTCAATAACATAAGTCCAGCCGAATCAAATGGCATAGACACTTTCACAATATTCAAGAACAATACTAAGTTCAACATGAATAATAGCTTTAATGAAATAAGAGTTCAAGTATGCTAATTCAATTCAACCGATTAAATAGGAAACTAGTTCGCAATACACAAGATAGGATACTTGCATAGTAAAAGAGTATAAGTTAGGAAACTTTCATAATCATAGATTTCCTTGCATAAAGTAAATGCGTCGGTTAGGATACTTGCACTTTAAAAGAGTGTAAGTAAGAGAACTTGCCTTTAGCGTAGTTTATCCACGAAAAGCAATCAACACTTTCGAATTCCTATTGTAATACAGTTACGTATATATATGATATTCATTAGTCATATAATTTAACTTCACATTTTCTCTTTGAATATACGATCATCACATAAGGTAAGTTTTACCTAGCTACACAGTTATATAGAATATAATTTATATCCTTAACATTCCTTCTTTAGAGTTTAAACGCATTCTCATATTATATAAAATCTCAACAATTAGCAAACATGCTTGCATATTATTAATATCACATAAGGCCACAATCAATACTAAATATATTTCATTTTAGCAAGTTACGGTATCTCCTTAAGTTAACCGTCAAAATCGGGTTCAAGTAACATCATATAATATCACGTAGCATGTATTCATATTTAAAGGATATTTTCATGCTTGTATAACTTTTCCAAATCCAATCGTACATGGTATAGGTTCTTAAGTTAATACTTAAAGCCATTCAAGGACACGAACTCATATGGTCTAACATGGTCGCTTTTAAACACATAAGATATTCGTATAACTTGTATTAGTCATGCTCATGAGTACTCGTATTGCATATATGTAGCTAGCATTGTTATTATCTTGAAAACATGCTTTGTTTATGCTAAACTTTAATCACGGCAACTAATCATGGTATATATACATGCATGACACATGAATGAGTCTAAGAGTACTATCACATGTGTCCATAAATGTCAGATTCTAATTCTCGTCATAACATACCAACGTTCACGTTCAAAGCTTATACTTTGTTAGTATAGTTCATTAATAAGGTCTATCATGTTCATGCTTCCTTATGAAACCTATATATATAAGTTAACATGTTTTTCATGCATTTCAAGGCCCTATAAACATGCTCGAAAAGTCAGAATGTATACATGGTATTTACATGTCAATATCAACCTTCAAAACTTGTATTTTTGTTAGATATGTTCAATAGTGAGGTCTAACAGGCTCTTGTCATACTATGAACCATATATACATAACTTAATATGTCTTTCATACATCTCTACCTCATACCGACATGCCTTGAAAAATCAGAATATTAACATGCTTTATATATGTTAACGTTCGTTTATGAAACTTTAAGTTTGTTTTCAAACTATATGTCGTTTGGTTAACCATGCATGCTAATATACTAAAACATGCTTACATTGCCTCATTAGGTTTATATATATGTATTAATCATGCTCCCATGCTTGTTTAAACAAAAATCAAACAATTGGTATATAACAGTTTTGTTGCAGAATGCAAAAAACTGCACACAGAGGCCGGCGCTGCGGCGCGGCAACAACAGCCATATTCTAGCGCTGCGGCGCGGGTGGCGCTGCGACGCGGCGCTGCGGCGAGGTTTGCGGCGCTGCGGCGCTGCGGCGTGGGGACAGTTCCTCAGTTCAGACTGCAGCGAACCGACCCAAAACCTCCCATTTTATCGATCTCGACATACCCATATGCTATTAGACTAACCTTTTTAACTTACTAACACATATATATGCTTATATAACAGTCAATCGCCCAAACGATTCCCAATTTCATGAACTCCAACTAATTTCACGAATTCGATGCTTTACAGAAATTACAGAGCAACAATGGAAATGAAAGTCAAGAAAGCTATATAGTGGTTCCATCACGTATGTATGTTCATATAACAACAATATAAGGGTTCTACAAACCAATCATGAACCAATTTGGCATAATCAAAAATTTGAAGGAAACTTCAAAAACAGAAAACGAAAATGAAGAACAAAGGAAGAGGGATTATACCTCTGCTAGGATTCAAATATAGTTTGCTGCTAATCCAACTTCTCCTACTGATATATGTATATTGCTTTCACTCACCACTTATGCAAACTCTCAGCAAATTGAAAACGAAGAAACATGGCTGCTATTTATAGAAGAATCCTTACACAGACAATGCAATTGTCCATTAAATTGAACCACTAGATTGAAGCTTTGTATATCAGCTAAGGAAGAGTTGGTAGAGTGGTTGAAGAACACTGTTGTGCCCACTCCCCGTATCATGATTTGCTAGAATGCTGAGTTTGAGAAGGTAGGAGTAGGCTAGCTTCATGAGTGTTTTACGTGTACAAGGTTTGTGTCTTATTAATATGAGACAAGGCATAAAAATCTCAGCATTTCCAATTTTGTAAACAAACTAGTGTTAATACTTAGGTTATATACACACACATATTTAGACACTTAGGTCTTTAATTGAAATGTCACCATAATTCATATACTGTAGTAAGTGTAAATTGACACATATAATCCATGTACATTTTGTTAATACCGGATATAATCTAATCAGATGTTAACACATTACACTGTCTCCTTTATTAAAACTAATTGTTTACAATATGTTCATGATATATTATACAATGTATACCCACATATTTATTGTCACACAAGTTATTAATCAAGTAGCTCACATGGTTTAATAAGCCTTACCATATAATAGTGTCATATTACACTTCACATAATACATAGTCAGCTAATATATGCTACACATTTAATTCGCATGCTGGCACATATAATTTCTCATCTTGAATATTAATTAATAATATACACATATCCTACATCAATCAATATAATTGTTAACCTCCATAATAATTTAATTAACCCTTATATGATTAATTATCACTTTGATATAAATCTTATTATATTTATAAACACGTTGCTCATTATTATTATGTTTCTTGCAATAATAATAATCACATATTATTAATCAATCCTCATTAGTATTTTATAACAGTTAATTAATATTCTTCGATTAACAATTAATATAGAATTAATATAATCATTCTTATATTACGTCACTGTGCCACACAAGGCAATCAACGAGTTTATCACAAACTCCACCAATTTCTCAATTATTATAATTATTCAATTATATATAATTGAATTAATTCATCTCATAACACAAAATCATTTATATTCAAATAAATTCTCATTTTCATTAATATATTTATTTAATAATATATGGAAATTCTCGGGTATTACAGATACCAATCCGTGACACCCCCAAATTCGGGTACTTCGTTTTCCCAAGATTTGGTGTTTATTTTCTAAATAGAATATACATCTTCCCAATAATAAAGAATTGCAAGATAAATTATAACCTTTATAAAAACTTGAAATCTTCCTTATAAAAAGAATTACAACTGTATCCAAAATATCTCAGGGTTTACCTAACCTTAACATCAAATAAATAAGTGCGGAAAATAATCATCATAAAATAAAGTCTTAATACAAACATAGATCAATAAAACAAGTCTTCACTTGTTCATTTTGTCTTTGCCCTTACTAGTTGACGGAGCATCAACACTTTTAACTTTAGCTGCAATGGTTATTTAAAATTGCAAGAGTGAGCAAACAACAGCTCACTAGAATACAACAATAATAAAGACATAATGAAATAACTTCATTTGATTTGAATAACTTTTCCTTCATAAAGAATTGAATAATGATTCTTTTATCAATACTTAAAATTTTGAATATTAAAATCAGCTGAGGGTCATAAGACCTTGAACTTTGTCCTAGGTTATAAACATTTCTATTTAAAACCTTTAATAGACATTTAGACTATGGACCTTAACTCGTACTTAGGGGGATCAACCTTTCGTACCATGTATTGTGCACAACCATCTTAACACTTTCGCATAAAAATCCCCTAATAAATAGGGTTGTTCATCTCAGTATTTGATACGAGTCCGCACCAAAGAAAGTTTGGTTCGGATAAGCTCAAAAACGAAATTTAGAGTTTCAACTATCATCAACTAAGGAGTAGTTGAATCGACTCAATAATTCAATGATAATGAATTATGAAATAACTTAAGCTTTAGAATTTAAATTTAAAGCATTTACAAGATAAGATAGACCTTGCTTGAACAATAAGTCAAGATCAAATTAAGTCATGAACTTTTAAATAAGAACTTGTCCATTGCAGAAGTAATAGGACAATCTCAATACAATAAATATTTGAATTTAAAATACTTGCATAACAATAACAAGTTTGAGTTTAGAAAACTTGCACAATATAAGGATTAAAGAACTTATATAATTAACGAGTTTAGGAATAAAAGACTTGCCTTAAGCGCAATCTACTATTACAAACCACGTTCCTTAACACTTCCTACACATATATATTTAACCATAATAATCTAAATTAGTTAACACGTAACTAATTCACATAATTAGTTACCCCATCTAGGTTAACTCATTCTTGTTTAATTATTCTGTTAATAATTAATTATCACATAATTAATCACATCACATAATCATATTACATGCGCACATAATTAAATCAAATAATAATTATGTACTCATATTAAATTATAATTAAATAAATTATTATTTAAACATTCACCTTAATTAATCAAATTACATCTTATGTTAATTAAATTATAATTAAACAAATTATAATTAATCAAACTACATCATGCATTTATTAATTTATAATTAAACAAATTAGAGATTATACCCCTTTGCTAATTGAGGTGAAGAAGAAGGTGATGATTGTTTGATTCGCTCAAGCTTTCCCTTTCTTTCTCTTCTTCTTCTCTCTTCCTTTCTCTGTATTTTCTCTCTTCTAACTTTGTTTCTTTGTTTTGTCCTAACACTGATTATATTTCTACTAACGTATATCTATATTACATAACTAATAATATAATATAGATACAATAGATATAGGATATAAATATATATATATATATATATATATATATATATATATTGTAACTACTAAAACATAATAGCCCTTTATAAATAAAATGTTAGTTACACAATTTTTGAAATAAAAAAGCCTTAAGGCTTTGTTTGGCCAAATCCACTTAATTTTTAAAACAGATTTTTGAGTTTAAGGCCCTGTTTGGTAAAACGGGATTAAAACAGGTGCAAGGGCCTCGTTTGGCAAAACCCTTTTAAAAATAGTTTTAAGGGCCTTGTTTGGTAAAACTAATTTAAAATCCTTTTTATTCTTTTAATAAATCCTTTTAACACTTATTTTTAATTTCACGCTTTAATCAATTAAATATTTAACATTCTAATTTAATTAATTAAAAGCTAACGTCAATTAACCACATAAAAATGCCACATAACAATTATAATTACTCGCTAATTATAATTTTATGTAACAATTATCACATAAATTTTATCTAATTTAATTATCAGAATTAAATTAACTAATGTATAACACTTAATTAAATCACTCCATAACAATCACATAATTTATTTATTTAAATCAATAAATAAATTAAATCAAATATTTATTTAATTCAATAAATATTTAAAATTAATATATAAAAATCTCATTCGTTACATGTTATATAGGAATTGTGATGAATGGTATAGCGTAAGCAGTATGCAGCGCTATGGCAAGTTTCCTAACTTCATTTATACTTTATTATGAATGTCAGTTTCTTAACTTCCTCATATATTGAACATGAGGAAGTTTTTCGTATATGCAAATGTGTGATATTTGTACAAGGTGTTGGTATGTATAAGACCTTGTGCCATAATGTTAACACTTCGGTGTTTCTATGAAATAAACTGTTATATGATTGAACTGTTTCATGTTAGGAAGTTCGATTTATTCATGAGTCGTTATTGTTAAGGCTATGCTAATGATTCTAGCCAGATAGAATGTATATGATTGAGTAGAAAATGAAAGTATGACAAAGTATATGTGATGTATGTTTTAAAATGATAGGAATCGGAACGTATTCCTATAATTCAAGTTGCTTCATAACCATTGTTTGGTTATTGAAGTCTTAAAAGAATTTTGATCCTTGAGTTATTAATATTCAACTACTATGACTTGCTGAGAAATTGAATGCTCACACTTGCTTGAAATAAAAATATTTCAGCGTACGACGATAGTGTGTATTAAAGGACCATGTGAAGATCAAGCTGATCGATGTCCTGCTATGGTGCGATGCTATGGTTGCGAATACCATTAGCGTCACAAGATGAAGTACTGTTCATGTTATGAACAAGCGTGAAGATCAAGCTAAGACTCGTAGAATAGTTAGATTAAACTATTCTGTAGATATGGAAACTAGTTAAGTCACACTTGTGAGATGATAAGAATAATGTAATTAACATTATTTTTAATGAATGAAGATTTTAAGGTAATAGAACTTGGGAATTGAATGGATATGTCATTATTCTTTATGATATAATGATGTATGTACGGAATGAGAAGTACTCGTAGCGTACAGAATTCGGGTTTGAAGATCGACCAGATTTCGGGGCGTCATAAGTTGGTATCAAAGCTGATAGGTTATAAAACTTAGGTACGATTATCGAAGGCTGTAATCTAAGAGAGAAGGGTAAGAAAATCGTTAGGTTAAAATAATTAAGGAAAAATATCACTACGTGATCTCGTTAAATCATAATAACAAATTTTCTGTTAAACGATAGATGGGTTATAGCTGATTGCTATGGTGGATAGGTACGGTGAATGGTACGGGAAAAAGAACTCAGATCGAGTGATAGAGGAGGATAAGGTACGAATTAAAGAAAATTCGTATTAGGTCAAGAGAGAGTTAGAAGGTTGTAAATTTTAATTGAGGACTCAGGTGATAGTTGAGTTGTACGAACTTTTGTTATGGGCAAAGGTTTGTTCTTTGGTGTAACAACCACTCAGTTTGTTACAGTGATAATCATTGGAATAGTAATGTCGCGCTATCAATATGTATATGATGAGAAGGCCAATCTTTTCTCATGTGTGTATTGGATAGCAGAGCGTATTAAGATAGGTGCGAGTTCTTGAAACTCATACTTATGAAAAGTTTGTGACTCATAGTTATATGCTATGTTTTTGAGCCCTGAGCGTATGGATAGTCCTTGATTTGTTCTTGGATTACATACTGCGAAGATAAGTTCTTAAATACATATGGTTGTGAAAAGTTCCTAAACACATAAAGTGTGGTAAGTTGATAAACTATACTAAGGTATAGGAAAGTTTTGACTGAAAATGATATATTTTCAGTATAAGTAGCATTTAAGGTGCTAGAATATGTTAGGATTGTCGCAAGTATGACAATGAAGGGAGATGAAGGAAGTAGAAAATTCTAAATCTTTTAGCTATGCTAGATTTCAAAAATTATTGACATCGTGCTGATGTGTACGTCTTTGGAAAGAAAAGATTGGTTTCAACTTTTGGAAACCAATGGATTTTTTTAAAAAAAGAACTATTCTTTGTATGTCTATGCTAATCATTTCGGCTAGACAGAGTTTGATTTGAAATATCAAAATGAATTTTATATCATCAGTGCAATTGATGTATAGGTGATAAAAAGACGGAGTTATTATTACATTTGAGCATACCCTGAAGTGTATGGCAGTATGTAGTATAACAAAGTAATAAACTAACAAAGTCCTCAACGTGCTGTAAATTAGTACTGGTATCATGACGTCATTAAACGTTTTAAATTATTATGAAAGAATTTAAAAAGAGTAGTCATTGTCAATTGATTTGACAAGACGACTGTTTCAAGTTGGTGTCCAATTTATTGGTATAGTCTGAGCTATTTAATTTGGCTAGACAAATGTTATATCATGTTTAAAAGATATCAAGCTTTCTTTGAGAAGTTGTACCAAGATAAATTATTTTGGTGCAAAATTTGATAATAAGTCTGAGGAGATATGGGGATGGACTGATCACTCAAATTACCGAAAAATGTGGTTTACCTTCGTTATGATTGTAAACGCACTTGGTGAGGATGGTTTTAGGATGAAATGTTGTTGGACCTAGCAAGAGATCATGGTCTATAAGACCCCTCAGCAACGTACGCCATGTTTTAAAGGAATCCTTATATTCCTAACTATTCATTCTACTTCATAATTCATTATAAATTGTGAAGGTTCTTGAATGTGCGATGGATGATAACTTCTGTAAAGAGAAATTGAGGAAAAGGTTATGTTAACAATTCCGAGGGTGAATTTTTAGAAGAAGGGGTGAATGTGATATCCCGAGAGGTTAGAAGTATAAATGTCATGATGTTTAGCATTTGACGATTATAACAAATAATGATCCTTGGGGGGACGGGTATTGAGGAGATAATGAGAAGGAATAATTAGGTAAATACTTAACTGAATTAGTATGTTAAGATTTTTCAATTAAAATAAGAAGAAGCGAGATTAAAGATTCGGTGAAGGTTGTAAGGATAATGCATCCGAGTATGGATGGGGTTTTAGAAATTCCGAAGACGAAATTTTTATAAGGAGGGAAGAATGTGACAACCCAAAAAATCGGATTGTCCAAAAATTAGGTTTAAAGAATTAATAATTAATAAAATAAATTTTTATTGATTATATTCTGTGTTATGTGTTTATTAGTTTATTCTATGACATAGGACGACTAAAAAACCAGGAGGATTCTGGCTACGAGCTAGAATGAACGAGTAAGAATTGTGACGCCCCCAAATTCGGGTCCCCAGAAGCTCGGACCTTATACGTTACAGTACATTATCTTCATACATATTCTATAAACTAATGCGGAATATATAAACATAAATTGTTTATTTCACAGGATTCTATAACATTTCCCAAGGTCTATTAACCTTAACTGAATCCATACCTTAAGTAACTAAAAAGATTTACAACATCATTTGCATATTATAACTAAATAGTTATGAATGTGTAATAATCTACTATTTGGAATTTGTCTTTGCCTCTGTCTTTCTTCGAGCCTTCGTCTTAATCTGAAATTTGTTATCATGATATAGCAAGGGTATATCATGATATAGATATATCATGATTGAAAGAAAGAATAAGCTTTCAAATTTTCAATAATATAATAATTGTGAAAGAGCATAAGTCATAATGTCAATAATTGATTGACTGAATCAATAATATTTAATCTCAACAAGGACCATAAACAACTTTAACTGAACCTTATGGTAATGAAGGTGATTAGCCTTTCATACTTGATGAATATATGCAACATGCACTAAGTGCGAATCAATAATCAGTATAGATGTGAATAATCAACAACAATTATTCATTCACATGCTTTTAAAATATAACTCGAGTTTGAGTTAAGGAAACTTGCATGTACCGTCGCAATCTAATTTAATCTCTTTATTGAAAAGACCTATCAGTTATAAGATTGATCTTTCAATTAGTATAACATACTTTATCTCACAATACTATTACCTTATATGTAAACTATCTAACATTTAACCACATAGTCAACTATTAGATAATACCTTAACATCATACGTATTCACAGTTCTAAACCTAGCACACATCGAGTCTTTAACAGTGTTCAATACAGTATGCTGAGTGGTTTCCCATAAACAACTAACAAACTACTTTTCCGTCTCGTCTACACTGAATTTCACAGCGAGTTAGATCGGTAGCTAGTTCGTATATACCTCCGCTCCCTAAAGAAATCGTTTAGCCTAGATACTATACATCAACCATTAAAGAGTACGACTGTACTACTTTTTTATCATATAACTCGTGAATTAACACTTAATCTTTCATATTATAAGTTCTTCTTTATAATCCATTAGGCCAAATATCTAATCCAGTAACCTAAATTCAAACTGAACAATAATCCAGCAACCTGGATTCAAACAATCCTATAATCCAGCAACCTGGATTCAAATTCAACAAACCAGATTCACTAATTTAGCAAACCGGATTCTCTAATCAGCAAGCTGAATACAAGCTAACATAATTAATTCAGTAAGCCGAATACACCAATTAAGCAAGCCGAATTCAAACTGTATTCCCTTTTTAATATATTTAATTTCCAATTCATCATACTATACATTCAATATGGCCTATTAAATGTCCAATCAATAACTTAACTTCTCTTTTAAACTCTCAATTAATATTATTAATTATTTAATTTTATTCAAATTATTTACTAATATTATTAATTTAACAACCATATAAAGTCATAAACATAATATCTCATCACAAATGACCAAAACCCCCATCGAAAATCTGCATAAACCATATTTAGGGTTTCCAAGTCATAAAATCATATTTTCCATATTTTTAACATTACATAAGTAATTTAATTCATTTATTCGTAACTAATCATTTCCACGAAAAATACCAAATCATCTTATTATTTATTTTATCTTTTGGCCACACATACATACATATATTCCATACACAAAAATAATTTTTCAATTTTCTTTAGTATTTTTCAAAAGTCCATTTTTAGTTCGTAACTTAAGAAAATTAGCTATATCATGCTCAACTCCAAAAAATTTCAACTCTTGGCAGAATTTTACACGTATCAACATGAACTTTCAGTTTAAATTTTGTGACCATCAGAGTTATAGAACTCCAGTTATAGCGGTTTTTGTCAAAAAAACTCAAATATTGAAATGCCCATAACTCGGTCGATTTAAGTCGGAATAAACTCATCTTTGGACAGGAGATTCTTTATATCATATATTTTCATGTTCCAAAAGGTTTGAATTTATTTCATTCATTAAGTTGGAAAAACTGCCCCTGAAAGTTTTGGGCAGATTATTTTTTGGGTTTTTCTAGATTTTTCCCACTTTGCTAAAAACTGTCCATACGAAAATCTACACTGAATTTTGTAGTGATTCCACTTGGGTTTGAAAGCTAACTCATAGATCTAACTCTAGGATTTGACCACACTCAAAAATTTGAAATAGAATGAGAGATATGATTGTTTGAATTTTATGTTTTATTTTCTCAAAAATCTGATTTGTCTAACCTTTGTGTTTTGTAAGAAAACTTCCATGATTTCTTGATTAATAAAACATTAACCATCATAATACATACTAATACCTCTTATACTCATGGATCTACCATGATCCATGATCTATTTCATCAAACCTTTAACAATCCCAAGCAAAACACAATCTATGCTAAAAATAAAGACTAGGGTTTTGAAAACCTAGTTTCCATATCTTGCTTTAGATCTAACTTTTGATCCTCAAAAGTGATATCACTTTTGAGGATCAAAAATTGGATATAAACATATAACACTTATAAACATGTAGATCTAGAGATTTTGAAGTTTAAAAACACAAACTCTTTAGTTCATCAATATCCATCAAAAGAAAGTACACAAAACTTAGAGTTTTAGAGTTTTATACCTTTGATTTGTGGCTATACTTCCTTGATCTATTAAAGTGGACGATAATTTTGGGTAGAAAGAAGATCAAAGCTTCTTTCTCTCTCTCCTTTACTTCATCCAAACCCTCCCTCTCCCTCTCCCTCTTGTCTCTCTCTAGTTTGTTTTGTTTGCTCAAAAATGAGATGAGATGAAAGAAAAAGAGTAAGGTTTTGTTTGTTGTTAGTATAAGTATATAGATATAAAACATATACATCTATATTATCTTCCAATTGCTTTTGCTATCTCTCTCTCTATTGATTAAGTGGTTACTTGCACAATTAAACAAAAGTGTTGGGTGAATAAAATGATGACACATAAGGAGGAGTTGGTGAGAGTTGGTGAACAACTAAAGTAACCAATTATTACATACATCTCCCCTCCTTTTCCTCCCTTTATGGCAAGGACTCTCCCCTCATTTTGGCCCAATTTTTGTTTTAGTTTCTAATGCTTTATATTGCTTAATCAAATGATTATCATATCCCTTACAATTGGGCTAAAGTCTTGGGCTCCAACTTAATTCTTTTGGGCTCCCTTATTAAAAAATTTGCTTCATGAAATTAAGGTCCAATACATTTAATTCTATCATACCCTAATCATTTAATTAGGATTTACACTCCCCATATTTGTAATTCAATTCCTTATTCATGTACATTTAATTTCATAACCCAATTAGACTTGCTTTGATTAGGTTATAAAATTAATTAGTTGAGATGTATAAAATAAATCTCTTTATATGCTAAATAAATATATACACATTCAAATAATATATATTTATTTAATCACCTACATAACCCACATAAGTCATAAGGTATTTATCATCATCATTCCTCTTTCTAAAATATATATAGCACATTACTAAGTTTATCCTTATACATCTCTTTATTAAAAATTTAATTTCTTAATAAAAATTTTCCACCTGTATTATTATAAAATTTCTTACACCATTTAGTTCCCATCAAATTTATAGGTATCGTAATAACTTATCCTTAATATTCTTTCAAGTACATATAAATCCATTTATAGGGTTTTGAAATTTTGTAACCCATATTTTCTCTATTCTCTTTTAATTAGTAAACCATATAGGTTCTTCTTAAAACATTTAAATCATTCCTCTATTTTCACTCTAGGTTTTAGACTTTAACCTTTAATTTAATCATTGAAAATCTTATAAATTTTCGGGTTGTCACAATCTTTCCCCCTTATAAGGATGTCGTCCCCGGAATCACTATTCACCAAAAATAGGTTTTCATTTTAACCTTTATTTAATTACCTCTGAATACACTCGTACTTAATGTGTTCATGCTATCTCCTTCTATAAGGATCTCTTCTATCTCCACATGTTACCATGACTATTCACTAGGAGTTTTCACAATTATTCAATAATTATGAAGTATAATAAATAACTTGAAAAGGTTTTAACAGAAATTCATATGCAAGCCGTTTTATCTGGACACCAACTTGTGTAAATTTGATACCAATTGCATTAACTTGACACCAACTTGTGTCAATTTGATACCAACTTGTATAACGTAATGCTGACACCAACTTGTGTCGGATACCAACTTAACAAAAGATTCCGCACAAAAAAAATTTGGTTTGGCATAAGCTTCCAAATAATACTTGAATTTCATAAACATTTGTCTAGCTGAATCAAATAGCTTAGACGTATACCAATAATTCGAATATCAATCGAAACATGTATCTGGCAAAATTCAATTGGAAATAAATTATCTTTAAAATTCCAAAAATTATTTTATGACGTCATGATAACGCACTGTATTTACAGTCCATTTGAGGATTCCATCATTTTGTGACCTTATCATATTACATCATACCATAGTGGGTTGACGTTCCTTAGATCACATCCAACACTAAGTAGTACTGCATTGATGACTCCATCGTTTTTATCATCTTTGCACCAGGTCCCATGATGCATTGATGATATATAAAATATATTTTGATATCACAAATCATTTTTGTCTAGCCGAAACAAATAGCGTAGACTTTCTTTAAACCGTTCAAAACTATTAAAAAATTATTTTTGGTGTTATTAAGCCGTAACATGTAACGATGTGTTAGTGGTTCGAAGCCCACTTCTACACAATTGTAACCATATGTTGTTGATAAAAAAAATTCATTTATATTTTTAAAGGCACATCAGTGCGAATTTAGCTTAATGTCAAAAATTTCAAAGTCTAACATAGCTAGAAGATTTGGAATACATATGCTTCCACCATCGACTTTAATTTCTCTAATGATCCATTGCTTTATAATTGTATCTATTCTATCACTATTAAAAATTATTATACTAAAATCCTCAATTCTTCATCCACAACTTTTCTATACCCCAGTATAGTTCATCAAATATACCACACGTTATGAGTTCAGGAACTTACCACAATAATATGAGTTTACGAACTTATCCTAGCAATACGTAGTTCAAGAACCAATCAGGAACTGTCCATACGCTTAGGGGTTCAAAAACTTATCATACAATTATGAGTCACAAAGTTACCATAAGTATGAGTTTTAAGAACTCGCACATAATCTTATATTTTCTACCTATCTGTTATAAACATGAGAAAAGAATCACCTTTTCAACATACATATAGCGAATAGCGCGGAACCAACATTTCAATGATTATTAATGTGATAAACTAAGTAGTCGTTAGACCAAGCACAAAACCCCCGCCCATACAAAGGTTGTACAACTTAGCTATCACATGAGTCCTCAATCGCTTCCTCTTTGCTCAATACGAATTTCATTTTATCCGTATCTCATCATCTACAACTCTTTCCTAAGTTTACATAGTATAATTTCATAGTACAACTGTCGTACATCAATTCTGCTATAAAGTTTGCAATCAATCGATTGATCCTCTGTCCTCCTATAACCTCATCAGATCACGTTGTGACCTTTTCTTATAATCGTGTTATATTACGATTCTTTCCTATCTTAGGATTGTTTTATTTTACGATCTTCTTACCTTTCCCTTTAATCATATTATATTATAATTTTACACTTTTCATTGTATAGACTTTGACTATTTATTATCACTTTTCATCTTTATTATTGGAGTCAGGTAACTCCAGATTCTTATCTTATAATTCTTCAAGATTCTTCCTTGAATCTTATTTATCTTCTCCTATACTTAACAATGAACTTCCCAAATTCATCTCTTAGCACTACTCTATTTGAGTTTATTCCTTATTCTCATCTCTGCGGTTATAGCCTAAGGTAACCCTACCTAAGGTTTATAACCTACAGCTCTGATACCAATTTGTGACGCCCCCGAATCCGGGACTCTAGAACCTCAGACCTGGTACGTTACGGTACATTATCTTTATACATATTCTATAAACTAATGCGGAATATATAAACATAAATTGTTTATTTCACATAATTCTATAACATTTCTCAAGGTCTATTAACCTTAACTAAATACATACCTTAAGTAACTAAAAAGATTTACAACATCATTTGCATATGATAACTAAATAGTTATGAATGCGTAATAATCTACTCTTTGGAATTTGTCTTTGCCTCTATCTTTCTTCGAGCCTTCGTCTTAATCTGAAATTTGTTATCATGATATAGCAAGGGTGAGTAACTAATTTGCCCAGCAAGTCTAAATACAATGAAGATATATCATGATTGAAAGAAAGAATAAGCTTTTGAATTTTTAATAATATAATAATTAAGAAAGAACATGAGTCATAATGTCAATAATTGAATGACTGAATCATTTAATGTCAACAAGGACCATAACCAACTTTAACTAAACCTTATGGTAATGAAGGTGATCAGCCTTTCATTCCTGATGAATATGTGCAACATGCACTAAGTGCGAATCAATAATCAGTATAGATGTGAATAATCAACAATAATTATTCACTCTCATGCTTTTAAAATATAACTCGAGTTTGAGTTAAGGAAACTTGCATGTACCATCGCAATCTAATTTAATCTCTTTATTGAAAAGACCTATCAGTTATAAGATTAATCTTTCAATTAGTATAACATACTTTATCTCACAATACTATTACTTTATAAGTAAACTATCTAACTTTTAACCACATAGTCAAATATTAGATAATACCTTAACATCATACGTATTCACAATTCTAAACCTAGCACACATCGAGTCTTTAACAGTGTTCAATATAGTATGCTGAGTGGATTCCGACAAATAACTAACAAACTAGTTTCCCGTCTCGTCTACACTGAATTTCACATCGAGTTAGATCGGTAGCTAGTTCGTATATACCTCCGCTTCCTGAAGGAATCGTTTAGCCCAGATACTATACATCAACCATTAAAGAGTACGACTGTACTACTTCTTTATCATATAACTCATGAATTAACACTTAATCTTTCATATTATAAGTTCTTCTTTTACAAACAATACCGATGCTCCCCATGGAGAAACACTTAGTTGAATGTACTTCTTGTCCAACAGTTCTTGCAACTGAATCATCAACTCCTTCAATTCCACTGGTGCCATACGATACGGTGCCTTTGAAACTGGTGTCATTCCCGGCGCAAGGTCTATAACGAACTAAGTCTCCCGATCAGGTGGAAGACCTGGTAAGTCACTCAGAAATACATCCGCATATTTATTAATTATAGGTATCTGTTCCAAGGTCGTTCCCACTCGCTAGGTATCAAAATTATGGCACAGGTAACCTTCACCTCCTTTTCTCAATAACTTTTTGGCTTGCGTCATGGTTAGACAACAAGAGCATCCCTGTGATTTACGAACGTAGAACACTACCTTAGGTTTCTTAGAAATTTGAAGGTTTACACTTTTCTTTTGACAATCGATAATCACCCCATGGTTAACTAACCAATCCATCTAGAGAATTACATTGAATTCTCCCAATTTTATCTGGTATAAGATCTACCGATAACTTGTTACCCTTTATCTCTACACAATACTTCCTATGAATAAATTTAATAGGAATTATTTCCTCGTTTGCTACCTTAACGTTAGAAGGTATTACAAGTTTTTCAGGGAGTAACCCTAATCTTTTAGCAAATTTGCATGCTATAAATGAACAAGTAGCACCCGAATCAAATAACACATAAGCATTTTCATTGTTGACCAGGATAATACCTGCTACGACATCGCTCGATGCCACTACATCTTGGACCGTCATGTTAAAAGTACGGGCCATCGGCTTACCCTGCTGTACAGGTCTGCCAATCGCTAGCTTAGCACTGCTAGCTCCCTTTCCACTGTCCGATCCTTGCTTCGGATAATTCTTTGAAAAGTGGTCCGGGAATCCACACGCAAAGCACCCTTGATTCTTTTTCGGGCTGGGACAGTTAGGAAAAATATGCCCATCCTGTCCACAATTGTAACACACCGCTTTGCCCTTGAGGAAGACTCCAAGATGAGTCTTCCCACATGTCTTTCATAGCTCGATCCTTCTCTTAGGATCTCCCTGTCTTGCCCCGGTATTTCCTCCATTAAACGCCTTTCTCTTTGGCTCACTAAAACCGGTACTTGAACTCTCTTGTTTGACGCCTCCGTCAAACTTATTCTTATTCTTCTTTTCCTTTTGGTATAGGCTCAAGGCCTCACTACCACCCTCGGCTATTATCACAAATGCCTTTTCGATTTCCTTTACCCAAGCTTGGGCAGCGATAGGATCCGTAGTTCCTTTGAATCCTGGAGGACCTATGCTTTTAAAGTTCTTAAAGATAGTACCAACTACTACCCCAAAATTTAATCTCACACCCCTCCAGCCTCTTTGAAGGCTGCAGTCATTAGGGTCACAAACTTCTGCATTGGGGTATTCGAAACCCCTTCTTCTTCCACATTAAGTGGCTCTGCTTGTTGAGTTATTTGATGTCGTTTCGGCGGCATTTTCCTATTAACGTAAATAAAGTTTCGTTATTATTTACTTCTTTTTGTTTGTTATTATTTGCAAGTAATAATAACACAAACATATTGCCAAGTATTTCAATAAACTTCTTATATTAAAATTGTGACACCCCCAAATCCGGGTACTTCGTTTCCACACGATATGGTGTTCACTATCTAAATAAAACTTACATCTACCCAATAATAAGGAATGTAAAATAAATTATAACCTTATAATTAAATAAAAATCTTCCTTATAAAAAGGATTACAACTTTATCCAAAATAATCTCATGGTTTATCTAACCTTAACATAATTAATATTGCGAAAATAAAATATCATAACATAAAGTCTTATTACATCTTGTAACCAATAATCTAAACAAGTCTTCACTTATTCATCTTGTCTTTCCCTTAACTCGTTGACGATACGTCAACGTTCTTGGCTTTAGCTGCAATGGTTATTTAATTGCAAGAGTGAGCAAACAAAAGCTCACTGGGAATAACAACAATATTAATGATTAGATAACTGAATAACTTCAAAAGATTTGAATAACTTTCTTTTCATCAACAATAAAGAATTGAATAATAATTCTTTCATCAATATTTAGAATTTCGAATATTAAAATCATCTGAGGGTCATAAGACCTTGAACTTTGTCCTAGGTTATAAACATTTATATTTAAAACCTTTAACAGTCATTTAGACTATGGACTCTCAACTCGTACTTAGGGGGATCAGCCCTTCGTACCATATATTGTGCATAAATATTTAACGCTTTTGCATAGTAACCTCCCCTAATAAATAGGGTTGTTCATCTCAGTATTTGATACAAGTCCGCACCAAAGAAAGTTTGGTTTGGATAGCTAAAAAGGAAATTTGGAGTTTTAACTATCATCAACTAAAGAGTAGTTGAATCGACTCACAATCAGGAATAATTCAATAATAACGAATTATGAAATAAATTATACTTTAGAATTTAAACTTAAAGCATATGAAAGACAAGATAGACCTTACTTGAACAATTAAGTTAAGGTCACTTTAATTAAATCATGAACTTTAAATAAGTATTTGTCCATTGCAGAAATAAAAGGACAATCTCAAATACAATAAATATTTGAATTTAAAACACTTGCATATAATTAACAAGTTTAGGGATAGAAGACTTGCCTTAAGCGCGAACTACAATTACTATTCATGTTCCTTAACAAATCCTACACATATATATTTAACCATAATAATCTAAATTAGTTATCACATAACTAATTCACATAATTAGTTAACTCATCTAGGTTACCTCATTCTTTTCTAATTATTAAGTTAATAATTAATTATCACATAGTTAATCACATCACATGATCACATTACATCCTCACATAATTAATCAACTAATAATTATGTACTCATATTAATTAAATTATAATTAAACAAATTATAATTCAAATTAAACATTCACTTTAATTATAATTAATCAAATTATAATTACATCTTATATTAATTAAATTATAATTTAAACAAATTATAATTTAAGTTAAACATTTACTTTGATTAAAATTAATCAAACTATATTCATTATAATTTAACAAATTATAATTTAAATTTAAATTAAAACTTTACTTTAATTATAATTATTCAAATTATAATCACAAATTATATACTTTATTAATAAAATTCATTACTACTCATTTAGCATTTTAATGTTTGCCTATCATGTTATCAATTACATCACATTAAGTTAGATTTTCAAATTACACAAAAAATAAAACATCATTATTTTATGCACCACACCCCCCCCCCCCCCCGGCGCCGGGACAGGTGTATTAGCCTTGATAGGCCAACTGGGGCGGGCCCCCTACAACGGTGAATTCCTGGCTCGCGAACTGTGCAGAGAAAAAGTCAATTTGACTTATTTCTCTACATCGAGTTCTGAATTCAGCCAACATAATTCATATAAAACTTTATAGAAAATAAAATTTAAAGCTTCTAACATGTTTTAATACATTAAATCATCAAAACACATAATTTAAAACTCTCAATTTCATGATTTTTGAAAAAAAGCCATTGTTAAGTGTTCTTGATGAAATTGAACACTGTGGATTTGTTTTTAAACTAATTCACACAATTTCAAGCATAATCAATTAGTTTCTAAACATGCTATCATTATCTTTAATTAATTTAAACAACAATTAACAATCAAATATGAAATTTTAATTTTAAAAGAAAACTATATATATTTTCAAAATACATCACTGTAACTTTTGATGAACAAGAATTCCTCATGTTCATCATACATACATGGAGTAAATAACCTTATTAAGCATAAAATTCATGTATAAGCATGTTATGCACACAATTTATATATATACATCATATTTATACAAATTTTCATAAAAATCCATGTTTACAGAGAATCAACCATATGAAGAACATAAAACATAATATAAAACTGAAATTTAGAGGTTATACCCTTTGATTAGTATTAGGAGGAGAAGATGATGGTTTAGCAAGGATTCTCTCAAAGCCTCTCCCCTTTTTCTCTTCTTCTTTCCTCTTCTTTTCTTTCTAACTTTCTCTGTATTTTCTGTAGGAATTTCGGCACATAAACGCAGCGGAATTTAAAATTTTCTGAAACCCTAAAATAGGATCCATGCGAAAACATATTAATTCAGCGGTTTAGATTTGTTTTACCGATTATCCAAGCTTGAATAGAGACGATGGAAATTCTGGAACAACTTCGAATCTTCAACGCAATCCAACGGAACTGCTCCTCTACGGTATCCACACGAACGCCCCGCGAATCGTCACACGATCTATAGTAAAGAGAATTGCGGTACTAGCCACCAAGGATCTGGACTTTCTCTCATTTTTTCTCTCTAGTCTCTCTCTAAGAGCGGCTAGGGTTTTAGTTTTTAATAATCTTCTTCTAAAACGGCTGATATATCATATATATAGCAGTTAAAAGGAATTAATCAAAAACCTAATCTAATTAGAAAAGTAAAATCCAAATTTATATATATTATATCTTAATTAAGTCTTACTTAATTAATATACATATATATATACAAATTATCCTATTAATTTAAATTTGTAATTTTAAATACTATCAATCATATTGACATATTTAAATCCTTACAATTTAAATTAATTATCTTTTAATTATGTTCTAAGTGTGTGACCCTATAGGTTATTATTATGTTGGCAATAAATTTAAAATCATATTATAAAATTATAAACAATGAGCGGCATCTAGTAATGCATCACTGCTACCCAAATAATAATAAGATCAGTGATTCGATACAACCTTTTCGTGACTAATGTTTCAATGTAATTTAATCCTTTTGACCTTGACATCCTAGATTAAACTCGAGTCATGGAATGTGTCATACTCTTCATAATTTAATCTGAGTTTTCTTGATCAATGAGTAGACTATATGAAACAAATCACTATTTGAGCATGGCCATGCATTTCATAGTCCTACTCAATCAAGAGGCCTATGGATATCACCCCTAATATATATAGGAGGGTTAAATTCCATCTAGATCACTCATATTTCTCACACGATTCATGATGTACCCAATAATCTCCTTTATTGTCAACCCTATTAAAGGTGACCTTTGATGATATCAAAGTATATAAATTTTCGTGTAGTAATAAAATGATTTCAGGTCGGAGGATCATACATCATTGTCACTATGAGAATTACTTATGACACTCTGCATAATGCTCCATGTAGAATTCTCATGGTTGGTTTGTCCAGTACATTGTTCTCTAACATGTACCTATGCATTGACTCAATATCTCATATATTTATGACCAATGAGATTTGGCCATCAGTCAATCCACATAATAGTCTCAATGTATCATTGTTGTCCTATTAACAATGATACTCGACTATGGACATTTAAGAGTAATGATACTAATTGTAATTATATGATCTCATGTTCAAGTCATATACTTGAAGCTATATAATTTGTATCACTATTCTAAGGACTTTTATTATGCTAACATATATATAACGCAATAAATAAAATCATAATAAAATAATTCATTTATTCAATCAAATATAATATCAAAAATGTTAAGCAATTACATCAAAGAATTGGCCTCTGGGCATAAACTCTAACATTTTCTTTGTTCTTTGTTTTGTTCTTCTAATTCAACTAACGTAAAACTATTTGTATAACATATAATACATATACTTACATAATATATGTAATTGACAATTACTTAATGCATATAATAATTATCAATTAATATATAAGTTACATTATTTTGAATTTTAAAAGCCATAAGGCTTGTTTGGCAAAACAACTTTATTTAAAAAAAATAGATTTTTAGTAGTTAAGGCCCCGTTTGACAAAACGGATTTAAAACATGTGCAAGGGTCTTGTTTGACAAAACGGATTTAAAACTCTTTTTAATCCTATTTAACACATACTTTAAATGTTACACTTTAATTAATTAAATCTTAACATTCTAATTTAAATAATTAAAAGATAACATAAATTAAACACATAAAAATTGCCACATAACAATTATAATTGCTCGCTAATTATAATTCCATGCAACAACTATCACATAAACTTCATCTAATTTAATTATCTCAATTAAATTAGAACCATACCATAAAATCATTACACATCAGTTAAATAAATTATTAAATATTTAATTAATATATAACACTTAATTAAATTAATCTACAACAATCACATAATTTATATATTTAACTCAATAAATAAATTAATTAAAATATTTTTTTAATTCAATAAATATTAAAATTAATATATAAAATTCTCATTCGTTACAAAAATACTTCTTGTAGTATTAAAACTACAACTATTCTTCATTACATGGCCTTAGCCATTTACAATATTATCCTGCAACTGCTTGCCAAAAATTGAGATTTACAAACGACTACCCTTTAATTATACAAAAGAGGGTTTTACGTCACTACAAAATACACACTATTTACAAGCTATTCCTTTTATGCATACTATCGGACTACATCTGCCTCACAGCATTCTCGTAATCTGCATCCGCCATATTGGCCACTGTATTCTGGCTAATAGTATATCGGGTATGTCCTTCCTCCACTAGATACTCAGCAATCTGGTGCTGGTAATCCTCATGCGAACTCCTATGTATATAGGACATCCGACTGATCTTTTGCTTCTTGTTTAAAAGCTCAGCTTTCAACTCCCGAACCTTTAACTTTAGGTCCTGGACTTTTTCTTTCGCCAGCAATCTCTCGTCGTGCTCAACTTCCCAGAAGACCTCCATGTCTTCCTTATCCTCCTGTATATCGTGAACCTCTTGCTTGAGGTAACGCACTTCCTTACTCATTTCTGCCCAAAACAGCCATGAACAGAGCCTTCATAGACTCCCCTGTTGACATCGCCTCCTCCTCTGTAGGTAATACCGGAGTAAAGGATACTACTTCTACCTCCTCTTCAGACATGCCATCAAATAGTGTGGCACAGTCAAAATTATCCGCATCCACCGACGGATCCTTCTCTCCAGTATCTGTTATGTTCACTATTGACACCTCTGCTACTGGCATTGGTGCATTCTCTATAATGTTGACAGATTCCTCATCGCTATAAAAAGCCATATCTTCTGACATCTACAATAAGACACAATTAGCTTGATTAGTAAACAATCAGAATAGTATAAACATGTATCACATTCAATATGTTTAAGGTTACTTTTCTCTATAAAACTCTTCTCGAGTTTTATCTACTTCTAACTTCTACTTCTCTTCTCAAGATTATAGCCTAAGGTTTTTACCCTTAAGTTTTATAACCTAAATCTTTGATACCAACCTGTGACGCCCCCAAATTCGGGTACCTTAAAATCCTGGATATGGTGCTACACGGTACTACTGTCTACTCATACATTCAATTGAATACTTCAATCATATGCATAAGATTCCTAACATTCCATTACAATACTTCCTTCCCATGTTCTTACTAATCTTTACATACGTTCGTTGTCATAATATCATTCATTACAACAAAAGTACTATGCTATTACAAGGATAGCTAAGTATTCATCTTGGATTTGCCCTTGTCCTTACCGGATCCTTCGGTCAGATAGCTCTTAGCTGAAACATATGATTTTAAGTAAGAATGAGCATAACTAGCTCAGCAAGTTTAATATTTTACTTTGCAACCACAAAATCAAGAATCATATGACTTCATCTTCAATAACTGTACAATAGTTATGAAGTAATAGGAATAATCAAGATAATGTTTTCAATTCCTTTAAATCATTCTCAAGGACATATAGTCACTTGAGAATCTGAGTTGGTCAAAGACCATGAACATTCTTTATTCATTTTCGTTCATAAAAGGACAACCCAATACAAGACCGTAAGCCCGATATCACTTATGAGCACGTCTAGGTGATCAGCCTGTAGTACTCTATGTTGATCAACACTACACTTATAAATGTTTTCACGTTTAAGCTTTTGGCAACTTCAAGTGCCCGTCGATTTAACGATCTTAAAACCTTTGTGTATTCATACTCAGGTTTACATCGGGATCCGTACCAAAGCGATTGGCATAGGATAGCACATTAAGAATACTTTGAAAGATTTATGAAAATTAATCAAAATAATTTATATATACGTCTAGCCGGAGCAAATGGCATCGACTATTGAACAGCAGTTCATGCATAGGCAACCATGCATATTGACAACTTGTCCGACATTACGTACAAAAAAGAGTTCAGAGAGCTTGCATAACATAGCGTTAATATAAGGGTTAGAAAACATGCCTTTGCGTCTTTAAACCTTTTAAGTATACTTTACTCGGTCTTTACAACTTCTACAAGGTATAAACACATAGCATACTAATTAGGTTATTATAATCGATATACATTGTGTAACTATCTTCTCCTTCTCGTATAACTTAGCCAAATTGTTAAGCTAATAACATTTATTCAATTATTTAACATTCTTTACGGCTTGATTACATTCATTAGTCACAAGCCGACTCTCGTCGATCATCGTTAAGCACAATGACCTATGAAACCCCAATTGGTTCGTTAGGTTAACCGCATTCTCGTCGAATTTCCATTATCAGACTCCTTATGGAATTTACATGAGTTTTAACTATATTCAATGACATTCATGCCTTACGTACCTCTGTTACATGTTATATAACCTCAAGGCATGCTCATAACTCAATTACGATTCCCAGGTTTACATTATCGATTTTTGAGTTTTAAATTTAAATACGTTTTGTCAATGTTTAGTTCATAAAATCGTTCTTAAGCATGTTGTTTAAGTGATTTCTCTTCATGAATAGTCATCATTTATATGCTCCATAATTACCATGTAGAAAGCAAAGTTTAGAAAACTTCATGTCGCAAAAAATTTTGTTAAGGGCGCACAAGGCCTAGAGGCAGCGTTGCAGCATTGTCTCGCAGAACTTTTCCCTTGCCTCGGCGCTGCATCGCTGGGAAGCAGGGTCTGGGAGGCGTGGCAGCGCCGACCCCCAGATTCTAAAAAATTCAAATTTTAATGAGTCCAAAACATGATCGTTTCAACTCGGAATTAGCTCGTTCCAAAGCCAATAGTTCATAAATATTATGTCCTATCATTCTATCATGTTGGAATTCATTTCTGAATCCGTCGGCGAGAATTTAGTCGATTAGTCCATTTTTACATGTTCGTTAAATGTTCGTGAACATTCGATGCTCAATTCTTCATTTTAAGTCCGAATTGGTTCATTCTGACTCTCGCAAGTCTTATTTACCAAATTACACGTGTTGCAATCGAAAACCATCATTTCTGAATCACACGATGACTTTTGACCTCCATTCCGGGAAATTCACGATTTCGACGAATAACGTCTAATCGCGTAACTTTCGCCGAATCTTCATTCTTTGATATTTTTACGTCAAACCAATTGGAATCAATCCATTGGTTGATTATTAATGATTCTAACTATTCTAAATATCTATGTTTAATATTTTACATGCTTATCATTACAATTCTCATAGTTTTGATGAGTTCTTGGTTAAGTCTTTAATCAATTATTATGATTTTATTCCTTCATGGCTTATTAGTGTTTTAAGTCCACTATAAGGTCAACCTTATCACTTCTGACTAATTATGCTTCCACCAATCACTTCTTTATCAATTTTGATATAGAAGGAAGTTGAAATTAAGGTTTTGATAGGTATACATTCTTGTTTTCTTGGTAGTTCTTGTGTTGGTTCTTGTGTTGGTTCTTGATTGCTCAAGAGTTTAGTACTTCTTACTTCTTGATTGCTTGATTGCTATCAATGGCACAAGCTTAGCTTCTCTTGTTCTCTCTCTATCTTGCTCTCAATTTGATCAACCAACAATTGAGCAAATGAGCCTTGTATTTATAAACTTGGTAAGACTTAGGATAGTTTGGTCATTAGGACCAAACCTCCTTAGTCACATGGTTTGCCATGTGAAGCCATGTGCTAGCACATGCACCCCACTTGCCTCCCTTATCATCTCATGTGCCCATGGGTTGCCCCATGGGTTTAACCCACCCGTTGACCCATCGGTTCGACCCACGAATTTAGTCATTATATTTAATTTAAATTTAACGTATTTACTTTGTATAAAATTTATTTTATACGTCTTATTAATCCTCGTATCCTCTTCGTATTACACTTGTATAATACCTCGTATTATACTCGTATACATTACGTAAAATAATTTATTATTATACTTACATAATTATCGTTAGGTTTCACTTTCCCTAAAGATTACGATTTTCAAGTCCGCAAGTGAAAATTTCGCGAGCCATAAATGAAATATTATTACATATTCCATTATGTCTTGAAATCCTATCATTACGCATTTCTCAGAATTTTAATAATAATTCCCTAGCAGAAACAGATGAATAGTGATTTCCTCCCGAGAAAATTGTTCTCAGCTAAATTAACTTTTCACGGTATATTACCGTCCAATCTTTAGACGGAATGTCATTCCGACTTTCCAAACTCCCAAAAAGGCTTAGGGTCTCAATTCCTAACCCTTAGGGTTTGATATGTGAATAATGCCTATTTCGTCTTTTTCTCAAAAATATTTTTTTTCATCTTATAAATTCACATCAATTATTTCTAGCACGTAGCCATAATCCTTACCATTTTCACATCTTCTAGGTCATAGAACGACCTAGAAATAGCTTACTCACTTTAATAAACATTAAATATGATTTTATTCAAATAATCAAATAAAATTCATTTATAAAAACATCAAAATTTCTCGAGCCTTACATATATGCTAAGCACGTTTAACTTACGTGTACACTTAACAGCTTCACGTCGGTTTAAGTGATTTACGTTTACTTGTCTTCCTACGTTCCGTTATCCGATCACACTCGGACTTTCATTCATCTTATTACCGTTCGTTACGGCTTTCTTGATAATTACATATCTTACCTTCATAACATTCGTTAATGTCTAAGTCATACAACCAATGTATACTTAGAACGTTCGCTCGATGCGAATACGATTCACGAGGATCATTTACGTATTCAGCGTTCACGTTGTTCATCTTTTAAACCTCTATCAACCCTTACTTAAGGTTTTAACCACTCATTCTAGTGATACCTTATGTGAACATTACATTCACCTGTTAGGTTTGTACAAAATCATGGCGCAATCAAATTGCAAAAATTAGCGGAAGCATTGTAAAATTAGAGTTTAAAATTTTCTACAAACCAATTACTCGGATCATCCTTTATGCAAATTATTACTTTAAAACAATAAATAAGAAGTTATGAAAGCATACCCTTGTAGAACTAAGCTTCTATAGGTACGCGTTCAACTCCTTGTTCTCCGCGATCTCCTTGAATTCTCGGGATTGATTCCTTTCTTTGATCAACGTTAGCCACCTAAGTGTTTGACCTCTAGAGGTGATCCACCAAGGAAGAGGAATTATTCAAGAAAGGGGTGGTTGGCTAAACCCTAGTCAGTGAAATTAAATACCCATATCCAAATCTTAAGTGATCATTAGTGAAAGTATTAAAATAAGAATACCCTCCCCGTGCATTGGTTGTCATAGGTCCACAAACGTCTATGTGAACCAACGCTAACAACTCTGTAACTCTTTCTCCTTTTCCACTAAAAAGAGATTTAGTCATTTTACCCATGAGACAAGATTCACAAGTTGGATATGATTCATATTCAGATAGCTCTAAGAGCCCGTCCTTATGCAACTTGGATAATTTTGTTTCATTGATATGACCGAGTCTACAGTGCCACATATAGGTATAATTAACATCATCTCTTTTCCTTTTCTTTGTTTGTTCAATTTGAAATATATTTTCATGAAAGTCAAGTATATAAAGTCCATTTCGCAAATACCAACACCATATAAAACATTGTTATTATAAATAGAACAACTGCTGTTATTTATTATAATGTCAAATTCATTTATATCTAATACGGAAATAGAAATAATGTTTCTAATGATATTCGGAACAAAATAACTATTATTTAAATAAATGAACTTGCCCGTAGGTAGTGCTAAACAATAAGTGCGTACAACTAATGCAACAACCTTTGTTCCATTTCCCACTCGTAGGACAACATCATCCTTGGTCAGCTTTCTACTTCTCACCAGTTCCTGCACAGTATTACATATGTAAGAACCACAGCCGGTATCCAATACCCAAGTAGAATTTTGACTTTTTGAAAAATTAATTTCAATAATGAACAAACCTTGATTGGAAGTCGAAGCTTCTCTAAGCTTCTTCTCTACCAGAAACTTCTTGCAGTTCCTCTTCCAATTACCTGACTCGTTGCAATGGAATCACATTCCATTGCTAGCTGGATCAGGTTACTTTTGATCCTTTCTGTTCACCTTCCCCTTAGCATTCTTAGATTTCTTTTTTTTCAGAATATACCTTGGGCCTCTTCCTTTTCTTGGAAGAATCATCCACCATTAAGATATGGTTCTTCTTGGATGGGAAGTGACCTTTTGCAGTTTTCAATATGTTAAGTAATTCAGGAAAGCTGAGATCTAACTTATTCATATGGAAATTTACAACGAACTGTGAGAAGGTCTCAGGGAGTGACTGCAAGACTAAGTCCTAACTCAACTCCCCATCCATGACGAACCCAAGCTGTCTAAGGAGTTCAATCATATTGATCATCCTTAAGACATGAGTCTCAACAACAGTGCCCTCGATCATCAGAGATCGAAAGAGCTCCTTAGATATCGCATATCTAGCAGTCCTACTTTGTTCACCATACAAATCCTTGAGGTGAAGCAGCATAGTAAGAGCATCCATGTTTTCATGCTGACGCTGAAGCTCGTTATTCATTGATGAGAGCATGATGCATTGAGCCACAGATGCATCATTTTGCCACTTTACAATAGTGGCAATCTCTTCCTCAGAGGCTGTTTCTGGAACAGTTCCGGGTATAGGTAAATTTAGGACATAAGAAATCTTTTCAGCAGTGAGAACTATTCTCAGATTCCTTAGCTAGTTCGTGTAATTCGGTCCGGTCAGTTTGTTAGCATCAAGTATGCTACGTAGTGAAATTAGTGATTTCGACATTTTTAAATTTCTGCAAGTGAAAAGACAAAACATTTTAGCAAACATTCATTTAATTAATTATTTACATACCAAGATAAATTAGGTCTTATTTTAAATTGGTATCTCCCACTATTTTCTTCAAACTATATTACACTAACTTATATTGTTCGGCAAGATCTAATTAAATATTTGCTAGTGAGAATAAGGATCCTATTTCAAATGTATATAGCCTTGTGTGTGCACAACAAACTATATACAAGTAAATAGGTACACAACTCTTGTCAATTACATCATCATGTAACTCCTTATATTTTGCCTCTTAGATTATAATGGTCAAGTGTGTGCACATCCGAACTAAAATGATTTAAGTTAAGTCCAACCTAACACTCAAAATATTCAAGAAAGAAAAATATTGTCCTTGTGTGTGCACAACAAAATAATATTGTTCATTTTTCTTTATAAGCGTCAAATGTGATTAAATTAACATCTTAAATACTTAATACTTGTCTTGTGTGTGCACAACAAATTCATATTAAATATTTAATAATCTATTAATTTTATCATGCTAGAAGGCGACGTTCGATATTTCAAATATCTTTGAACGCTTTCGACTTAATATAATTTCTTTGAGGGGCTTGTTATTATTAGTCTCATCTTGTTTAGCGTGCATGCACACATATATATAAAATACTCGCCATTTTATTAAAACATGCGAAGCATGTTTGCATAAAATATAATATATATAATACTTAGCATGCATATATAGAATACTATATTCTATCCGGATTGATTATGGACTTTTATTGTAGTCTGGTTCACTAGAGCCACCAAGTGAACCAAAAGATCAAACCTAGGAGTGCAATAATTAAATTTAAACATAACTATTATATTAAAACCCGGGCTCCATTACAAACGGGTCTTCACTCGTTCCTTGCTCCTTGCTCCGTGCTCCTTGCTCCTTGCTCCTTGGTCTCTAATTTTTCAAGATAATTCTAACTATTTCTATTACATAAACTATTTAATTTAAATAGAAACCTTGATCAGCAGTCAAGGGGAAGTACATATGAGGGAGATAGAATTTTACATCAAGAAAAAATCAGAGAAGACGAGGTACGCAGACCCCATTTAATAAAACCCATTCATTTAAGCATTCAACTAAAATAAAGTCTAATCACATTAGTCAATAGTCCATAATGAATCTCATTTATTATCATACATATCACCATATGCATCAATAAATCACATTCATCTCATAAATTAAAATCATTTCATATATATATGAGTATCATTTAATGGACAATTTTAAATTGCACGAAATCCAATTTCAAGATTAAAATAAACTCTTTATTTTAATTATAAAATTATTAAGAATATTATATATATATATATATGTTAACAGGTTGCATTCTTTTGAAATCTTCCTGGGTACTTAATATATATATATATATATATATACAGTAACGTGACCTGGGTAACTTTTGAAACCAAATCAATAACCACGAAGCCTTTTAAAAAAAACAATCGGTTATTTCGCTAAATCGCGATTTTACCTTCCTTTTTTTTTATTTTTTTTAAAAAAATAATTTTATACAATAAATTATGCCCAATAAATTATTCTAAATAAATACCCATATAATATGGAATCAAAACAATTAATAATTGCATAAAGGTTTGGCTCTGATGCCACTGTTAGGTTTGTATGAAATCATGGCGCAATCAAATTACAAAAATAAATGGAAGCATGGTAAAATCAGAGTTAAAAATTTTTACAAACCAATTACCCGGATCATCCTTTATGCAAATTATTAATTTAAAACGATAAATAAGAAGTTATGGAATCATACCCTTGTAGAACTAAGCTTCCACTTATACGAGTTCAACTCCTTGTTCTTCGCGATCTCCTTGAATTTCCGGGATTGATTCCTTATTCTGATCAACGTTAGCCACCTAAGTGTTTGGCCTCTAGAGGTGATCCACCAAAGAAGAGGAATTATTCAAGAATGGGGTGGTTGACTAAACCTTAGTTTTCTATCCTCTATAGAAAAAGAGTACTCTCCAATAATTGGAATTACATCATCTGGTATCTAACATAAGACTCCTCTTATATAGATATTGGTCAACCCTTCCAATCCTATTAGACATAGGATTTCATTTAATTAATTAAACTCTATTAATTAATTACGTTTCCCAACATATTGGGATTAATTAATGAAACTCCTTTAATTAATTTACCTCCTAATCTTATTAGGAATAAATGAGAGTACTATTATCAAATTAATTCCTAAACTCCTTTAGAAATAAAAATAATAATAATTGTAATAATATTAATAAGACTTCTCTTATTAATTTATATTTAATATTTCCAAAATATTAAATAATAAAGATTAAGCTATTTAATTTATTCTATCACCATAGATTAAATTAATTACACTTGATGCATTATTACGATTATGCCATTACCTTCATAAATAATTATTCTTCCTTTTATGATGTGACCATTTAGGTTCTCCATATTAAACTGGTTGTGAATAAATCAATTAAAATAATTCTAATCTTATTAAAATAAATAAATTAAACTAATAATCTTTTTAAATAAATAATATTTATTCTATAATAGGGATAAGCCTCCCTTGCAATCAACGACTTTTCAAATAATATAGATTTCAACATTAATCATAAAAGAACCTGTGAGTAAATAGTTACCGTACAATTCAATCCTTCCACTATACAACGTCCCAATTAAATAAAAGACATTGAATTACTGTTAAGTCTTATTTTATTTAATTATATGTATTTCGATCAGAAAATGCATAACTCCAAATAATACAAATTAGAAACTCCTTTCTAATTTCATTCTGCATTGGCCAAGGACTACTAGGTTGTCATTTAACGAACCACATAGGACATATCTCTTCTTTTACTAGAAGCGGTAGATTCTTTATTGATCATTCATTATCTCCATATAAAATTTATTACACCCAAGCATACCCTTTGATATACCCAAAGGGTCTTAAGGAATAAGTCAAAGTATAATTCATTACACACAAGATACTATGATGATCTCAATTTCAAGGATCACTTGTACTACTATCACATTAGAAATTCCTATTGACAGGTAAGGAAACTCCATTAGATATTCCTTAGCGAGTCATGTTCAGTGTAATTATTCTCCAATAAGCACCTACATACTTGCTTTAGTGTCTCCACACAAATGATCCTGAGATCAATCATCCTCATCCAATGAGCAAGCAACATATGTACTAATCTATCCGGATTTACTAATCCTCTTTTTAGTAATCCAACGATTGAAAACTATTTTAGTTTTAAGCTTTCTTAGAATTTAGATCTCATTAGCATGATCAACATCATGATTCTAAAAGCATTGCTTAAAACTATGAGTTATTTACATACTATAAAAACAACATCATGTAGATAATTAAATGCCTTTAATAAATAAATTCTTTTATTAATAAATAAAATAAGATTATTTACAAAGTATATGCTTTATCATCATACATAATTGGCTTTTATGCATACTACTTTCATCACCACCATTCTATTATGTCTAAGTCATACGGTTCGTTGCACGACAAGACTAAACATCGTTTGTAAACACCCTATGTTCATAGCGTTCACTTCGATCGAAATTATGATTTTTATATTAACATTATTTCTTAAACCTAATTACTTCATCTTATAGGTCTACTCGTCCTCTTTCTGGATCGTCTTGAATCATCGAAATCAGAGTTTCTATGACCAAGTTATGAGCGTTTGAAAATTGGACGTCGAATGTCAGAAGTGAAGCTTTGACATGGCCCAGCCCGCCTGGCTGCTCCTGCGCCTGCTGCCTCTGTTGCACGCGTTTGCGTCCAACCACGCCCAATCCCTGTCTTCCATGGCACGCCCGCGCCAACCAGCTGCCCATAATTTTTTTTCCCTTTTGTTTTGACACGCAACTTTGCAACGTCATAACTTCTTCTCTTGATATCGGAATTAGTCCATTTCAGAGGCGTTGGAAACCTTGCAACACCCTCTACACATCCACCCAGATAAAATTTATTTTTTGAGTCTATAACCAACCTTAATATTGGCTCAAAAGTCCTCCCTCTCTTAGTTTTTCAACTTAGCGTTAAATTTTTGTTCGTCCGTAATTCATTCATCCTAACCCAGAATTCGTTCGTTCTTGAGTCCACGACTGACATTTTCTATGTTTTCTTACATTCTTATGAAACCCTACTCATTCGGGTTCATTTACACACTTTCTATCTTTTCGTTAGTCTTTTACAAAATTTCGTCATAACTTTGTTATACGGTAAATTTCAATCCATTCTTCATGAACGTTTCTACCATTCCTAACCAAGCATATATTACAAACATATATACGATGATTTTAAAATTGTCCATCAACAATAAGCTCTACTTAGATGGTTTTAAATTTGTCCATCAACAACGTTCTTACCGCGTTCTTCGCATTCTTTGTTCGTTCTTCATGTTCTTCGTTCGTTTTTCATTTTTAATCGATATTATGATTACGATTTTATGTTTTCTTGCATTTTAACGTTATAAGTTTGATAATTCATCCTTATAACATCGAAGAGTTCATGTAACTCATCTAAATCGTCCATTAACATCTTCTACCATCTTTTACTTCCATTATCCATTAAGTTATGGAATTTTCATAGAAAACTTAAAGAAAAGAATGGATTAAGGTTAGGTTTTGATACATCCTTCTTGGTTTTTCTTTTGTATTCTTCTTCCTCTAGGTTATTCTTACGATTTATAAGCTTTTCCATTTCTCGATCTTCTTCAATCCGAGCATCCAAGCTCTTTCTTTCTCTTTTTTCTCTCCCACTTTGCTCTTCATTTGTTAAAAACAAATGAAGACCAAAGCTGTGTATATATAGAAATGGCTGGAGTGAGGGCACTTTGGTTATTTTTATAACTTTTCACCAGTTTATAGTTTGGTCACTTAACGTACGGTCCTGTTATGACGCCCCCAAATTCGGGTACCTTCAAACCCTAGATATGGTGCTACACGGTGTTACTGTCTACTCATACATTCAATTAAATACTTCAACCATATGCATAAGTTTACTAAATATTCCATTATCATAATCCCTTCCCAAGTTTTTTATAACCTTTACATTCGTTCGGTGTCATAATATCATTCATTAAAACATTAATACTATGCTATTACATGGATAGCTAAGTATCCATCTTGGCCTTGCACTTGTCCTTACCAGATCTTTCGGTCCGATAGCTCTTAGCTGAAATCATATAATTTTAAGCAAGAATGAGCATAACTAGCTCAGCAAGTTTAACATTTACTTTGCAACCACAAAATCAGGAATCATATGACTTCATCTTCCATAACTGTACAATAGTTATGAAGTAGTAGGAACAATCAAGATAGAATTTTGAATTCCTTTAAAATCATTCTTAAGGACACAAAGCTACTTAAGAATCTGAGCTAGTCTAAGACCATGAACATTCTTTGCCTTTTTATTCATAAAGGAACATCCCGGAACTAAGGTCGTATGCTCGATATATCTTACGAGCACGTCCAGGTGATCAGGCTGTAGTACTCTATGTTGATCAACACTCCATTACTTAAACGTTTTCACGTTTAAGCTGTATGGCAACTCCCAATGCCCGTCGAATTAACGACACTAAAACCTTTGTGTATTCATACTCAGGTTTAACTCTGAATTCGTACCAAAGCAATTGACATAGGATATCATCATCAGGAATACTTTGGAAGATTTATGAAAAATTAATTAAAATATTTTACATATATGTCTAACCGAATCAAATGGCATCGACTATTCAATAACAGTTCATGCATTGGCAACCATGCATCTCGACAACTTGTCCAACATAAAGTATAGACAAGAGTTCAGAGAGATTTCATAATATAACGTTAATACAAGTGTTAGAAAACTTGCAACAGGCAGAACTTGAACAAGGTTAGAAAACTTGCCTTTGTGTCTTTAAACCTTTTAAGTGTACGCTACTCGGTCTTTACAACTTCTACAAGATATAAACACATAGCATACCAATTAGGTTATCATAACTGATATACATTGTGTAACTATCTTCTCCTTCTTGTATAACATAGTCCAATTGTTAAACTAATAACATCCGTTTAAGTTATTTATCATTCGTCACGGCTTGATAACATTCATTAGTCATAAGCCGACTCTCGTCGATTATTGTTATGCACAACAACCGACAAAACCCTAATCGGTTCGATACGTCGAACACATTTCAATTGAATTCCCGTTCTCGGACTTCGTATGGAAATTAAGTCAATTTTAATTTCATTTGATATCATTCATGTACTACACACCTTGATTACATGTCATGTTACCTTAAGGCACGCTCACAACTCGATTACAATTCACGATTTTCATTATCGGATTTCGAGTTTTAAATTTAAATACGTTTTGTCAACGTTTAATTCATAAAACCAATCTTAAACATGTTGTTGAAGTGATTTCTCTTCATGAATATTAACCATATACTTGCCCCATAATTACCATGTAGCAAGCTAGGCGAATAAACATTCACTTTAGAAAAATTTCTCTTAAGGGCGTTGCAACGCCAGACATAGGCTTAAAGTCGGCGCTGCGGCGTTGGCTCGCAGTGAATTTTCCTCTGTCCCGACGCTGCAGCGCTGGAACTGTAACGCCCCCAAATTCGTACCACCACAGGGTCACTCGAATTCGGTTTGTCACATTCTATAATCTGACAATATAATAATATTACGACTAAATATCGCATCACACAGCGGAATAATACACAACTACTACCGAATAGATTATATTTAATTAATATAATTTATTCACGTCCCAAGGTCTCGAAACTTAAACATTGATTACATAGCTTAGACATGACTTAAGCATACATAATCTTAACTAGTACATAATAGGATAAATTCTTATTACAATCATAAGTCCTACATAAATTTTAAGCTACTCAGTAGCCTTTTCCTTGCCCTTGTCGGTGCTCGAGGGTCCGCACTACTCTGCCTTAACTAAAATGTTTTAGGGAAAGCAAGAATGAGCAACAAGTTTGCTCAACAAGTAATATAACAACAAGGGTGAGTATTATAGTTCTCGAATCCCAAAAGGGTATAGTAAGGTATGATAGTTCAAGGATAGCAAGAAATATCAAAAGTTTTCAATAACAGTCGCTAAGGACAGAATAATATCAATAGGATTCAATGCTAAATCAATTCACGATTTCAAGATAATTGAATACTGTGCAGTCACTAAGGACTATGAACTTCTACTAGAATTAACAGAAAAATAATGATAATCCAATAAAACAAGTACAACATGTGATCAGCCTAAAGTACTCTACGGTATGCATATCGTTCAATCGTACTAAAGTGCGCACATCGGTCTCCCGACAATATATAATTTCCCTTCAAAGAAGGTTGTTCATCTCAGTCAAAAACAAGATCCCGCACCAATCAATTGGTTTGGGTTGCCTTCTAATAATATATAAGTCTAGCCGAATCAAATGGCATAGATCACAACAATTATAAGTTCAATTTCAAGATTTAAAGTTCGAAGAATATAAATCGACTTTTATCTTATCCATGAAGTATATAGTTTATAATACATGACTTGTAATCTCAAAAGTTTACTTGTACGACAATAATAACAGAAGTTTAATGAATGCTCAATAAAGAGTAAGGTTAGGAACTTGCTTACAACGTTCCTTGAATAAAGTAAACACAAGGATAGAATACTTGCACTTTAAAATAGTGTAAGTTAGGGAACTTGCCTTATGCTTAGTTTATCCTTGTTAAGTAAATCAACACTTTCGAATCCCTATCGTAATATAGTTACGTATATGATACCCATTAGTCATATAGTTTAACATCATACTTTATCTCATATATACCATCCACATATAAGTTAAGTCTTCAATCTTACTATACAGTCATACCATGTATAGTATCACATTAATTCAAAAGTCTCGACTAATATAACTTTTATCCCTAACGTTCTTCTTTTTGAGTTAAACATATTCTCATATAATTATTATCACATAAGACCACAATCATTACTGAATATATGTTATTTTAGTAAGTTATGGTATTTCAATAAGTTAACCATCAAAAATCGGATTCAAGTATCAATATATGGTATCACAAAACATATAAACATTTCAAAGGGTTCTTTCATGCTTGTAACACCTTTCCTCGTTCAATGTTTCATGATATAGGTTCTAAGTTAATACCTTCAATCACTTAAGGCCTCTTAAGGTCATGAAACCACATTAGCTATCATGCTTGTCATTTGAAACATACGAGGTGATCACATAACTTGATTTAGGCATGCTTGTAAGTTTATATTTCATATACACATAGCTAGTATTATTACTAGCTTAAATCATGTTTCACTTATGCTTAACTATCTTTCATGGTATTTACCTAGTGTGTGCACATACATGATATATTAGTGAGTCTAAGAGTACTATCAAACACGTCCATAAATAGCGAAATCCAAATCTCAATGTAACATGTCGACGTTCACGTTCAAAACTTATATTTTGTTAGTATTGTTCACTATTGAGGTCCACATGATCATGGTACATTATAAAACCCATATACATAAGTCAACATGCCTTTCATGCATTCTCAAATCATACTATTATGCTTGAAAGAGTCAGAATGTTAATATGGCATGCATACATATTAAGTTCGTTTCCAAAATTTAAAGTTTGTTTATAAAATGCTAAGTTTATTTCAAAATTATAAGTATGCGTGCAAATCTTAGTAAAACATGTTTACATTATCTCAATATATTCATATATATGTATTACTCATGCTATCATGCTTGTTCTAATTCATATCAATATCCAATACTTGACAGATTTCAGCAGAAGACAATCAACTGGTTCCAGTGACCGGCGCAGCTGCGCCATGTCTAGTTCGTCCCAAAGAATTCCCTGCTTCGGCAGGTTCCAGGCCCAACATCAGAATTATTTCACGAATTTGATTGCAATCAGCCATATGACAGTCTAAACATGTATATCAACTAGTATAGCAACTAGGAAACAACTAACAAACTTTACTTGCCCACATAATCATGAATTCCATACTCAATTCAAGAATTAGAATCTTGACAGTAAACTTAAATGAAGAACAAGAAGAAGTCTTATACCTCTGTAATGCCAATTAAACTTGTTGAAATTGAAGTCTCTCTGTAACTATCCAACAACTCACAATACTCTCAACTCAATACTTAAGCGAAATTCTCAGCAAATGAAATTTGTGAAGAGGGGAGCTACATTTATAGGAAAACCAATTTCCAAACAATGCCTTCCTCTATTGAATCAAACTAACGGGAATATGAATTGTATGAAGGTTATGGAGTGGTAGGTAATTAGTTGGTGAATCAAATCATTATTCCCACCCCCCATTAATCATGAGCTAGAATTTGTTGAGTTTGAGGAAATAGGGAAATAGACTAGCTTGGAGTTTTCACGTGAGAAGAGATAGTGACTCTCAATATGGAACAAGACACAATACTCAAGCATTTGGGAATGAACTACATGCTACACTTGTGTTATAATACACATACTATATACATAAGTTATATATTTCATATGTATACAATATATGTTTGGGTTATAAGTTAGTGTCACAATGTAATTTCATGAAATGAGAAATATTACAATGTAAATACTTCAATGTAGTAGATTTACTTTGCACATATATAATCCATGTACATTTTATCTTACCGGTATAATTTGATCGGATACTATCACATTATCTCATCTCCTTTATTATTAAATTCTATCAATTAATTTTTTACAACATATTCATGATGTACTTATTTTAATGTCCACATACTCACATTGTTACATAGGCATTATTCAAGTAGTTTTCACAACTCAATAATGTTACTATATAGTTTATGTATAATTGTATAGTCACATTGCACTACACTTCATATAATATATAGGTAACTACTATACCTTATACATTTAATTACCCCACGCTTGCACATAGCAATTAATTAATTACTTATCTTATCAATTAATTAATAATAATATTAATTAATTCATCCTTCATCAATCAATGTAATTATTAATCTCCATAACATTTATATGATTAATTATCACATTTAATAAATCTTATTATATTTATAAACAGGTTGCTTATTGTTATTCTATCATTTGCAACAATAATAATCAACACATCATTAATTAATCATCATTAATATTCTATTTCTTATAATAGCAATAAATAACAATTAATATTGATTAATTGTTCATATAGTAATTCCTTTATTAATTACCCTTATCAATTATTATTTCTCATCACTGTGCCACACAAGGCATTCAACGAGCTTATCGCAAACTCCATATATTCTCAATTATTATAATTATTCAATTTAATATAATTTAGTTAACTCATCTCATAACACAAAATCATTTATATCCAAATAAATTCTCATTCCCATTAATATATTCATTTAATAATATATGAAAATTCTCGGATATTACATTCTCCCCCCTTTATAAAAAAAATTTCCTCGGAATTGATACAAGGTTACACAAATAGATGGGGATAATCCCTCATTATCCTATCTTCTAACTCCAACGTAGCCTCCTCGACATCGTGGTTATGCCAAAGTACTTTTACAGATGAAATAACTTTATTTCTTAAGGTTTGCTCTTTCCTATCTAATATCTGGAAATGAATTTCTTTGTAAGCTAAGTTCTTCTCCACTTGAATGGGCTCGTAAGAAATCATGTGCTTGTAGTTGGCCTTGTATGGTCGCAACACGAAAATGTGGAACACGTTGTGGATGTGCTCCAACTCGGGTGGTAATGCAACTTTGTATGCCACTTCGCCCACTCGCTTCAGTATCTCGAACGGTCCGATGAATCTTGGACTCAACTTTCCTTTCTTGCCCAAACGGATCTTTCCCTTCCATGGAGATACCTTCAAGAATACAAAATTGCCAACTTTAAAGTCCTGGTCTTGTCGATGCAAGTCTGCGTACTTTTTCTGGCGGTCTTGAGCTGCTACTAGTCTGGCTCTTATCACTGTCACCACGTCTGCGGTTTGTTGTACTAGCTCTGGTTCGAGTATTCATCGCTCTCCGACTTCATCCCAACATAACGGTGTTATGTTCTTTCTTTCGTAAAGAGCTTTTTACGGTGGCATGCCGATACTTGCATGGTGACTATTGTTATATGCAAATTCAACTAAGGGTAGACGGTCGTCCCAATTTCCCTTGAAGTCCATCACGTAAGCCCTAAGCATGTCTTCTAGCATTTGTATTGTTCGCCCACTCTGTCCGTCTGTCTGAGGATGATAAGAGGTACTCAACCTCAACTGCGTTCTCATCCTCTCTTGCAAGTTTTTCCAAAAATTTGACGTGAAGCGCGGATCTCGATCAGAGAAAATTGACAACGGCACTCCATGTCGTGAAACAGTCACCTTTACGTAAAGGTTCGCTAACTGATTCAAACTGTATCGGATCTTGATCGGTAGAAAATGTGCGATCTTTGTTAGTCAATCCACGATAACCCAAATGGCATCATAACCCTTCTGTGTGACTGGAAGTCCTATGATGAGAATGAAATATGTTATATTTTATTCCCTTAATACTTAATCTTTTATATCTCTTTTGTACTTAAATGTATTCATTGTGTTTATATTTTTATTTCAGGTACAAATGAACTAAGGGAACGAAATGGGCTTAAAAGGAGCAAACAAGGATCAATTTACAACAACTAGGAATAAAGAAATCAGTAAGCTTTGCAATGTAACAAAAGGAGTAGCCCAAGCACGTGAATGGTCTTAGTAGCCAAGAATTAAAGGAATTACAAAGTGGGCCACGCACCAAACTAATAACCAAGTAGCTCACGAATGGGCCATCCACATGGGCGGTTTCAGCATCTCCGAAAGGGCAAAGGAAGGAAGCCATGCATGCAAGCATAAAGAATCTTAAGGGGGCCCACGGATCAGTAACTTGAAAGAAAGTAACAGCTCATTATATGTGGGCACTTAGATATTCAGCAAGGTATCACCATATTAAACTAGTGGGGGCCACGTTGGCTAGCAATTAAAGGAATGCAAATCACATGGACCCACAGTTTAAGGAAGCTTGCATAGGAGGAGACTATCATGAAGCAAGCTTATTCGTATGACTATGGACTCTACTTCTCGTACTTAGGGGGATCAGCCTTTAGTATCATACTGTGTACAATATCTCAACGCTAAAACGTAAATAATCCCCTTTACAGGGTTGTTCATCTCAGTTTTGACATCAGAGTCTGCACCAAAGGAAGTTTGGTTTGGATAAGCTCAATAAGTATTCTAGAATTTGAAACGTTCATTAACTATGGACTAGTCGAATCAATAAGGGTTCACTAGTCCTATAAGATTCAACAATAACATCGATATTCAATTTGAACAATAAATTTCAAGAGTATACAATCGAATAAGTATTGTATAACTGAAGTAATACTTAAAGAAATAACAATATCTCATATGAAAATCTTAACTTGAATAAACAACGATAAGAACTTGCTCGATGTAAAAGTAAGGTTTGAGTTTAGGAAAACTTGCAAAATATTAGACAAGTTTAAGGATAGGAAACTTGCCTCTTGCACAAGCTACAAATATAATTATAATTCACTTCCTCAACGTCCTACACATTACATTATGTATACGACATCGATTAGTTTTCATAACTACCATGTTTAACTGTTGAACTATTCACTTAAGTTCGACTTACAATTTGGTTTATAATATTACTCAATGGCTAATCACATAACATGAATGTAAACTCACGACATGCATATCACACATGTATAGCCCTTTAAACAATCATAATCAAGTTTTACAATTACGATATTCAAGTTCGCACTTAGTTTGTTAACTTGAACCTTCACATTATCTTATACATGTCAATAACTTAATTTATTAATCATGAACTTCAAATCATATAATATTCATGTATGTAACTTAAAACAACACCTTTTATTATCGAGAACACTACACTTGTGTGCGTGCATGTCCGAAGCTCTCCGATTGCCTCCGAATATGCATCAGTCACAAAGATGGCCATTTTTTACCCATATTAGCGATTTCAAATTGAAAAACTTAAAGAATGAAAGTTGTAGGTCTACTCGTTATCTTTCCGAATCATTTTGAATCGCCTTAATAGGAGTTCGTATGAAAAAGTTATGCTTATTTTACTACAGGAGGTCAAAACAGTCTTGGAAACCTAAAAAAAGGCTCCCGAACAGCCCTTATACCCGCTGGGGCGGGTCCTAATTCCCATGAACACCCGCTGGGGCGGGTCCCCCTGCTGGTGCAGTCCCTGGTTCGCGATGAACACAGAGTAGGCCAAATAAATCCAAATTAAACTAACGTAATGAATTATAAGGCTACCCATAATGTAAAAACTCCACAGAAACATTATATAACATTTCTAGCATGATCTTAGCATTTTAAATCACGTATTTACACAATCCAAGGCATCTATTTTCACTGTTTTCAATATTTTGTAAAGTTTTGAAGGAAAATAAGAAATTCAACGTTACGGATTCGTTATAACACCGAATCCGTTCGTTTAACTTCCATTTTGTTCGTTTAAACGTACATAATTCCATACAAGTATCAATTTAAGTTAAATAGACGTATAAGGCGTGTAAATTTTGTACGTAAGGGCCATATGGGCCATATGTACAATTTCTACACTCTGTAACTTTTGAAAACCCAATTATCAACAAAATTACATGGTGTGATCACTGAAAGTTTTGCATATCTGGCATATAATATGTTATGGACATTAATTAATATATGTATAGCCATATCATGAACAAGTCATCAATTTAGTCTTTTATAGAAAACTTCAAAGTACGTTAATGGAAAGTTTTGAAAACATAATTAAGACGTAATTACATAAAATTGATCACTGTAATTTATGTATACATGGTATAAAATATGTTATAAACATAATTTAACCCATATAAAATCATATAACCAACAATGATTCAAAATTGACGATTACAGAGAACTTCAAAGTACGTAAAATAGAAAGCTTGAAACTTAGTATAACTGGGTTAAGAATTTACCCTGCTAACTCTGTTTGATGATATAGACTTGATTAATATCTTCTCTACTTCTTCTTAAATTCACAATTCTCTCTCAAATTCTCTCTGAATATATGAACATGTAAACTGATATGTATATTATATAAAATATAAATATATAATACGTATATATGTAGAGGGTGAGTGGTTGTCAATTAATCCCATAGTGGGTTAACTGACCAACTCCCCTTAAGTCCTTGTTTGGCTAGCTTAAGGAATCCCTTCTCATTTATTTTAATTAACTTACTATAATATAGTTTAATAATGTCACACTTTTAATTAATCAATTAATCTTATTTAAATCAATTAAATAAAATAGCATGATTCCACAATAATTCACATAGTCACATAATTAAAATTCTCATTTATTAATTATGTCAAATCATTAAATCTCTAATTAATTATTAATTAATTAGAATAACATTATGCTTATTAAATAATTCATTTAATCAAATAAGCTTAATTAAACACATACTTTTGCATATAAAAATTCTCCACATTAATTTAATCAATGTAACGCATATAATTAAATTAATCTATCACAAATTCATCAATTAATTATTTAACTCAATAATTAAATAATCAAAAATATTTATTTAATTCAATAAATATTCAAATTAAATTATAAAAATCTTGTTCGTCACAGTAGGATGTCTTACTTGAGCAATAGGTTAATGTGGATTTTGATTTTTAACCAAAATTTTGATTTCTTTGTGATAACTTCTGGGAGGACTGATAGATATTGGGTAATCTGAATTTGATTTTCTTTATTGATCACTACTTTATTTGAGATCCTTCACTATTAAGCACATATCCATTTGTTCGACCTAGTTTTGACTTGAAAGAAATTTATCTGATTGAATGTCTAGGGAAGAAATTTTGAACTCTCTCAATTGTTTGATCCCCACTTGAAGTTGATATGAGGTATTATTTAAGAAAAGGAAAATGATTTAGGCAAATTTTGCAAGATTGAAAGAAAAAAAAATTAAAAGAGAAAAGAAATGATTCATGTAGTGGGTTGAGATGGAGCGTAAAACGCACTCGCTGGTAAAATAGAGCATAAAATGCACTTACCAAAGAAGAAGAAAAAAAGAAAAAATAAGACATAAAGAAAAGCCTTTTCATCCTTTGATGTTATCTGCTGGTGTTAACTAAGATTTGTGGGAGAACAAGTGGTTGAGTTTATCTTTCTCTTTTAAGGCTTCAATTTCATAAATTTTTTTGTAGTCTGATTGGTTTGATACAGGTAGATTCACACACGCACAAGGGGTTGATAATAAAGTAAGATTGATAGAGGAATTTGGGTTTCAGATGATACATGTTTTGAAGTTTCCCAAGAATTATTATTTTGAATCTTTGAGGTCAATGTTGAAGTTCGTATTAACTAGTGGCTCAAGTTTGGCATATGTAGTTGGTTGAATTTTGTGTTATAGTTTATTTTTATTTTGCCCGAAGACGAGCAAAAGATAAGTGTGGGGGAATTTGATGAGAATAAAATATGTTATATTTTATTTCCTTAATACTTAATCTTTTATCTCTTTTTGTACTTAAATGTATTCATTGTGTTTATATTTTTATTTCAGGTACAAATGAACCAAGGGAACGAAATGGGCTTAAAAGGAGCAAACAAGGATCAATTTGCAGCAACTAGGAATAAAGAAATCAGCAAGCTTTGCAATGTAACAAAAGGAGCAGCCCAAGCACGTGAATGGTCTTAGTAGCCAAGAATTAAAGGAATTATAAAGTGTGCCATGCACCAAACTAATAACCAAGTAGCTCACGAATAGGCCATGCACATGGGCGATTTCAGCATCTCCGAAATGGCAAAGGAAAGAAGCCACACATGCAAGCATAAGGAATCATAAGGGGATCAGCAACTTGGAAGAAAGTAGCAGCTCATTATATTTGGGCACTTAGATATTCAGCACGGTATCACTTTATTAAACTAGTGGGGGCCACGTTGGCTAGCAATTAAAGGAATGCAAATCACATGGACCCACGGTTTAAGGAAGCTTGCATAGGAGGAGACTATCATGAAGCAAGCTTATTCGGCTGGACAGTGGCAAATCCCGCCCCAGCGGGGATTTGTGCTTGGATAACCCGCCCCAGCGGGGAGGCGCGACTGGCAACATGAAGTCCTATCGTGACTTGGATTCGCCTGCAATACTAGGGCATGTTAGGGCTGAAATATTATTGTTATAAAAAGAGACTTGAAGTAATATAGAGGGTATCTCATATCTTAGTTTTCATTCAATAAAAATACTTTTTCTCTTAATTCTTTGGTGCTTTCAATAGCCATGTGCGGCTAAGTTCTTGTTCTTGGATTAAGGAGACGGAAGCCTTGGATTAAATACACTTTGAGATCTATTTAATTATAATTGTCAATTAATATTGTGAGTATTGATTATTCTTCTGTGCTTGAATTACATGATTGATTTGTTTAATTGCTAGGATGCATACTAGTTTATTATTTACTGAAATCTACTGCTAATTAGATACCAAATCTGTAATTATTTAGTCACTCTAATTTGCGAAGCAACTAAGATAAATAATTGACTGTAGATCACGAGATTATTACATCTTGGGAAGAATATTCAACTAAATTAAATGCAACCGCTTGTGCTTGTGTTGTTTAGCTTCATCGATTTTTCTAATTCTTAAAGCTTCTACTAGATTAAACTTTTAGCACTTGTCTGAAGTTGTTTAGTAGTTAGGGTTATTTAGATCGCTTGTTTCTATCTAACTAAAATTAAGGAAAGACATGGAAGTGATTCTAACGTTGAATATTCAAAGTATTGATTGTGTATGCTTGAGTCAATGATCAGTGTATGTTTCTAAGATGGAAGTTGACTTAACCCAAGATTTGTTCTCTTGATTTACTTTGTTACATTATTTTGCGCATTAGTATAGTTTAATTAACAATATTCAAAAAATCCCCTATTTTGGATTACAAAGTAGAAAAATAGATTAATCAGTCTCTGTGGGATCGACTCTTATTTGCACTACTATATATTTATCGTTAGCAGTAAGGTTTTATTTTTGGTTATCTGCGACAGCACACCATCCTACCACAAAGTCCATCGTAATGTGCTCCCATTTTCACTCCAGTATTTCCAACGGTTGTAGTAAACCACTCGACTGCTGGTGCTATGCTTTGACGCGTTGGCAAGTCAGACATCTACTAATGCACTCTGTGACTTTTCGTTTCAAATTGGGCCACCAAAAATATTGCCTCAAATCTCGGTACATTTTCGTGCCTCTCAGATGAACGGAATACGTCGTATTGTGTGCCTCGTGCAAAATCTCTTCCCTTAACTAGGTTACCGCTGGTACCCACACTCTCCCTTCGAGTCTTAAGATACCATCTTTATCCATTCAAAATTTCTCTTCTACATTCTCTGGAATCATCTTTCTGATTTTCTCGCACTTTTCATCCTTCTCTTATGATTCCTTCACTCTATCCAACAATGTCGGACGAGCTTCTATTACGAACAACGTTTTTTCAGACCTCTCTGGTCCCTTTAACTCTATTTCCAATTTCTCCATCTCTCTTATTAACTCGTCCTGAGTCGTCAAGTGAAATAATTTCTTCCTTCCTTTCCTGCTCAGAGCGTCGGCAACCACGTTTGCCTTACCCGGGTGATAAAGAATATCGCAGTCATAGTCTTTGATTAATTCTAACCACCTTCTCTGATGCATATTCAATTCATTCTGTGTGAAGATATATTTCAGACTCTTGTGGTCCGTGTATATATCACATTTCTCTCCGTACAAATAATGCCTCCATATTTTCAACGCAAATACTACTGCCGCTAACTCTAAGTCTTGAGTAGGGTATCATTTTTCGTAATCCTTCAATTATCGTGATGCATACGCAATGACTTTGCCGTGTTGCATGAGCGCACAACCAAGTCCCTTGTGCGATGCGTCACTATACACCACAAAATTTTGTGCATCATCTTGTAGTGATAACACAGGCGCTTCGCTCAATCTCTTCTTCAACTCTTGAAAACTCTCTTCATATTTGTATGTCCACACAAACTTCACCGTCTTCTTTGTCAGATTGGTCAACGGGATTGCTATCTTAGGAAAATCTTGGATGAATATTCGATAGTACCCAGCTAACCCTAAGAAACTTCTCACCTCTATTGGTGTTCTCGGCTGCTCCCAATTACTCACTGCTTCAACCTTGGCAGGGTTTACTGAGATTCCATTCTTATCCACTATGTGACCTAAGAATTGAACCTTTTCCATCCAAAATTCACACTTAGAAAATTTTGCATACATCTTCTCTATCCTCAGTGCCTCCAAAACAATCTTCAGATGTTCGGAGTGCTCTTCTTCTGTCTTTGAGTAGATCAAGATGTCGTCGATAAAAACTACCACGAATTTATCCAAGTATGGTTTGAAAACTCGATTCATCAAGTCCATGAATGCTGCCGGAGCATTAGTTAATACGAACGACATTACCAAAAACTCGTAATGTCCATAACGGGTTCGAAATGCAGTCTTTGGTATGTCCTCATCCCGTACCTTCAGTTGGTGATATCATTTTTGTAGGTCTATCTTCGAGAAACACTTCGATCCCTTTAGTTGATCAAATAAGTCGTCTATCCTCGGTAGCGGATATCTGTTCTTGATCGTTACTCTATTCAATTCTCGATAATCGATACAGAGCCTCATCGATCAGTCCTTTTTCTTAACGAATAGCACTGGTGCTCCCCAAGGAGACACATTTGGTCTTATGTAACCCTTATCCAATAACTCTTGTAGTTGTATCATCAATTCCTTAATTTCTACTGGCGCTATACGATATAGTGCTTTCGAAATTGGTGCCGTTCCCGGTGCTAAGTCTATTACGAATTCGATTTCTCTGTCTGGCAGAAGACCAGGCAGATCGTCCGAAAATACATCTTAGAATTCATTCACTACGGATATATTCTTAATTTCTACTCCTTTTTTTGAGTATCTACAATGTAAGCTAAATAACCTACACATCCTTTCCTTAACAATTTCTTGGCCTGCATCATCGTAACGCAACACGATTGCTTAAGCGATGAGCTACCATAAAACACTACCTTAGACTTACTCGGAGTCTGAAGGTTCACACATTTGTTCTGACAGTCAATTATTGCAGCATGGTTATACAACCAATCCATTCTCAATATTACGTTAAATTCTCCCAATCTAATAGGAATCAAGTCTACGCTTAGTTCATGTTCTCTAATGTTTGCGTGGCAATTTCGGTAAACGTATTTTATAGGGATTACTTCCTTATTCGCAACTTCTATGTTCAAGGGATCTTCTAATCGTTCTCGGGGTGTATTAAGTCTACTAGCAAACTCTTCAAATACAAAGGAACATGTGGCACCCGAATCAAATAATATATATGCATTTTTATCATTGATTGGAATTATACTTGACACCACGTCCTTCGCAGCCACTGCATTCTGGACGGTCATGTTAAAGGTTCTGGCGGTTGGGCAGGTTGGATTGTGTCGGCCCGTCGATCATCAGTTTGTTTCCCCCTTGTTGGCTGCTACCTCCGCCACTTCCCTTTTTCGGGAAGTCCTTAATTCGCTGCTCCGTCGAGCCACATGCAAAGCATCCTTGTGTCTTTTTCAGTTTTGGGAAGTTGGGCAAAATGTGCCCTTCCTGTTCGCAGTTGTAGCAAGTGACGCGTCCCTTCCAGCACTCACCTTGATGGTTCTTCCCACATTTCGAGCATCCTTCAGCCCTCTTTTTAAAACCTCCACAAAAATTCCCCGATTGATTGTTGTTGTTTTTGTTGTTGTTGTTCTCCCACTTCCTTTTTCCTAAGTTGCTTCCTCCACTACTATTTCCTCCAGCACAGTTTTCTCCTCCAGTATTCTTTCCATTCTTCTCTTTGTTGTACAAACTTAAGGCCTCACTGCCACCTTCCGTAATGATTGTCTTCTCTAGCAACGTCGCAAAGGAATCAATTTGAAGAATTGATACCTTATTAAATAGCCACGACTTTAGTCCTTCTTCAAAGCGTCTCGCCTTCCTCTCTTTATCTCCTACTTGGTGCTCCGCAAATCACGCTAGTTCATTGAACTTAGCCGCGTACTGCGCCACTGTCATATCACCTTTTTACGTTCTAAAAATTTCACCTCCATTCGGTTCTTCATGCTCTTCGGGAATAGTTCTCAAAAAACAGTGTCTTAAACCTATCCCAAGTTATCGTTCCTTCTCCAGCTCTCTGCTAATTCGCCTCCACCAGTAGTTTGCTTCACCTCTCATCATGTACGTAGCAAATACCGTCTTCTGGTCTTCACCCAGGCGAGCTATAATGAAAGCCTTCTCAATCTCCTTGATCCAGGTTTGCGCAATTATCGGGTCAGTAGTACCCTCGAACTCTGGGGGTCCTACACTCCTAAAGTCTTTGAAATTTGTTACTAGTACTGCTTGAGGGTTTGGGCGAGCAGGTTCGTTGTTCCTTCCCCTTAGAGCTTCTCCTAACAAGTCTACTAACTTCTGGATCGGGTCAACTTGTTCCCGCTCGTTATTAACTGATTCCTTGGGTGCAGTCAATCTACGTATCGGTGCCATGATCTGCATCACAAATTTTCATTTTATTATTGCTCAGTTATATTACTAAGTATTTCTTTTAATACTAAAAGAATAAATTTATAACACGTTTCTGAAATAAGCTTCATTTATATTCATATGCCAAATCGTTTCATTACATGATCATCCCTAGCATATTTCTATAAATGTTATCACATATCCCCATTTTCATAAAAGACGGGGAATACTAACATACTACAATACTACCCCTCTAACAAAAGCTTACTCGGGGTTAACATCACTATCCCCACATTTTACACAAAAGTTAGGATTACAACATAGTATATACATCACATAAAGTAAATACTACTACTAGACTGACTAAGGGTCTCATCCCATCATTCCACGCTCCACAGCGCTCTTGTACTCGATCTGTGCTATGTACGCCACTAACTCTCGGCTTATAGTATGTAGGGTCTGTCCCTGCTCCACTGGGTAGTGGTACACACCGTCAATCACCCTCTCGAAAGCCGAACGGAACACATACCCCAACTTGTTCATCTTCCTCTTCTTGCATCTGACCTCATCCTCTAGGTCGTCAGCTCTCTCGTTCGCCGCTTCCCACTTCTCCTCGAAGTGTATCCTATCCATAACCTCCAACTCTAGCTGAGTATGGAGTGCTTCCTTCTCAGTCTTCTCACTCAACTCCCTCTGCTCGACCTCTTCTAGTTTCCCTGCCAGATCTACATTTCTGGATACCGACCTATGGAATAAGGTTCCCATCTGGATCCCTGCCTCCTTGCGGTAAGCAATCTCTACCTCTAACTCTTGCATGGCCAGCTTTCTTTGATGGTCTTCGTCCCTCAGTTTCTGGAACTCTGACTCTCTCTCCTAGGCCTTAACCTCCAACTCCTGGACTCTGCAGTCCAACTTTAGAATACGCTCCTCATACTCTCCCAACATATGCTCCTCCAGATTAGGCTCGTAAGAGTCCTCCATGGGTTCCTCCTCTGTAGGCTCGTCCTCAACAGGATTGTCCTCCATAGGCTCCTCCTCTGGATCAAACTCCACCTCGATCTCATCCTCGTCGTCAGACTCGGATGGTGAAACTGTCTGCACAGGCACAACCTCTAAAGGTGCCTTGTATACTATGTGTATATCTCTATGCTCCTCCTCGGCCGCTCTACTAGGTACTCCTGTGTCTGCCATCCTACAATCACAAACACAAGACAAACAAACAGCAACTCCATTAGGATGTTAAATAAAACATAAGTTCATTGTATAGAATGAAGTTACATTTCATAACACGCTAAGTCTCTCTCTAGGAAAAACTCTATGTGAGTTCTATCCCTTTCTAACTTCTAAGTTCTCCTAAGTTATAGTCTAAGGACACTCGCTCCTAAGGTTTATAACTACAGCTCTGATACCAACCTGTGACGCCCCCAAATTCGGACCACCACAGGGTCACTCGAATTCGGTTTGTCACATTCTATAATCTGACAATATAATAATATTACGACTAAATATCGCATCACACAGCGGAATAATACACAACTACTACCGAATAGATTATATTTAATTAATATAATTTATTCACGTCCCAAGGTCTCGAAACTTAAACATTGATTACATAGCTTAGACATGACTTAAGCATACATAATCTTAACTAGTACATAATAGGATAAATTCTTATTACAATCATAAGTCCTACATAAATTTTAAGCTACTCAGTAGCCTTTTCCTTGCCCTTGTCGGTGCTCGAGGGTCCGCACTACTCTGCCTTAACTAAAATGTTTTAGGGAAAGCAAGAATGAGCAACAAGTTTGCTCAACAAGTAATATAACAACAAGGGTGAGTATTATAGTTCTCGAATCCCAAAAGGGTATAGTAAGGTATGATAGTTCAAGGATAGCAAGAAATATCAAAAGTTTTCAATAACAGTCGCTAAGGACAGAATAATATCAATAGGATTCAATGCTAAATCAATTCACGATTTCAAGATAATTGAATACTGTGCAGTCACTAAGGACTATGAACTTCTACTAGAATTAACAGAAAAATAATGATAATCCAATAAAACAAGTACAACATGTGATCAGCCTAAAGTACTCTACGGTATGCATATCGTTCAATCGTACTAAAGTGCGCACATCGGTCTCCCGACAATATATAATTTCCCTTCAAAGAAGGTTGTTCATCTCAGTCAAAAACAAGATCCCGCACCAATCAATTGGTTTGGGTTTCCTTCTAATAATATATAAGTCTAGCCGAATCAAATGGCATAGATCACAACAATTATAAGTTCAATTTCAAGATTTAAAGTTCGAAGAATATAAATCGACTTTTATCTTATCCATGAAGTATATAGTTTATAATACATGACTTGTAATCTCAAAAGTTTACTTGTACGACAATAATAACAGAAGTTTAATGAATGCTCAATAAAGAGTAAGGTTAGGAACTTGCTTACAACGTTCCTTGAATAAAGTAAACACAAGGATAGAATACTTGCACTTTAAAATAGTGTAAGTTAGGGAACTTGCCTTATGCTTAGTTTATCCTCGTTAAGTAAATCAACACTTTCGAATCCCTATCGTAATATAGTTACGTATATGATACCCATTAGTTATATAGTTTAACATCATACTTTATCTCATATATACCATCCACATATAAGTTAAGTCTTCAATCTTACTATACAGTCATACCATGTATAGTATCACATTAATTCAAAAGTCTCGACTAATATAACTTTTATCCCTAACGTTCTTCTTTTTGAGTTAAACATATTCTCATATAATTATTATCACATAAGACCACAATCATTACTGAATATATGTTATTTTAGTAAGTTATGGTATTTCAATAAGTTAACCATCAAAAATCGAATTCAAGTATCAATATATGGTATCACAAAACATATAAACATTTCAAAGGGTTCTTTCATGCTTGTAACACCTTTCCTCGTTCAATGTTTCATGATATAGGTTCTAAGTTAATACCTTCAATCACTTAAGGCCTCTTAAGGTCATGAAACCACATTAGCTATCATGCTTGTCATTTGAAACATACGAGGTGATCACATAACTTGATTTAGGCATGCTTGTAAGTTTATATTTCATATACACATAGCTAGTATTATTACTAGCTTAAATCATGTTTCACTTATGCTTAACTATCTTTCATGGTATTTACCTAGTGTGTGCACATACATGATATATTAGTGAGTCTAAGAGTACTATCAAACACATCCATAAATAGCGAAATCCAAATCTCAATGTAACATATCGACGTTCACGTTCAAAACTTATATTTTGTTAGTATTGTTCACTATTGAGGTCCACATGATCATGGTACATTATAAAACCCATATACATAAGTCAACATGCCTTTCATGCATTCTCAAACCATACTATTATGCTTGAAAGAGTCAGAATGTTAATATGGCATGCATACATATTAAGTTCGTTTCCAAAATTTAAAGTTTGTTTATAAAATGATAAGTTTATTTCAAAATTATAAGTATGCGTGCAAATCTTAGTAAAACATGTTTACATTATCTCAATATATTCATATATATGTATTACTCATGCTAGCATGCTTGTTCTAATTCATATCAATATCCAATACTTGACAGATTTCAGCAGAAGACAATCAACTGGTTCCAGTGACCGGCGCAGCTGAGCTGCGCCACTGTATTAAACCGGCGCAGCTGCACCATGTCTAGTTCGTCCCAAAGAGTTCCCTGCTTCGGCAGGTTCCAGGCCCAACATCAGAATTATTTCACGAATTTGATTGCAATCAGCCATATGACAGTCTAAACATGTATATCAACTAGTATAGCAACTAGGAAACAACTAACAAACTTTACTTGCCCACATAATCATGAATTCCATACTCAATTCAAGAATTAGAATCTTGACAGTAAACTTAAATGAAGAACAAGAAGAAGTCTTATACCTCTGTAATGCCAATTAAACTTGTTGAAATTGAAGTCTCTCTGTAACTATCCAACAACTCACAATACTCTCAACTCAATACTTAAGAGAAATTCTCAGCAAATGAAAATTGTGAAGAGGGGAGCTACATTTATAGGAAAACCAATTTCCAAACAATGCCTTCCTCTATTGAATCAAACTAACGGGAATATGAATTGTATGAAGGTTATGGAGTGGTAGGTAATTAGTTGGTGAATCAAATCATTATTCCCACCCCCCATTAATCATGAGCTAGAATTTGTTGAGTTTGAGGAAATAGGGAAATAGACTAGCTTGGAGTTTTCACGTGAGAAGAGATAGTGACTCTCAATATGGAACAAGACACAATACTCAGCATTTGGGAATGAACTACATGCTACACTTGTGTTATAATACACATACTATATACATAAGTTATATATCTCATATGTATACAATATATGTTTAGGTTATAAGTTAGTGTCACAATGTAATTTCATGAAATGAGAAATATTACAATGTAAATACTTCAATGTAGTAGATTTACTTTGCACATATATAATCCATGTACATTTTATCTTACCGGTATAATTTGATCGGATACTATCACATTATCTCATCTCCTTTATTATTAAATTCTATCAATTAATTTTTTACAACATATTCATGATGTACTTATTTTAATGTCCACACACTCACATTGTTACATAGGCATTATTCAAGTAGTTTTCACAACTCAATAATGTTACTATATAGTTTATGTATAATTGTATAGTCACATTGCACTACACTTCATATAATATATAGGTAACTACTATACCTTATACATTTAATTACCCCACGCTTGCACATAGCAATTAATTAATTACTTATCTTATCAATTAATTAATAATAATATTAATTAATTCATCTTTCATCAATCAATGTAATTATTAATCTCCATAACATTTATATGATTAATTATCACATTTAATAAATCTTATTATATTTATAAACAGGTTGCTTATTGTTATTCTATCATTTGCAACAATAATAATCAACACATCATTAATTAATCATCATTAATATTCTATTTCTCATAATAGCAATAAATAACAATTAATATTGATTAATTGTTCATATAGTAATTCCTTTATTAATTACCCTTATCAATTATTATTTCTCATCACTGTGCCACACAAGGCATTCAACGAGCTTATCGCAAACTCCATATATTCTCAATTATTATAATTATTCAATTTAATATAATTTAGTTAACTCATCTCATAACACAAAATCATTTATATCCAAATAAATTCTCATTTCCATTAATATATTCATTTAATAATATATGAAAATTCTCGGATATTACATTCTCCCCCCTTTATAAAAAAAATTTCCTCGGAATTGATACAAGGTTACACAAATAGATGGGGATAATCCCTCATTATCCTATCTTCTAACTCCAACGTAGCCTCCTCGACATCGTGGTTATGCCAAAGTACTTTTACAGATGAAATAACTTTATTTCTTAAGGTTTGCTCTTTCCTATCTAATATCTGGAAATGAATTTCTTTGTAAGCTAAGTTCTTCTCCACTTGAATGGGCTCGTAAGAAATCATCTGCTTGTAGTTGGCCTTGTATGGTCGCAACACGAAAATGTGGAACACGTTGTGGATGTGCTCCAACTCGGGTGGTAATGCAACTTTGTATGCCACTTCGCCCACTCGCTTCAGTATCTCGAACGGTCCGATGAATCTTGGACTCAACTTTCCTTTCTTGCCCAAACGGATCTTTCCCTTCCATGGAGATACCTTCAAGAATACAAAACTGCCAACTTTAAAGTCCTGGTCTTGTCGATGCAAGTCTGCGTACTTTTTCTGGCGGTCTTGAGCTGCTACTAGTCTGGCTCTTATCACTGTCACCACGTCTGCGGTTTGTTGTACTAGCTCTGGTTCGAGTATTCGTCGCTCTCCGACTTCATCCCAACATAACGGTGTTATGTACTTTCTTTCGTAAAGAGCTTTTTACGGTGGCATGCCGATACTCGCATGGTGACTATTGTTATACGCAAATTCAACTAAGGGTAGACGGTCGTCCCAATTTCCCTTGAAGTCCATCACGTAAGCCCTAAGCATGTCTTCCAGCATTTGTATTGTTCGCCCACTCTGTCCGTCTGTCTGAGGATGATAAGCAGTACTCAACCTCAACTGCGTTCCCATCCTCTTTTGCAAGTTTTTCCAAAAATTTGACGTGAAGCGCGGATCTCGATCAGAGACAATTGACAACGGCACTCCATGTCGTGAAACAGTCACCTTTACGTAAAGGTTCGCTAACTGATTCAAACTGTATCGGATCTTGATCGGTAGAAAATGTGCGATCTTTGTTAGTCAATCCACGATAACCCAAATGGCATCATAACCCTTCTGTGTGACTGGAAGTCCTATGATGAGAATGAAATATGTTATATTTTATTCCCTTAATACTTAATCTTTTATATCTCTTTTGTACTTAAATGTATTCATTGTGTTTATATTTTTATTTCAGGTACAAATGAACCAAGGGAACGAAATGGGCTTAAAAGGAGCAAACAAGGATCAATTTACAACAACTAGGAATAAAGAAATCAGGAAGCTTTGCAATGTAACAAAAGGAGTAGCCCAAGCACGTGAATGGTCTTAGTAGCCAAGAATTAAAGGAATTACAAGGTGGGCCACGCACCAAACTAATAACCAAGTAGCTCACGAATGGGCCATGCACATGGGCGGTTTCAGCATCTCCGGAAGGGCAAAGGAAGGAAGCCATGCATGCAAGCATAAGGAATCTTAAGGGGGCCCACGGATCAGTAGCTTGAAAGAAAGTAACAGCTCATTATATGTGGGCACTTAGATATTCAGCAAGGTATCACCATATTAAACTAGTGGGGGCCACGTTGGCTAGCAATTAAAGGAATGCAAATCACATGGACCCACAGTTTAAGGAAGCTTGCATAGGAGGAGACTATCATGAAGCAAGCTTATTCGGCTGGACAGCGGCAAATCCCGCCCCAGCGGGGATTTGTGCTTGGATAACCCGCCCCAGCGGGGAGGCGCGACTGGCAACATGAAGTCCTATCGTGGCTTGGATTCACCTGCAATTACTAGGGTATGTTAGGGCTGAAATATTATTGCTATAAAAAGAGACTTGAAGTAATATAGAGGGTATCTCATATCTTAGTTTTCATTCAATAAAAATACTTTTTCTCTTAATTCTTTGATGCTTTCAATAGCCATGTGTGGCTAAATTCTTGATCTTGGATTAAGGAGACGGAAGCCTTGGATTAAATACACTGTGAGATCTATTTAATTATAATAGTCAATTAATATTGTGAGTATTGATTATTCTACTGTGCTTGAATTACATGATTGATTTGTTTAATTGCTAGGATGCATACTAGTTTATTATTCATTGAAATCTACTGCTAAATTAGATATCGAATCCGTAATTGTTTGGTCACTCTAATTTGCGAAGCAACTAAAATAAATAATTGACTGCAGATCATGAGATTATTACATCTTGGGAAGAATATTCAACTAAATTACATGCAACTGCTTGTGCTTGTGTTGTTTAGCTTCATCGATTTTTCTAATTCTTAAAGCTTCGACTAGATTAAATTTTTAGCGCTTGTCTTAAGTTGTTTAGTAGTTAGGGTTATTTAGATCGCTTGTTTCTATCTAACTAAAATTAAGGAAAGACATAGAAGTGATTCTAACGATGAATATTCAAAGTATTGATTGTGTATGCTTGAGTCAATGATCAGTGCATGTTTCTAAGGTGGAAGTTAACTTAACCCAAGGTTTGTTCTCTTGATTTACTTTGTTACATTATTTTGCACATTAGTATAGTTTAATTAACAATATTCAAAAAATCCCCTCTTTTGGATTACAAAGTAGAAAAATAGATTAATCAGTCTCTGTGGGATCGACTCTTACTTGCACTACTACATATTTATCGTTTGCAGTAAGGTTTTATTTTTGGTTGTCTATGACAGCACACCAAATTTTGGCATCGTTGCCGGGGACTGATTTTAGTTTATTTTTTTATTTTTGTAATCCTTATTTTATTTTTATTTTAGTTTTTTTTAGGTACTTTAAATTTCCTTAATTGTTTATGCCCGAAACTCGATCTACTAATCAAGGTGATTTATAGTGTGATCCAAAGATAGAGAGAACAGTTCGCAGATTAAGGAGGCTAGGGAAATTCGTGAAGAAAAGGGAACCATGGCAGCCTACTCTCAACAATTTGGCACTAGACTTGATTCTGCACCTAGGAATACTAGGACGGTGCAAATTTTTGCTATTGAACTACAACTTGCGAATTTAACCTCTCCTATTCGTTTAATGGGCGCAGGTAACACACAGCCGGTAAAAGATTGCGAAATTTGTGCGATAGTAGTACATCCGACAAACATGTGCCCAACTCTTCAAGAGGATTCTGTTGAACACGCAAATTCAGCAGGAGGATTTCTTGGACAACCACAAAGGAATCCCTATTTGAATACATATAATCGTGGATGGAGGGATCATCCTAACTTTAGCTACAAGAATCCACAAGCAACTCAACCCGCACCTCAAACTTTTCGAAGCAGCAGCATTACCAATCGTCGTATCCAAATAGACAACAACAGGGCCAATCATCTCACTCTAGTATGTCTTTAGAAGATATTGTTAAAACACTTGCCACTAACACTTTAAATTTTCAACAGGAAACGAGGGCAAGTATTCAGAATTTGGGTACACAAGTGGGACATATGGCAACTGCAATCAGTCGTTTGGAAGCGCAAAACTCTAGAAAATTACCCTCTCAAACTATTGAGAACGTAAGTGCAATTACCCTGGAATGTGAAGATGAGGAGCGAGAGAAGACGATACTTGCTTCAGAAACGGGTAGTAGTGCTATGTGTGATAATGAAGTAAACATGAAATTTGATGAGGATGAACAAGAGGATGATTTGATAATTTATGCAGATCTCTACAAGGAGAATATGAATAATGTTTCAATTTCATCGGTGCAAACAGTGAAGACCTTTACCAAGGAACTGGATGAAGTAAATGTCCAGTTCGGCATTCATGAAGCTAAAAGGTATCTTGTTAATATTAATTTTATTTTTGCTACTGATGTTGTGGACTATTCAGTGCAGAAATTATTTGATCAAATACAATTATACGAAGATTTGATAGGGTTTTACGTCAAGAAATTATTTGATATCTACAATTATACGAAGATTTGATATCAGCTAGTATAGCAACTAAGAAACAACTAACAAACATTACTTTCCCACATAATCATGAATTCCATACTCAATTCAAGAATTAGAATCTTCACAGTAAACTTAAATAAAGAACAAGAAGAAGTCTTATACCTCTGTAATGCCAATTAAACTTGCTTGAAATTGAAGTCTCTCTATAACTGATAATTGGTTTTATAACCACTTATTTAGATATCAACTCACTTCTATTGATGCTTAAACTCATATATTATTGTAGCTTTTCATGCATTTTTACTTTCTTTTGCATATTTATATTTAGGAACTCTCCGGGTGCATTTTGAGCTTAAAATGATGAAAAGGTGCTAAAAAGGGGACAAAGCTTAAAGAGTAAAGCTATGGCATGAGGATGGACAGAGCAAAGAGGGAATCAAGGTCATGGCAGTGGATAATTGGCAGAAAAATGCATTATGAAGCTAGCATGGAAAGAAGTCAGAAAAGATCAACAGAGCTTGGCATCACAAAAGCAGCAGATTTCCAGCATTTCTCCCCTGCGAAGCTGTGCAGGCATTGGTCAGGGAGCCGGCTCAGCTGCGCCTGTCAAGCTTGTTCGGTTGACTTTGTTTTAGCCCAACAGTTTCAGTTTTTTTTGCTTGCAGACTCGGCTGAGAGATATAAGGGCTATTTTGACTTGTATTTTTATTATCCTCCCGTAGGGAGCTTAGCCCTAATCTTCTTCTTCTATTTTCATTTTCTTTTATATTTCTTGTCTAGGAGTAGAATAGAAGTAGAGATTAGACTAGTTTATAGTAGTTAATGTTCTAGGGTTTTATTAGACTTGATGGTTGAAATATTTGAAGAACATCAAGGATTCGTCTTTTGATCAAGAGGAATCAGATTTGCATTTCTTACCCTTATTTTCTCTTTGATTCATATTTGCGTTCTTATGATGCTTATTCAACATGTGGATGGTATGTTTGAGTTGTCCATGACTTAAAGTATATTTTGAGGTTCCAATGGAACTTAGTGAGTAGTCTATGTTGATTTCTCTTCCATGTTGGTTCTTATTGATTGTTATGTGATTGTCTACTGCGATATATGCTTTCATTGCTTAATTGAGTCATGACCAATTACTGTAATAACCCACATGGGATTGAAATACGAAGTGTGGGTTTAGATCTAATCGTAGTAGCGGGCGATTGTACGTTCACATGGCGTTGGATGTATGATTTGTGCTTAGGATAGACATATACCGAAGCGCCTGCCCGTAGTCAAATGAGAACTTGACGTAAAACCCTATTTATTTGTAAACACCATAGACATATAGGGGTTTAGATAATGTGGGTGTTCACATGCGTTCTATCATCTGTGGATTGCACATGATATGGATTAGGTGCATCGAGAGATGGCCTTCTCTCACTTTCGTGTTCTCAGCTAGCACACTTAACGATTAATTTGACCTAATTGGAAGTGAAACTGTGACACCCCCGAATTCGGGTCCTCTGACACCGGTCGGGTCACCACGAAAAAAATACTAACATCCACCTTTAAGTAACATACGATAACTAAAATGCGAAATATAATAAACGTACGTCGTTCATTCAAAAGGTGTTACTAGTCCCAAGATTCGATAACCTTAATACATCAATACAAATATACCCTAGAATAAATATTAGGGTTCATATTACATTAACAGTAATTAAACAAATCACAAAGACAAAGTCTGCTCCTTGCAAACCATCCTAAATCTTTCCTTTACCCTTGTCCTTCCTTGAGGGCTCGGGCTTAACTGCAATATAAGTCATGATATAGCAAGAATGAGCAAGAAGTTTGCTCAGCAAGTTTAAATACAACAATAAAGGATATATCATGATGAATGGAAAAATATCTGACAATGATTTCAATAAAATGAATATCTTAAAGATTCAACAATATGAATATTTGAACGATTCAATAATATGAATATCTGAACGATTCAACAATATGAATATTCGAACGATTCAATAATATGAATAATAGAACGATTCAATAATATGAATATTAGATAGATTCAACAATATGAACATCTGAACAATTCAACAATATGAATATTAGAAGCAAAGATAATAATTGCCTTTAGAATGACTGACAGTCGAGTAGACTCTGAACTATAACTTTCCAATGGGTTCAATAGCTAATTGACCCTTTGGATTACTGGCTACTGGCTACAGAAACTTAGTATCAAGAGGAGATCAGCCTCGGGCACAACGTGAATATGCATAACACTTATATCTGCTTACTCGTATCATATATATTAGATACCTGGGCACACTCCTACATATGAGGGGTGTTATGTTCCGTCTAAGAATCCTTACCATCAATTGGTTTGGATAGCTTTAAAGAAAACTTCATACACTAGTCTGACCGAGCAAAGGTTCAGACTCTTACTGACATAGTTCAAGAAATTTAGAACCTCGAATAATGTACAAGTCCAAGATTGTACGAGCTCAAATGCACTAGGTGCAGACATCAATAATATCAATGTGGAATAATTGATAAGTAATTAAACCACTAAATAACATGCTTGGAAATAAAGTTCAAGCAATTAAGTAAACAACTTTCGATTCAACAATAACCTACTCCATACAATATGAGAAGGATAGAGAACTTGCACAAAGTGAAGTTTAGAATTTGCACAATATATGAATTTGTGTAAGTTCGGGGAACTTGCACAATACTCAACGTGTGAAGTTCAGGGAACTTGCACAATACTAGATTCCTTGCAAAAAAATAAATGCATAGGTTTAGACACTTACAACATCAAAGAGTGAAATTCAGGGAATTTTACCATAATAAATCCCTTGCATAAAGTAAATGCATAGGTTAGGACATTTGCTTACAACGTTCTTTGAGTAAAGTAAACACAAAGATAAGATACTTACACAATATACGAGTTTGTATAAGTTTAGAGAACTTGCATAATAAAGAAATGAAGTTCGAGAACTTGCAAAATAACCAAAGTGTGAAGTTCGGGGAACTTTCACAATACTCAAAATGTGAAGTTCGGGGAACTTTCGCAATACAATAATAACCTGCTCAATACAATATGAGAAGGATAGGAAATTTTCACCAAAAACAAGTGAAGTTTAGAAACTCGCTTACACGGTTCATTGAATAAGGTAGTACAAGAATTTAGCATACTTGCACAATAGGGTCCGGATACATTTACAATAAATAAGTATAAGTCAAGAAAAACTTGCTCAAATAAAAGAGTAAGAATTAAAGAACTTGCACAAAAAGGAGTGTAAGTCAGGGAACTTGCCTGATTGCTCAGCTACAATTAATTCTAGCTTTAATAAAACTATGTTGGAACGACCTAACATTAACAAGTCGGCCTTTCAATTAGCATATATAAACTAATATAAGTCTACACTTACAAGAATCTGATCATTATATAATTCTATCACATAGTTCACGTAAGTCAATCTAATCCTGTCTTAGATTTAATAACTTTTAGATTGTCTAGTTCATAAGCATCAACATAGGCTTGAACACATAGCATTCCAATTTAATCATGCAATATAGTTAAGATACACATATTGCAAGATTCTGTTCATTATTCTAAGTTATAAGGTTCAATGCCAGTAAACCTTAAGTTAATCAAGTCCATGCCCCAAGGTCAACTATTAAAGTTATACTACCACATAACGAGGCTAATAACACTTAGTAAACATGCTTGTGCAAATACTACTCTTGCATACTTGAACCACATAGTTCATGCCTTAGAAATCCACTTTCTATGAATATGCGTACATATGTGAAATCTGTATATAATGCTCGTGTCAACATATCTATAGGCATAATGAAATCTTAATACTCATGCTCGCAGAATCATAATGTAATTCACATGGTAATCAATGCTATTTAGCTTCCACATTCTAAGTTTCCATTTGCAAAGTACACTAAGTCAAAAAGACAACACGGTACATGTAAAGCATTTCGTAACCATTATTCACATGTATTAGAACGCATACATAAATCACATACATGTATTTAAGTGGTCCCAATGTAAAAGACACAAGTCTTGGTTATGATTACTTTGAAAGTCCTTAAGTTTCGCTTGAAAAACCTCTTGAAGCTTTCAATCAAGTATGCTAGTATGTTCTACCACATTAGACTTAGTGCTCATGTCTATTTGGACCATACTAACATGCTTGCCCAATTAGAATGCATTTACAATACTTTCATACTAACGTTCACTTTTGAAGCTTATATGTTTGTTAGAAATGTTCAATAGTGAGGTCAACATGCTAGCGCTTCATTATGAATCATATAAACACAAGTTAATAGGTTGTTCATGCACTTCTTAACCACACTACTACGCTCGTAGAAATTAGAATAGTAACATGGCATAGCATGTCATGGTTTGTGTTTCAAAACTTACATTATTGCTAGGAACGTGCATTAGTACGGTTCATATGATCACATTTCATTATGGAACCTATATACGCTAGTTAGCATGCTTCTCATACATTTTTAAATCATACTAATATGCTTGCAAAGTCAGAAAACTAACATGCTTCATATCTGTTAACATTCGTTCATGAAATCTTAAGTTTTATTTTATAACTATATGTTGTTTCATAAACTTTGTATGCAAACATAGCAAAACACGTTTACATAATGTTAATATACTACTATATGTGTGTTAATCTAGTTCACATGCTTGTTCTAATAATATATTACATGATAGCACATAACAGTTCTGCAACAGAAATCAAAAACCAGACTCTGGTCCTGGCGCAGCTGTGCCGCTGGCCAGTACATTATTGGCGCAGCTGCGCAGGCTGTTGGCCAGAGACAGTAACTGCTATGCTTCGGTAGTAACTTAGCCCAACTCAGAAATTTCTACAAAAATCATCCCAGCCACAATGTAATACAGTTCTAACATAGTAGTAAACTATCATAACAACTAATAAGCATACTCCAATCAAGTTATCAATCAAACCATGCTAAATTTAAGGATCAAAGAATTAGGAAATTACAGAGAATGAGAAATGAATGTAATTGATTATACCTCTGAAATAGAAGGATTTGCACTTGCTGCTCCTTTTTAACTCAAGAATCCTTATCACAGATATATATATATATATATATATATATATATATATGCTCTCAATTCTCACTTAATGAAATCTCAGCAAATGCAAGGAAGAAGGAGAGAGTTCATTATATAGGCAAATTGAAGAAACAGACAATGTCATTAACCCCAATTCCAAACCAACGGATTACACAATAACATGGAGGTTAACAAGTAGTTGGTGAAGAGTTGGTGGATCACATAATGAAACCCACTCCCTCATAATGATTATGGCTACATTGCTGAGATTGAGAAAATATAGAGTAGTGTAGTAGCTTATTGTTTATTCACGTGAGAGGGAATTGAGGATGAGCTCTTAAGCAATCTCAGCAACTTAAATATATGGGTAATGTATGTCAATACTTAGCTTATACCAACTACACTTAGATTATATAATACATATACACATAGTATATACATAGGTTATATTTTTTTATTCCATATACATTAAAATGGGTGTTACAATGTTATCTCAATAAAATAATGTATCAAGTAGGTATATATATACCAATTATATAATTTATGTACATTTTTCCGTAATACCAATTATAATTCAATTAGGCATTATTAGTATTTACCAACACAACTGTTATTATTATTATAACAACTTATTGAAATCATTTATCAATTAATAATTATTCATTGATATTACTATATGTTGATGAGGCATACATGAATGTTTACTTACACACTTCAAGTCACACAAGCAATATTATTGTGTAACTCTACTAATGCCATTAGTCTTACTATATAGTCTATACATATAACATAGAGACATATTAATGTATCACCTTGTACTATATATAATATACAGTTGACTACCATATACTAAAGGTTTAATATAACATATACTTGCATATAACAATTAATCAATTAACCAAGTAAATATAATATTATTAACCTCTTACTCATTAATTATTATTTATTCATAATAATAATTAATCAACACATTATTAATTACTACCCAATTCATTAATTATTATTTATTTATAATAATTATAAATCAACAATAATAATAATTTCATCTGTTATCAATTAATTACTCAAATATAAATAATTAATCCCGATTAAATCTCTACACCATATTCAAGAATTTTGAATATCTAATTTACTAACACTTTTATCAATATTCTGATATAAAAGTCTCAGGGTTAATTTACTAATTTAAATAACCATTAGTGATTCCCTTTAATAAAATCCTAGCATTTATTCGCATAGGTTAAATCACATAAGCACATAACCACATAAGGTTTAAATAAGTTTGAAAAATTAACTCCTAAAATTTTTAAATCACATATAAAATTAATAAGGAGCTTAAAATTCCTGGTCGTTACAGAAACGACTTAGATGAATCATTAGGGAAAATTGGATTCTCATGCCTTCATTATCTGATTTTGCCCTAGGATTAATTAGTTTAAGCTTAATTCCTTATCTAGTTAACTTAGTTTAAGTTTAATTTCTTTACCGCTCGTTTAAATAAGATTGAAATGATTACGTACTAGTGGTTTGGCGACTATTTATCTATTAATTCCTCGTGAGAACGATATCTGTACTTACACTTTATTACTTATTGGCCGCATATACTTGCGCGTTAATTGTGTCATCTAAATCGGACCAACAAGTTTTTGGCGCCGTTGCCGGGGAATTTAATTGGATAACTATTTGCCAACATTAGTTTCAATCAAACTAGTCTTAATTTAAACTTTTTATTTTTGTTTTAATTCTCTTCATTTGTTCTCTTCTCAAGTACAATGGACTTAAATTTCTATCCATGGAACGGTACAAGGCAATAGCCACCAAGGGAAGCATACACTGATGGCGTCAACCCAATTGTAACACTTTCAGCACAGCTAGAGGTTCTCTCGAGGAAGCTGGATACTGTCTCAGCTCAGCAGAATCGAGAGACGGCAGTGACCTATGACTACGGTGCTGGGAGCTACGCGAGCCATCAGGAGCCTATCAGTTATGGACAGGAGCAGTATGGGGGTGGTTATTCCTACACCGAACCTTATCCCACTTATCAACAACATTGGGGGTATCACTCAAACCCTTCATCAGACTACTATCAAGACCAACACTGGGATCCAAATCCCGCATACGCCCTAGAATGCACCTTCCAGACTCCAGTTTACGAGCCTCAACACAATTTTGAGGGAGACACAGAAAACGCAAGCTTGGAGGAAGGAAGTGGCATAGAATCACTAAAGGACATCTTGAATGAGCAACAGAAGTCATTCAAGAATATCCAGAACTGGGCAGAGGAAATTAGCAAGGCCTTGATGATAGAGAAAGAACAAGGGATTCAAACCAATACTGCGAGCTATCAAGATATATGCGAGCCAAGTCCAATTTATGCACCCGAACCCATATACCAACCCCTGAGTTTACAAGGAGAGCAGTCTTCAATGGAATTCATGTATACAAGCTCAGAAAACCAAGAGGAGTTGTTTGGGAGCCCAGAAGAATCGAGCCAGAATTTTCAATATCAGATGGCCCCCATCAACCATGCTTCTACCAGTGAGACGCAGTACATGGATCCCGTGGCTGAAACAGAAAAGGAAGGATTGGATAGTTTGTGGAGGAACTCATTAGCATCAACGCAAGGAGATCTTGATTAAGCAAGAGCAATGGATTAAGGATCTTCAGATTTGGGTGGAGCAGATTAGCACGACATTAAAGAAATAGGAGGTATGTGAACAAGAGACAACAGTGCAAGATTGTGTGCCTCCAATGACTAAAGTCGTAAGTTATGATCCCCAGACTACTTGGTGCTATGACATGGGTGCAGAGACTGATGAAGAGCCTGAGGTGCACTTGGAACTGGATGAGCGAAAGGTAATGGATATCGAGGAGCCAATTGGGGAGTATGAATGTGAACCAACAGTGACAATCCCCCAAGAGCCTCCTCTGCCTGAGTGGAACAAGCCAGTAAAGTTTTCACACCCTTGCCCCCTTGGTATCCACATCACAGAGACGGATCCCGATGACACGAGAGATTCCGCAGTCTTGACACTATGGTAGTCAGAAGAAAAGCGAATAGAAGAAGAGTTCGTTGTGTGTTCTATGCCTCCATGCCTAGATCATTTCACATACACAACGGGACCATTGCCTAGCTCCCCTACCTTCCATATGGGGAATTCTTGTTCATATCATGTGCTAGGTAGTTTAATTCCGAGTCCTCCTCTATTGGGAAGCCTCCAAAAGCATAGAGCAATAATGATGGATGGAGGGGTTCTCCAATATCATCGGGGGGTCGGATAGCAGTGTTCAGACACAGTCTAGCTAGAGGACTATAAATCAAACGCTCGATGGGAGGCACCCCATCATTTCTCTGTTGGGTTTGTACGTAACGCAATCATGCAATCAAATCACATAAATAGGGCAGAAGCGCAAAAACTAGGTTTTCAAAAATTTATACAAACCCATAACCATGATCATGCTTTGTGCTAGTTATCAATAACAGAAAAGAGAGAACATGGAATTATACCTTTGAAGATCCAAGCTTCCTCAGGTACAAGTTCTACTCCTTTGATTCCTTTGATTCCTCTGTAGTGGCTCCTTCCCTTGATCAATGTCAGCCACCCAATTGTTTGGCCTCTAGCGGTGATCCACCAAGGAAGATGAAGAACTCAAGAAGATGGGTTATTGGCTTAACCCTTGTTTCTATCTCTATAGAATATGTGTACTCCCAACTCTTGGAAAAATTCACGTACCTTATTTCTGATATAAGACTCTCTTATATAGATATTAGGTTAACCCTCCTAATCCAATTAGAATAGGGTTTTATTTAATTAATTAAATACTTTTAATTAATTTATATCCTAATCTTTATTAGGATTGAGAGAGAGTACTGATATTATATTAATTCCTAAACTCCTTTAGAATTAAAATAATAATAATAATAATAATATTAATAAGACTCCTCTTATTAATTTATATTTAATATTTCTAAAATATTAAATAATAAACATTAAGCTATTTAATTTATTCTATCACCATAGATTAAATTAATTATACTTAATGCATTATTACTATCATGCCATTTTTTTCTTAAATAATTCTTCTTCCTTTTATGGTGTGACCGTTTAGGTTCTCCATATTAAACCGGTTATGAATAAATCAATTAGAACAATTCTAATCTTATTTAAATAAATAAATTAAACTAATAATCTATTTAAATAAATAACATTTATTCTACAATAGGGATAAGCCTCCCTAGCGATCAACGACTTTTCAGATAATATAGATTTCAACATTAATCATAAAAGAACCTGTGAGTTAATAGTTACCGTACAATTCAATCCTTCCACCATACAATGTCCCAATTAAATATAAGACATGGATTTACTGTCAAGTCTTAATTTATTTAATCATATGTATTTCAATTAGAAAATGCACAACTCCAAATAATGCAAATTAGAAACCTCTTTCTAATTTCATTCTACCTTGGCCAAGGATTCCTGGGTTGTCATTTAACGAATCACATAGGACATATCTCCTCTTTTACTAGAGGTGGTAGATTCTTTATTGATCATTCATAATCTCCATATGTAACTCATTATACCCAAGCATACCCTATATATGCCTTAAAAGGCCTTAAGGAATTAGTCAAAGTATAATTTGTTACATACAAGATACTATGATGATCTCAAGTCCAAGGATCACTTGTACTACTATCACATTAGGAATTCCTATTGACAGGCGAGTAAAACTCCATTAGGTATTCCATAGCGAGTCACGTTCAGTGAACTTATTCTCCAATAAGCACCTACATACTTGCTTTAGTGTCTCCACACAAATGACCATGAGATCAGTCATCCTCATCCAATGAGCAAGTAATATATGTACCAATCTATTCGGATTTACTAATCCCCATTTTAGTAATCCCACAATTGGGAACTATTTTAGTTTTTAAGCTTTATAAGAATTTAGATCTCATTATCATGATCTCATCATGATTCTAAAAGCATTGCTTAAAACTATGGGTTATTTACATATTATAAAAACAGCACCATATAGATAATTATATGCCTTAAATGAATATTTTATTAATAAATAAATAAGATTGTTTACAAAGTATGTGCTTTATCATCATACATGATTGGCTTGTATGCACACTACTATCAATCTCCCACTTGCACTAAAGCCAATCGCCATGGTATCTCATACCCATCTTCTCTAAGTGACGATCAAACTACTGTTGTGTTAGAGCTTTAGTAAATGGATCTGCAATGTTGTCTTGAGAGTCCACACGCTCCAAGGTGACGTCTCCTCTTTCAATGATCTCCCTGATCAAGTGAAATCGCCGCAACACGTGTTTAAATTTTTGATGAGACCTGGGTTCCTTAGCCTGTGCAACCGCTCCGGTGTTGTCACAGTATACGGGAACTGCTTCTCCGATGCTAGGAACCACACCAAGTTCAGTTATGAACTTCTTCATCCAAACTGCTTCCTTTGCAGCTTCACTTGCAGCTATATACTCTGCCTCTGTCACTGAATCAGCAACTGTTTGCTGCTTGGAACTCTTCCAACTCACTGCACCTCCGTTCAAGGTAAACACATACCCTGAAACAGATTTACTGTCATCTTGGTCTGTTTGAAAACTTGAGTCCGTGAATCCCTCGAGTTTTAATTCAGACCCACCGTAGACAAGAAAAATATCTTTAGTCTTCTCAAGTACTTTAGGATATTTTTCACTGCCTTCCAGTGCTCTTCTCCTGGATTCGACTGGTATCTGCTCGTTACACTAAGTGCATGAGCAACATCCGGTCTAGTACATATCATACCGTACATGATAGATCCTATTGCAGAAGCATAAGGTATCTTACTTATACGGGCTCTCTCCTCAGGTGTCTTTGGGGCCTGTTTCTTGGAGAGATGTATTCCATGGCTCATCGGCATGAGACCTCTTTTGGAATCTTCCATGCTAATCTCTTTAGCATTGCATCAATGTACATTCCTTGGGATAAACCAAGCATCCTTTTAGATCTATCTCTATAGATCTTTATCCCCAAAATATAGGATGCTTCTCCCAAGTCCTTCATGGAGAAGTGTTTAGATAACCAGATTTTAATCGATTGTAGCATAGGAATGTCATTCCCTATCAGCAATATATCATCAACATATAATATAAGGAATGAAACTGTGCTCCCACTAACCTTCTTGTACACACATGGTTCATCGTCGTTTTTGATAAAATCAAACTCTTTGATTGTCTCATAAAAACGAATGTTCCATCTACGAGAAGCTTGCTTCAATCCATAAATGGATCGTTGCAGCTTACAGACTTGATTTGTTCCAACCTTTGAAACAAATCCCTCTAGCTGTGTCATATACACATCCTCCTTAAGTTTCCCATTGAGGAAGGCCGTTTTCACGTCCATCTGCCAGATCTCATAGTCGTTATAAGCTGCAATCGCAAGCAAAATCCGAATGGACTTGAGCGTAGCTACTAGTGAAAAGGTTTCATCATATTCAACTCCTTGTCTTTGTTTGAAACCTTTTGCAACCAGCCGGGCCTTATAGGTCTTTACCTTGCCGTCCGCTCCAGTCTTTCTTTTAAAGACCCATTTACACTCAATAGGCTTAATGCCTTCAGGTGGTGAAACCAAAGTCCATACTTTGTTTTCATATATGGAGTCCATTTCGAATTTCATAGCTTCAAGCCATTTTCCTGAGTCTTTATTACTCATAGCCTGTTCGTAATTCAATGGATCATCATTATTCATGATGTGTACCTCATCGTCATCCTCTATAACGAATCCATACCTCTCAGGTATCTTCGGTACTCTTCCAGGTTTACGAACAGGGTGTGGTATAGTAGGTTCTTCTACTTGGTCAGGTACTTGACTTTGATCCGTGGTAATTTGTGGTTCTTGAACTTCTTCAAGATATATCTTACTCCCACTGACCCCTTCATGGATAAACTCCTTTTCCAAGAAGGCAGCATGTTTCGCAACAAACACCTTTTGATCAGTTGGATGATAGAAATAATATCCTAAAGTTTCTTTAGGGTATCCCACAAATCTACACTTATCGGATTTAGTCTGTAGCTTATCATTTTCAAATTTTTTGACATAATCTGGACAACCCCAAGTCTTAACATGCTTAAGATTTGGTTTCCTCCCTTTCCACATCTCATATGGAGTCTTTGGGGAGGATTTGGTAGGTACCTTGTTAAGTAGGTATGCAGCCGTTTATAGGGCATATCCCCATAAAGAAATTGGATGGTCGGTAAAACTCATCATGGATCGAACCATGTCCAACAGTGTTCGATTTCTCTTTTCAGATACTCCATTTAACTGTGGTGTACCTGGAGGAGTCCATTGTAAGATTATACCATATTCTTTGAGAAAATTGAGAAACTCACCGCTTAAGTATTCTCCAGCTCGATCTGATCGAAGTATCTTTATACTCTTGCCCGTTTGTTTCTCTACTTCACTTCTGAACTCTTTGAACTTTTCAAATGATTCTGACTTGTATTTCATTAAATACACATATCCAAATCTTGAGTGATCATCAGTGAAAGTAATAAAATAAGAATACCCACCCCGTGCACTTGTTGTCATAGGTCCACAAACGTCTGTGTGAATCAATGCCAACAATTCTGTAACTCTCTCTCCTTTTCCACTAAAAGGAGATTTAGTCATTTTACCCATGAGACAAGATTCACAAGTTGGATATGATTCATAATCAGATAGCTCGAGGAGCCCATCTTTATGCAACTTGGATAATCTTGTTTCATTGATATGACCGAGTCTACAGTGCCACATATAGGTATAATTAATATCATCTCTTTTCCTTTTCTTAATTTGTTCAATTTGAAATATATTTTCTTGTAAGTCAAGTGTATAAAGTCCATTTCGCAAATTTCCAATACCATATAAAACATCGTCTTTATAAATAGAACAACCATTGTTCTTTATAATAACGTCAAAACCTTCCATATCCAATACAGAAATTGAAATAATGTTTTTAATAATATTCGGAACATAATAACAGTTATTAAGATAAATGGATTTGCCCGAAGGCATTGCTAAACAATAAGTTCCTACAGCTAATGCAGCAACTTTTGCTCCATTTCCCACTCGTAGGATCACCTCATCTTTGTTCAGCTTTCTACTTCTGACCAGTCCCTGCACAGTATTACATATGTGAGAACCACAGCCGCTATCCAATACCCAAGTAGAATTATGACTTTCAGAAAAATTAATTTCAATCATAAACAAACCTTGATTGGAAGTCGAAGATTCTCCAAGCTTCTTCTCTGCTAGAAACTTCTTGCAGTTCCTCTTCCAATGTCCCGGCTCATTGCAATGAAAGCACATTCCTTTAGCTGGTTCAGGTTTCTTTTGCTCCTTTTCTTTCCCTTTTCCCTTAGCCTTCTTAGATTTCTTCTTTTCAGAAGACACCTTGGGCCTCTTCCTTTTATTGGAAGAATTCACCATCAAGACATGGTTCTTCTTGGATGAGAAGTGACCTTCTGCAGTTTTCAGCAGGTTAAGCAGCTCAGGCAAGCTGACATCTAGCTTATTCATGTGAAAATTAACCACAAACTGCGAGAAGGTCTCAGGGAGTGACTGCAAGACCAAGTCTTGACTCAACTCCCCATCCATGACGAACCCAAGCTGTCCAAGGCGTTCAATCAAATTGATTACCTTCAGAACATGAGTCTCGACGGCAGTGCCCTCGGTCATCCGAGATCGGAAGAGCTCCTTAGATATCTCATATCTAGCAGTCCTACTCTGTTCACCATACAACTCCTTGAGGTAAAGCAGCATAGCAGGAGCATCCATTTTTTCGTGCTGACGCTAAAGCTCGTTATTCATGGATGCGAGCATGATGCATTAAGCCACAGATGCATCATCTTGCCACTTATTGAAAGTGGCAATCTCTTCCTCAGAGGCTGTTTCTAAAACAGATTCAGGGATAGTGGAATTTAGGACATAAGAAATCTTTTCAGCAGTGAGAACAATTCTCAGATTTCTTAGCCAGTCCTCATAATTCGGGCCGGTAAGCTTATTTGCATCAAGTATGCTTCGTAGTGAGATTAGTGATTTTGACATTTTTAAAATTCTGCATGTGAAAAGACAATATTTTAGCAAACATTCATTTTATTAACTTTGCATACCAAAATAAATTTAGGTCTTTATTTTAAATTGGTATATCCCACTATTTTCATCAAACTATATTACCCTCACTTATATAGTTCGACAACATCTAATTAAAGATTTGCTAGTGAGATTAAGGATCCCATTTCAAATGTATATAACCTTGTGGATAGCACAACAAGCGATATACAAATAAATAGGTAGACAACTCTTGTCAATTACATCACCATGTAACTCCTTTTATTTTGCCTCTTAAATCATAATGGTCATGTGTGCGCACATCCGAACTAAAATGATTTAAGTTAAGTCCAGCCTAGCACTTCCATAAATTCAAAAAGAAAAATTTTCGTCCTTGTGGATAGCACAACAAGACTAGATCGTTCAATTTTCTTGATAAGCATCAAATGTGATTAATTAACATCTTAAATATTCAATACTCGCCTTGTGGATAGCACAACAAACTCATATTAAATATTTAATACTCTATTAATTAATCATGCTAGAAGGCGACGTTCGATATTCTAAATATCATTTGAACGCTTCAGACTTAATATTATTTCTTTGAGGGGTTTGTTATTATTTGTCTCATCTTGTTAAGCGCGCATGCACATATATATATATAAAATACGCGTCATTTTATTAAACATGCGAATCATGTTTGCATAAAATATAATATATATAATATTTAGCATGCAATATAGAATACTATATTCTACCCGGATTGATTATGGACTTTTATTCTAGTTTGGTTCACTAGAGCCACCAAGTGAACCAAAAGGTCAAACCTTGGAGTGCAAGAATTTAAATTTAAATATAACTATTACATTTAAACCCGGGCTCCATACAAACGGGTCTTCACGCGCTCCTAACTCCTTGGTCTCTAATTTCTTCAAGATAATTCTAACTATTTCTATTACATTAAACTATTTAATTTAAATAGAAACCTTGATCAACAGTCAAGGGGAAGTACATAGGAGGGAGATAGAATTTTACATCAAGAAAAAAAAATTAGAGAAGACAAGGTACACAGACCCCATTTAATAAAACCCATACATTCAAGCATTCATCCAAAATAAAAAACAATCACATTGGTCATAGTCCATAATCAACCCCATTTATTATCATACACATCAACATATGCATCAATAAATATCCATTCATCTCATGAATAACAATGCGATTCCATATATGGATCGATGTTATTTAATGGACAAAAGTTTTGCTAAATTTTATTTTTGAAACAAAATAAACTCTTTTATTTTAATCAAAAATAAATCCAAATTAAACTCCTTTAATTTTAGCATTCTGAAATCATATTTCAGATAAAATAAACTTCTTTATTTTAAAACTTTATCAATTAAATAAACAGTTTACTTAATTAATTAAAATCAATTTTTCAGGGTCTGTCCAGGTACTGGCGCAGCTGCGCCAGTAATGAACTGGGCAGCTGCACAGCTGCGCAGGTAGCCTGAAGCAGCAGTTTTTGCAGACCGGCGCAGCTGCGCCAGTAATGAACTGGGCAGCTGCGCCGTTCGTCGCAAAAACTTGTAGAAAACGATTTTTGTCCAGAAAAACGATCCAATTCTCACATCAATTCATACATGGAATTACAAAATTGATAATTAGCACAAAGTTAGGCTCTGATACCACTGTTGGGTTTGTACGTAACGCAATCATGTAATCAAATCACATAAATAGGGCAGAAGCGCAAAAACTAGGTTTTTAAAAATTTATACAAACCCATAACTATGATCATGCTTTGTGCTAGTTATCAATAACAGAAAAGTGAGAACATGGAATTATACCTTTGAAGATCCAAGCTTCCTCATGTATAAGTTCTACTCCTTTGATTCCTCTGTAGTGGATCCTTCCCTTGATCAATGTCAGCCACCCAATTGTTTGGCCTCTAACGGTGATCCACCAAGGAAGATGAAGAACTCAAGAAGATGGGTTATTGGCTTAACCCTTGTTTCTATCTCTATAGAATATGTGTACTCCCAACTCTTGAAAAAATTCACGTACCTTATTTCTGATATAAGACTCTCTTATATAGATATTAGGTTAACCCTCCTAATCCAATTAGAATAGGGTTTTATTTAATTAATTAAATACTTTTAATTAATTTATATCCTAATCTTTATTAGGATTGAGAGAGAGTACTGATATTATATTAATTCCTAAACTCCTTTAGAATTAAAATAATAATAATAATAATATTAATAAGACTCCTCTTATTAATTTATATTTAATATTTCTAAAATATTAAATAATAAACATTAAGCTATTTAATTTATTCTATCACCATAGATTAAATTAATTATACTTAATGCATTATTACTATCATGCCATTTTTTTCTTAAATAATTCTTCTTCCTTTTATGGTGTGACCGTTTAGGTTCTCCATATTAAACCGGTTATGAATAAATCAATTAGAACAATTCTAATCTTATTTAAATAAATAAATTAAACTAATAATCTATTTAAATAAATAACATTTATTCTACAATAGGGATAAGCCTCCCTAGCGATCAACGACTTTCCAGATAATATAGATTTCAACATTAATCATAGAAGAACCTGTGAGTTAATAGTTACCGTACAATTCAATCCTTCCACCATACAATGTCCCAATTAAATATAAGATATGGATTTACTGTCAAGTCTTAATTTATTTAATCATATGTATTTCAATTAGAAAATGCACAACTCCAAATAATGCAAATTAGAAACCTCTTTCTAATTTCATTCTACCTTGGCCAAGGATTCCTGGGTTGTCATTTAACGAATCACATAGGACATATCTCCTCTTTTACTAGAGGTGGTAGATTCTTTATTGATCATTCATAATCTCCATATGTAACTCATTATACCCAAGCATACCCTATATATGCCTTAAAAGGCCTTAAGGAATTAGTCAAAGTATAATTTGTTACATACAAGATACTATGATGATCTCAAGTCCAAGGATCACTTGTACTACTATCACATTAGGAATTCCTATTGACAGGCGAGTAAAACTCCATTAGGTATTCCATAGCGAGTCACGTTCAGTGAACTTATTCTCCAATAAGCACCTACATATTTGCTTTAGTGTCTCCACACAAATGACCATGAGATCAGTCATCCTCATCCAATGAGCAAGCAACATATGTACCAATCTATCCGGATTTACTAATCCCCATTTTAGTAATCCCACAATTGGGAACTATTTTAGTTTTTAAGCTTTCTAAGAATTTAGATCTCATTATCATGATCTCATCATGATTCTAAAAGCATTGCTTAAAACTATGGGTTATTTACATATTATAAAAACAGCACCATGTAGATAATTATATGCCTTAAATGAATATTTTATTAATAAATAAATAAGATTGTTTACAAAGTATGTGCTTTATCATCATACATGATTGGCTTGTATGCACACTACTATCATTCTCTTTCTCCCTACCTGTTTAATTCTCCATTACCTATTTTCTATCATATTTCCCTCACCCTTGTTTAATTCTTATTAGTTTAAAATTTAGTTTAAAATTTTTTTAATGCTCGTAGATTTATGAAGCTCAGTGCCTTCATTTTTTTGGACTTAGGCATATGTGCATACATCTATTTTTGGGACTTAAAACGTTTGATGGACATATTTTCGATGCACTTACATATTGCATGTATTTTTGAGACGATAACTGCTATTTGGACATATTATTGGTAATGAGCTTATCGCTTATGTGCACATATAAGACTTTTTCGGGACTTAGCATATCTATGATTATCTTCCTTATTGTTTAATTTTCTCCCTTTATGTTTAGTCTCTGCTTAATAGTTAATAGTTAATGGTTATAGCAACATTTTGTTAGTAGGGATTTAATAAAATTTATGTGCTTTGGCAGGTAAAATGTGATGCCCAAAGCCAAACCCATGGTCAACTGCAATTGAGGAAATGCAAAGCAGAGTATTGAAGTTTCTGGAACTTGGCGCTCCCGCGCCAAGGCACCCATGACCACCCGAGCGTTCGCACTGACTATCAAACAAGCTGCTGGCACTTTACTCCCGGCTCAGCTGCTCCTCCAATGCACTAGTACCCTGCGCAGCTGAGCCGTCATTCGTTCTCCTGTCGAAATTTTTAAATTAAAACCGGCCCTTTCTTATTTCTTGAATACTCGGCATCCTGCATTCTAAAAACCTATCGAGCGGATATATATATCTCCCTCACTCGGCATCTCTCTCGTCTCATGCCCCAAAACCCATCAGCCCTAAATCTCCCCATCTCTTCATCTCTAAATCCCTACAGTTTATTCACCTGCATTCTCCATCTCTATTGAACCCCTCGCTGACCTTATTTCGTTCACTGCAACTGAAGCAAACAATGTTTTGGGTCTATTGTCCAAATCAGGGGGATATCAATAAGGAGTTATAGGTGTTCTAGGAAGTATAAAGTGTGTCTGCTCACCTCAATTCATCCCAATCTGTGTTGCAACTGAAAAGGAAAGGTCTAATTTTGAGTTTCTTGGGGGAGCACTCCAACTATTTGATTCCAGTCCTGATAAAGAAAGAGGCTGAGTGTTTGGCTGAATTTAGCAGTGGACAAAGTGAGAAGGGTTGTAGCAATGGGCAATTGAATTCTTTATTGAAATTGGGGTTTAAATTTCACTAAGTCTGCAGAAAAATTGGACAAAGTTTAGGAGGCATCATCTTTTGGCAGAATTTGGAACTTTGAAAGGGGGATTTCATTTTGTTCACTGAGATTGTGCAGAACGTATAAGGCAATTAGGGAGCATTCCTGCCGACTGATCAACATGGGGTGTGCATTTTGTACCGTTGCTTACTTCAGAGTTCAGAATTTGCAGGACCAATCAGCATGCCTAAGAGAATCAGAACCCCATCTCCTCCATCTCCTCCTCCGAGCAGTGATCGTGGCGCGAGTAGTTCCCATGAGGCTCTTGACGCCTTTAGATTTGTGGACTTGACTGCTCAGCGTTACTTCATAAATGTTTTGGATAAGAAGACTTGTGTGAAGGAGAGAGGGCTAAAATCGGGAAACAATGATGGGCTTATGAAGAGGCAGATAATAGAGCATGGATGGGCTTTAGTTGTGGCCACACCCCTACCGGCCCCTATTCCCCTAGGTTAAAGAATTCTACGCCAACGCCCACGAGGCACAAAATGGGATATCATACGTGCGAAGGGAAGCAAGTGTTGTACACAAAAGAGGCAATAAATGATAGTTTTCATAAGGACACTCTTCCTTCTGGCCCGACAAATTGGGCAGAGTCTCAGCGGATGGGGATTGACTTGGACCTCCTAATCACAGAGCTATGCAGGCCAGGCACGCAATGGAAAATTTATACGGGCACCGGCAGAAAGGTCAGCTTTCCACAGACAGCCCTGAGTCGCTATGCGAAGGCATGGTATAGCATCATCTGTGCTAGTATTCTCCCCTCCAGCCATCATGCCGACGTCACCACTGATAGAGCTACACTTCTATACGGCATTATCAAGAACAAGCGGATTGACATTGGACACATCATCAATCAATCCATGCTGCGGTTTATGAGAGGAAGCACTTCAGGGGGGATTCCGTATGCTTCAGTGATTACACGCTTATGCTTAGCGGCTGGAGCAATGTGGGAGGACGAGGCTCTACTGGATCCGATGGGGGATATTGACCAAAAGGCCATTAAGCAGTACACAATCTGGGAGGGCGCAGTGTCTCATCCTCGAGGACTGGGGTTTGTACGAGGTGATGATTCTGATGATGATGAGGAGGTCGATGAGGAAGATGAAGAAGGCGAGCAAGAGCAAGAGGCAGGGCCAACTCCCGCACAGTATGCTATGCAGCAGAGGGAGATCAGGCAGCTGAGGAGACGAATTGATACCACGTACACAGACTTCCAGACCTATACATCCAGTTTTTCCCAGGCTTTATCTCAGGCATTCGGGCAGTTGGGCATACATGCAGAGTTTCCTATATTTGGCACCGGCAGTCAGTACCCTCCTCCAGGCACACCACCAGAGCAGATTGAGGAGGAGGAGGACGATGAGTCCGAGTAGGGGAGTTCCCTTTTTACCCTTTTACCTTCAATGCGGACATTGAATACTTTAAGTTTGGGGGTATTAGGGGGTTTATTTGCATGTAGTTTAATGCATATCACATTGCATTTTGTTTAGTTCATTTAGTGCTTGTAGTTCGTTATTTTGTTAGTGATCATGGCGCGGGTAGTTCCCATGAGGCTCTTGACGCCTTTAGATTTGTGGACTTGGCTGCTCAGCGTTACTTTATAAATGTTTTAGATAAGAAGACTTGTGTGAAAGAGAGAGGGCTAAAATCGGGAAACAATGATGGGCTTATGAAAAGGCAGATAATAGAGCATGGATGGGCTTTAGTTGTGGCCACACCCCTACCGGCCCCGATTCCCCTGGTTAAAGAATTATACACCAACGCCCACGAGGCACAAAATGGGATATCGTACGTGCAAGGGAAGTAAATGTTGTACACAAAAGAGGCGATAAATGATATTTTTTGTAAGGACACTCTTCCTTCTGGCCTGACAAATTGGGCAGAGTCTCAACGGATGGGGACTGACTTGGACCTCCTAATCACAGAGCTATGCAGGCCAGGCACGCAATGGAAAACTTATGCGGGCACCGGCAGAAAGGTCAGCTTTCCACAAATAGCCCTAAGTTGCTATGCGAAGGTGTGGTATAGCTTCATATGTGCTAGTATTCTCCCCTCCAGCCATCATGCCGACATCACCACTGACAGAGCTACCCTTCTGTATGGTATTATCAAGAACAAGCGGATTGACATTGGACACATCATCAATAAATCCATGCTGCGGTTTATGAGAGGAAGCACTTCAGGGGGGATTCTGCATGCTTCAGTGATTACACGCTTATGCTTAGCGGCTAGAGTAATGTGGGAGGACGAGGCTCTACTAGATCCGATGGGGGATATTGACCACAAGGCCATTAAGCAGTACATTATCTGGGAGGGCGCAGTGTCTCATCCTCGAGGATTGGGGTTTGTACGAGGTGATGATTCTGATGATGATGAGGAGGTCGATGAGGAAGATGAAGAAGGCGAGCAAGAGCAAGAGGCAGGGCCAACTCCCGCACAGTATGCTATGCAGCAGAGGGAGATCAGGCAGCTGAGGAGACGGATGGATACCACGTACACAGACTTCCAGACCTATACATCCGATTTTTCCCAAGCTTTATCTCAGGCATTCGGGCAGTTGGGCATACATGCAGAGTTTCCTATATTTGGCACCGGCAGTCAGTACCTTCCTCCAGGCACACCACCAGAGCAGGTTGAGGAGGAGGAAGACGACGAGTCCGAGTAGAGGAGTTCCCTTTTTACCCTTTTACCTTCAATGCGGACATTGAATACTTTAAGTTTGGGGGTATTAGGGGGTTTAATTGCATGTAGTTTAATGCATATCACATTGCATTTTGTTTAGTTCATTTAGTGCTTGTAGTTCGTTATTTTATTAGTGATCATGGCGCGGGTAGTTCCCATGAGGCTCTTAACACCTTTAGATTTGTGGACTTGACTGCTCAACGTTACTTCATAAATATTTTAGATACGAAGACTTATGTGAAGGAGAGAGGGCTAAAATCAGGAAACAATGATGGGCTTATGAAGTGGCAGATAATAAAGCATGGATGGGCTTTAGTTGTGGCCACACCCTTACCAGGCCCCGATTCCCTTGGTTAAAGAATTCTACGCCAACACCCACGAAGCACAAAATGGGATATCGTACGTGCGAGGGAAGCAAGTGTTGTACACAAAAGAGGCGATAAATGATATTTTTCACAAGGACACTCTTCCTTCTGGCCCGACAAATTGCGCAGATCTCAGTGGATGGGGACTGACTTGGACCTCCTAATCACAGAGCTATGCAGGCCAGGCACGTAATGGAAAACTTATGCGGGCACCGGCAGAAAGGTCAGCTTTACACAAACAGCCCTGAGTCGCTATGCGAAGGCGTGGTATAGCTTCATATGAGCTAGTATTCTCCCCTTCAGCCATCATGCCGACATCACCACTGACAGAGCTACCCTTCTGTACGACATTATCAAGAACAAGCGGATTGACATTGGACACATCATCAATCAATCCATGTTGCGGTTTATAAGAGGAAGCACTTTAGGGGGGATTCCGCATGCTTCAGTGATTACACGTTTATGCTTAGCGGCAGGAGTAATGTGGGAGAACAGGCTCTACTGGATCCGATGGGGGATATTGACCACAAGGCCATTAAGCAGTACACTATCTGGGAGGGCGCAGTGTCTTATCCTCGAGGACTGGGGTTCGTACGAGGTGATAATTATGATGATGATGAGGAGGTCAATGAGGAAGATGAAGAAGGCGAGCAAGAGCAGGTGGCAGGGCCAACTCCCGCACAGTATGCTATGCAGCAGAGGGAGATCAGGCAACTGAGGAGACAGATGGATACCACGTACACAGAATTCCAGACCTATACATCCGGTTTCTCCCAGGCTTTATCTCAGGCATTCGGGCAGTTGGGCATACATGCAGAGTTTTCTATATTTGGCACCGGCAGTCAGTACCCTCCTCTAGGCACACCACCAGAGCAGATTGAGGAGGAGGAGGACGATGAGTCCGAGTAGGGGAGTTCCCTTTTTACCCTTTTACCTCCAATGCGGACATTGAACACTTTAAGTTTGGGGGTATTAGGGGGTTTATTTGCATGTAGTTTAATGTATATCACATTGCATTTTGTTTAGTTCATTTAGTGCTTGTAGTTCGTATTTTGTTAGTGATCATGGCGCGGGTAGTTCCCATGAGTTTCTTGATGCCTTTAGATTTGTGGACTTGACTGCTCAGCGTTACTTCTTAAATGTTTTGGATAAGAAGACTTGTGTGAAGGAGAGAAGGCTAAAATCGGGAAACAATGATGGGCTTATGAAGTTGCAGATAATAGAGCATGGATGGACTTTAGTTGTGGCCACACCCTTATCGGCCCCGATTCCCCTAGTTAAAGAATTCTACACCAACGCCCACGAGGCACAAAATGGGATATCGTACGTGCGAGGGAAGCAAGTGTTGTACACAAAAGAGGCGATAAATGATATTTTTCATAAGGACAATCTTCCTTCTGGCTGGACAAATTGGACAGAGTCTCAGCGGATGGGGACTGACTTGGACCTCCTAATCACAGAGCTATGCAGGCCAGGCACGCAATGGAAAACTTATACGGGCACCGACAGAAAGGTCAGCTTTCCACAGACAGCCCTGAGTTACTATGCGAAGGCGTGGTATAGCTTCATATGTGCTAGTATGCTCCCCTCCAGCCATCATGCCGACGTCACCATTGACAGAGCTACCCTTCTGTAAGGAATTATCAAGAACAAGCGGATTGACATTGGACACATCATCAATCAATCCATGCTACGGTTTATGAGATGAAGCACTTCAGGGGGGATTCTGCATGCTTCAGTGATTACACGTTTATGCTTAGTGGCTAGAGTAATGTGGTAGGACGAGGCTCTACTGGATCCAATGGGGGATATTGACCACAAGGCCATTAAGCAGTACACAATCTGGGAGGGCGCAGTGTCTCATCCTCTAGGACTGGGGTTTGTACGAGGTGATGATTCTGATGATGATGAGGAGGTCGATGAGGAAGATGAAGAAGGTGAGCAAGAGCAGGAGGCAGGGCCAACTCCCGCACAGTATGCTATGCAGCAAAGGGAGATCAGGCAGCTGAGGAGACGGATGGATACCACGTACACAGACTTCCAGACCTATACATCCGATTTTTCCCAGGCTTTATCTCAGGCATTCGGGCAGTTGGGCATACATGCAGAGTTTCCTATATTTGGCACCGGCAGTCAGTACCCTCCTCCAGGCACACCTCCAGAGCAGATTGAGGAGGAGGAGGATGACGAGTCCGAGTAGAGGAGTTCCCTTTTTACCCTTTTACCTTCAATGCGGACATTGAATACTTTAAGTTTGGGGGTATTAGAGGGTTTATTTGCATGTAGTTTAATGCATATCACATTGCATTTTGTTTAGTTCATTTAGTGCTTGTAGTTCGTTATTTTATTAGTGATTATGGCGCGGGTAGTTCCCATGAGGCTCTTGACACCTTTAGATTTGTGGACTTGACTGCTCAGCATTACTTCATAAATATTTTAGGTAAGAAGACTTGTGTGAAGGAGAGAGGGCTAAAATCGGGAAACAATGATGGGCTTATAAAGAGGCAGATAATAGAGCATGGATGGGCTGTAGTTGTGGCCACACCCCTACCGGCCCTGATTCCCTTGGTTAAAGAATTCTACGCCAACGCCCACGAGGCACAAAATGGGATATCGTACGTGCGAGGGAAGCAAGTGTTGTACACAAAAGAGGCGATAAATGATATTTTTCATAAGGACACTCTTCCTTCTGGCCCGACAAATTGGGCAGAGTCTCAGCGGATGGGGACTGACTTGGACCTCCTAATCATAGTGCTATGCAGGCCAGGCACGCAATGGAAAACTTATGCGGGCACCGGCAGAAAGGTCAGCTTTACACAAACAGCCCTGAGTCGCTATGCAAAGGCGTGGTATAGCTTCATATTAACTAGTATTCTCCCCTCCAGCCATCATGCCAACTTCACCACTGACAGAGCTACCCTTCTGTATGACATTATCAAGAACAAGCGGATTGACATTGGACACATCATCAATCAATCCATGCTGCGGTTTATGAGAGGAAGCACTTCAGGGGGGATTTCGCATGCTTCAGTGATTACACGTTTATACTTAGCGATAGGAGTAATGTGGGAGGACGACGCTCTACTGGATCCGATGGGGGATATTGACCACAAGGCCATTAAGCAGTACACTATCTGGGAGGGCACAGTGTCTTATCCTCGAAGACTGGGGTTCATACGAGGTGATAATTCTGATGATGATGAGGAGGTCGATGAGGAAGATGAAGAAGGCGAGCAAGAGCAGGCGGCAGGGCCAACTCCCGCACAGTATGCTATGCAGCAGAGGGAGATCAGGCAGCTGAAGAGACAGATGGATACCACGTACACAGACTTCCAGACCTATACATCCGGTTTCTCCCAGGCTTTATATCAGGCATTCGGGCAGTTGGGCATACATGCAGAGTTTCCTATATTTGGCACCGGCAGTCAGTACCCTCCTCCAGGCACACCACCAGAGCAGATTGAGGAAGAGGAGGACGACGAGTCCTGTGACACCCCCAAATTTTAGGACCGCCACTTGGTCTCTCGAATTCGGTTCATCACGTGCTCATGGTAATACATCACAATAATAATAACTAAACAACACACATCACAGCGAAAAATCTATTCTAGAATAATTTACAATGATTTATTATAATTATTCCTCCAAGTCTCGCAACCTACAGTACTTAATAGATTACATAATAATATCAATTAACGACTTATTACATAACCTAACTTAAGCTTAAATATAATCAAAACCAGTCTTACTACATCATCTTAATACAACAATAAAATATTTAAAAACATAAAAGAGACAAGCTAGTTGGTAGCCTTGCCCTTGCCCTTATCAACGCCCGAAGGTTCGCCCTGCTCTACCTTAACTGAAATAGTTTAGGGAAAGCAAAAATGAGCACAAATTGCCCAGCAAGTAATATACAATAAGGGTAAGTGATATAATCCTTAATTTTCGAAAGGGTATAACAAAGTTTGATAGTTCAAGGATAATAAGAATATTAACAGTTTTCAATAATAGTCGCTAAGGATAGAATAATATCAATGTGATTCAATAACAAATCAATTCAAGATTTCAAGATAACTGAATACTGAGCAGTCGCTAAGGACTATGAACTTCCACAGGAATTGACAGTAATAAACTGAAAATCCAACAAAACAAGTACAACAGGTGATCAGCCTAAAGTACCCTATGTTATGCATAACACTCAATCATACTAATATGCGGGCGTCGGTTCTCCGACAGTTATAGTTTGTTCTTCTCAGTCAAATATAAGATCCCGCACCAATCAATTGGTTTTTGGTCGCTTTTCAATAATATAAGTCTAGCCAAATCAAATGGCATAGACACTTTCACAATATTCAAGAACAATACTAAGTTCAACATGAATAATAGCTTTAATGAAATAAGAGTTCAAGTATGCTAATTCAATTCAACGATTAAGTAGAAAACTAGTTCGTAATATACAAAGATAGAATACTTGCATCTAAAGAGATAAGGTTTAGATACTCGCTTACGATATCCGTTGAATAAAGTAATGCAAGGGTTTAGGATACTTGCCTTATGCGTAGTTTACTCACGTAAAGCTAGCCAACACTTTGGAATCCTATTTATAATGTATTACATGTATAGGATTTTCATTAGTTAACACATCCGTTACACAAACTTATTACTCAATATACATATATGTTACTATCTTAGTCACATGTCATACTTATACTCATTCGATTATAAGTTATCACGAATTAAGTACATAGTTATAACATAACTGATACTATAGCAACTCATCATGCTCAAGTGGTTATGATCCTTTGACCCATTATATAAGTGAAACATTATCTTATTACTTAATCATCACATATATACACATATCAGTAGGGTGTAAACCATTTCTAGCAGTTTTGAACAACAATTTACACTAACTGACATGACCAGAACAAGTAGATTTCAACAATTTAGATTCCAGACCGACGCAGCTGCGCCATAGCTAAGCCTAGGGCCAGCGCAGCTGCGCAACCCTCTAGCCAAGCCAAGGCTGAGCTGTGCCTTATGATTTCTGTCCGGTCATGCAAGCCAACAACACCACATAGCATATAAACATATTAAAAGATACTTTTATGTTTGTACAACCTTTCCTCGTTTCAAATATATGTGATAAAGATTCTAAGTCAATACTTTCAATAACTTAAAGCCATTCAAGGTCATGAAACCACGAAGCTATCATACTTGTCATGTACACACATAAGGTGGTCGTGTAACGTGTTCTAGGCATGTTCATGAATATCTTTACCACATACATATTACTAGCATTGCTATTGGTTTTGAAATCATGCTTCATTTAGTCTTTATGGCACCTAGCATGGTGTGTACACACGTGTTTGTATGACACATTAGTGAGGTTAAAAACATTATCCAACATGTTCATAATGATCAGAATCTAGACTTCGATATAACATGTCAAGATTTAGGTTCAAAACTTATACTTTCACTAGTAAAGTTCATTTAATGCAATCCACGTGCTCATGATACCTTATGAAACATGTATACATCTATTAACATGCTTTTCATGCTTTCCTAGATCATAATAATATGCTTGCAAGGTCAAGATACCGTATAAGTCAGAACATTGATATCATACACACATGTCAAAGTCTTGTATTAAAGTTCTAAGTTTGTTTTGGAAAACTATACTTTTCATCAACCATGAACATAAGCGTAATAGAACATGATCATTTTAGGTCTACGTATCTATACATGTAAGTTAGTCATGCTAGCATGCTTCATGTACGTCAATGCAAGAACTATCATATAGCAGGAAGCAAGCAGAAACTCAAAACTTGCAGCAGGGGACCTGCGCAGCTGCGCTGCACCGCAGTGTAATGCCGGCGCAGCTGCGCCGCGTCCGGTTCAGTTCAAGAACAGCCTGCGTCGGCAGACTTCCAGGCCAAATGCCAAATTACTTCACGAATTTGATTATAATCAACTACATTATAATTTAAACATATATATAAGTTCACATAACAACTAAATAAGTGCTCTACAATTCAATTGCAATCCAATTTTGCATAATCAAGAATTTAAGCAATTGCAGTAACAGAAACAGGAAATGAAAATGAAGAACAAGGAGAGGAATTATACCTCTGTTAGTTTGTGAATTGAACTTGCTGCTATACTACTACTTACAATGCTGCTATACTATCAATGTATTCTCTCAACTCAACACTTATGCAAACTCACAGCAAATGAAATTGAAGGAGAAGGGGCCATATAAATAGCAAAGCCAAGACCCAGACAATGTAATTGTACAACAAATTAAACCAACGAGATTTGTGAATTGCATGGGGGTTAAAGAGTAGTAGGTAAATGGTAGTTGGATTCATCATGAATCCCATTCCCTCCATAATCATGAGCTATGCAATGCTGAGTTTGAGGAAGAAATAGGGAGTAGGCTAGCTTGAGTTGTTCACGTGTATAAGGATTGTGTTTGTCAGCATGGGCCAAGCTTCTAAGTATCCAGCATTTTGCAACATGAAGTGTATTAACACTAAGGCCATATATACATATATCATACACTTAGGCTATTACATATACATTCATACTATATATTTAGATTATAATTATCATTATAATGTAAGTCACATGCTTAATATTTCAAAGTAGTAGATGTGATATGGCAATGTAACATACATATCATCCATGTACATTTATTAATACCGGATATAATCACATCACATTATTTCCTTTATTAAATTTTATTATTCCATTATATATATAAATATTCATCAATTATTATTTATATTTATGATACAATATTTTAATGTATACTTACATACATATTGTCACATAGGCTATTAATCAAGTAGCTCATATAGTTTAATAAGCCTTACCATATAATAGTGTCATATTACACTTCACATAATACATAGTTAGCTAATGTATGTTACACATTTAATTCGCATGCTTGCACATAACAATGAATATAATCTTATTATATTAATAACTTACTTATTTATTTTATTATTCATAATATCAAATAAATAAATTATTCATTTCATTGATTAATTAATAATAATATTAATTAATCCATTCCTCACTGATTATTAATTTCCATAATAATCGATTAACACTTATATGATTAAATATCACATTAAATGAATATAAATCTTATTATAATATAAACACATTGCTTATTGTTATTATTATATTTCTTGCAATAATAATAATCACATATTATTAATTAATCACCATTAATATTCTATAACAATTATTCTACGATGACAATTAATTAATATTCTACGATTAACAATTAATATAGATTAATTGTTCGCTTAAATTAATATAAGCAATCTTATATTACGTCATTGTGCCACACAAGGCTATCAATGAGTTTATCGCAAACTCCATCACTTTCTCAATTATTATAATTATTCAATTTTATATATAATTGAATTAATTATTCTCATAACACAAAATCATTTATATTTCAAATAAATTCTCATATCCATTAATATATTTATTTAATAATATTAGGAAATTCTCGGGTATTACAAGTCCGAGTAGGGGAGTTCCCTTTTTACCCTTTTACCTCCAATGCAGACATTGAACACTTTAAGTTTGGGGGTATTAGGTGGTTTATTTGCATGTAGTTTAATGCATATCACATTGCATTTTGTTTAGTTCATTTAGTGCTTGTAGTTCGTATTTTGTTAGTGATCATGGCGCGGGTAGTTCCCATGAGGTTCTTGACGCCTTTAGATTTGTGGACTTGACTGCTCAGCGTTACTTCTTAAATGTTTTGGATAAGAAGACTTGTGTGAAGGAGAGAGGGCTAAAACCGGGAAACAATGATGGGCTTATGAAGATGCAGATAATAGAGCATGGATGGACTTTAGTTGTGGCCACACCCTTATCGGCCCGATTCCCCTAGTTAAAGAATTCTACACCAACGCCCACGAGGCACAAAATGGGATATCGTACGTGCGAGGGAAGCAAGTGTTGTACATAAAAGAGGCGAATAAATGATATTTTTCATAAGGACACTCTTCTTTCTGGCCCGACAAATTGGACAGAGTCTTAGCGGATGGGGACTGACTTGGACCTCCTAATCACAGAGCTATGCAGGTCAGGCACGCAATGGAAAACTTATACGGGCACCAGCAGAAAGGTCAGCTTTCCAAAGATAGCCCTGAGTTGCTATGCGAAGGCGTGGTATAGCTTCATATGTGCTAGTATTCTCCCCTCCAGCCATCATGCTGATGTCACCACTGACAGAGCTACCCTTCTGTACGGCATTATCAAGAACAAGCGGATTGACATTGGACACATCATCAATCAATCCATGCTACGGTTTATGAGAGGAAGCACTTCAGGGGGGATTCCGCATGCTTCAGTGATTACACGCTTATGCTTAGCAGCTGGAGTAATGTGGGAGGACGAGGCTCTACTGGATCCAATGGGGGATATTGACCACAAGGCCATTAAGCAGTACACTATCTGGGAGGGCGCAGTGTCTCATCCTCGAGGACTGGGGTTTGTACGAGGTGATGATTCTGATGATGATGAGGAGGTCGATGAGGAAGATGAAGAAGGCGAGCAAGAGCAGGCGGTAGGGCCAACTCCCGCACAGTATGCTATGCAGCAGAGGGAGATCAGGCAGCTGAGGAGACGGATGGATACCACGTACACAGACATCCAGACCTATACATCCGGTTTCTCCCAGGCTTTATCTCAGGCATTCGGGCAGTTGGGCATACATGCAGAGTTTCCTACATTTGGCACCGATAGTCAGTACCCTCCTCCAGGCACACCACCAGAGCAGATTGAGGAGGAGGACGACGACGAGCCCGAGTAGGGGAGTTCCCTTTTTACCCTTTTACCTTCAATGCGGACATTGAACACTTTAAGTTTGGCGGTATTAGGGGGTTTGTTTGCATGTAGTTTAATGCATATCACATTGCATTTTGTTTAGTTCATTTAGTGCTTGTAGTTCGTATTTTGTTAAAAATTATCAAAAGTGTCAAAAATTTTGTTTTGTTTTAGTTAGCTGTGTTAGGACATGTTTCATGACATATTGCATAAATCTAGGTTGAAGTTGGTTTGTGAGTTAGTGGCCTATGATGAAAACTAAAATTTCTTAATTTTCAAACTGATTTGAGACTTAAGCTTAATTTCATTGTCATATATGTAAATCCTTATCTGTCAGATACTGTGTAACTAGTATGCACGATAGAGTTACCAACATGACATGCTAAGTTTAAATGTTCACATACTTGTCTTCTGGTGGGAAATTTGTGCTTTAAAGAAAGAGTTAGTGATCATATGATAATAACTAAGATTGTTAAAAGCTTATGTTTGGGGGAAAACAGGGGGTTATGCATGCTATGTGGGGAGATGGAGCGTAAGACGCACTCCCCTATAAAAAAGAAAAAGAAAACAAAACAAAATGAAAAGATTAAGAAAAAGAAAAAAATAGAATAAACACTTTGACTACGTAGAATCTTGTGGCCTTTTATATTCGAGCAAGTAAGCCCTCGGGGTGTCTCTACACCCAGCGCCCTAAGACCGTCTGGTCTGGGAGTCGTTAGGTCGAAAGCTCGCTACATGGATATCATTGAAAAGCCTAAGAGGACTAGGCATTGCACAGTCAATTGTGTACACGGGAAAATGCGAATGCGCCCTCGTGAGTAAATAAAAAGAATAATAAACCTCCCCTGTTGACTCTTAACTTAAGTAATACATGGTTATAGTTAAAAATTATCTGATTTGCTATTTTTCTTGAATTAAAATTGGGTTTTCCCCCTAAAAAGCATAATATGTGATTCATTTGTTCAGAGCATGTTTAATGGTTGCTAGGCACACAACGCACAATACATCAGTGCTGACAGATCTGGATTTGCAAAGTTATACTTTTGATCTTGTCTTGGGTTGCTTATCTGTTTGATTGGTTGTAGTTTTTCTGAGGCAGTGCACTTGAATATCTATTCTGACATAGACCTGGATTCACTTTCATGCTAGTGTAGGTTGCATACATTCTAGTTATTTGCATTGCATCTGTGTTTTGTTTTGTTTGTGTTACTTGAGGGCAAGCAACTTTTAAGTTTGGGGGTATTTGATAAGTTATTTTATAACCACTTATTTAGATATCAACTCACTTCTATTGATGCTTAAACTCATGTATTATTATAGCTTTTCATGTATTTTTACTTTCTTTTGCAGATTTATATTTAGGAACTCTCCGGGTGCATTTTGAGCTTAAAAGGATGAAAAGGTGCTAAAAAAGGGACAACACTTAAAGAGTAAAGCTGTGGCATGAGGATGGACAGAGCAAAGAGGGAATCAAGGTCATGGCAGTGGATAATTGGCAGAAGAATGCATTATGAAGCTAGCATGGAAAGAAGTCAGAAAAGACCAACAGAGCCTGGCATCACAAAAGCAGCAGATTTCCAGCATTTCTCCCCTGCGCAGCTGCGCATGGTCAGGGAGCCGGCGCAGCTGCGCCGATCAAGCTTGTTCTGTTGACTTTGTTTTAGCCCAGCAGTTTCGATTTTTTTTGCTGGCAGACTCAGCTGATTGATATAAGGGCTATTTTGACTTGTATTTTCATTATCCTCCCGAAGGGAGCTTAGCCCTAATCTTCTTCTTCTATTTTCATTTTCTTTTACATTTCTTGTCTAGGAGTAGAATAGAAGTAAAGATTAGACTAGTTTATAGTAGTTAATGTTCTAGGATTTTATTAGACTTGTGGTTGAAACATTTGAAGAACATTAAGGATTCGTCTTTTGATCAAGAGGAATCAGATTTGCATTTCTTACCCTTATTTTCTCTTTGATTCATATTTGTGTTCTTATGATGTTTATTCAACATGTGGATGGTATGTTTGAGTTGTCTATGACTTAAAGTATATTTTGAGGTTCCAATGGAACTTAGTGAGTAGTCTATGTTGATTTCTCTTCCATGTTGGTTCTTATTGATTGTTATGTGATTGTCTACTGCGATATATGCTTTCATTGCTTAATTGAGTCATGACCAATTATTGTAATAACCCACATGGGATTAAAAGACAAAGTGTGGGTTTAGATCTGATCATAGTAGTGGGCGATTGTACGTTCACATGGCGTTGGATGTATGATTTGTGCTTAGGATAAACATATACCGAAGCGCCATCCGTAGTCAAATGAGAACTTGACCTAAAACCCTATTTATTTGTAAACACCATAGACATATAGGGGTTTAGATAATGTGGGTGTTCACGTGCGTTCTATCATCTGTGGATTGCACGTGATATGGATTAGGTGCATCGAGAGATGGCCTTCTCTCACTTTCGTGTTCTCGGCTAGCACACTTAACGATTAATTTGACCTAATTGAAAGTGAAATGACTTAGATGAATCATTAGGGGAAATTGGAATCCCATGCCTTCATTATCTAATTTTGCCCTAGGATTAATTAGTTTAAGCTTAATTCCTTGTCTAGTTAACTTAGTTTAAGTTTAATCTCTTTACCGCTCGTTTAAATAAGACTGAAATGATTACGTGCTAGTGGTTTGGCGAATGTTTATCTATTAATTCCTCGTGGGAATGATATCTGTACTTACACTTTATTACTCGTTGGCCCCGTATACTTGCGCGTTAATTGTGTCATCTAAATCAGACCAATAATAACTATCTAACAACTCACAATACTCTCAACTCAACACTAAAGCGAAATTCTCAGCAAGTGAAATTTGTGAAGAGGGGAGCTACATTTATAGGAAAACCAATTTCCAAACAATGCCTTCCTCCATTGAATCAAACTAACGAGAATATGAATTGTATGAAGGTTATGGAGTGGTAGGTAATTAGTTGGTGAATCAAATCATTATTCCCACTCCCTCATTAATCATAAGCTAGAATTTGCTGAGTTTGAGGAAATAAGGAAATGGACTAGCTTGGAGTTTTCACGTGAGAAGAGATAGTGACTCTCAATATGGAACAAAGCACAATACTCAGCATTTGGGAATGAACTACATGCTACACTTGTGTTATAATACACATACTATATACATAAGTTATATATTTCATATGTATACAATATATGTTTGGGTTATAAGTTAGTGTCACGATGTAATTTCATGAAATGAGAAATATTACAATGTAAATACTTCAATGTAGTAGATTTACTTTGCACATATATAATCCATGTACATTTTATCTTACCGGTATAATTTGATCGGATACTATCACATTATCTCATCTCCTTTATTATTAAATTCTATCAATCAATTTTTTACAACATATTCATGATGTACTTATTTTAATGTCCACACACTCACATTGTTACATAGGCATTATTCAAGTAGTTTTCACAACTCAATAATTTTACTATATAGTTTATGTATAATTGTATAGTCACATTGCACTACACTTCATATAATATATAGGTAACTACTATACCTTATACATTTAATTATCGCACGCTTGCACATAGCAATTAATTAATTACTTATCTTATCAATTAATTAATAATAATATTAATTAATCCATCCCTCATCAATCAATGTAATTATTAATCTCCATAACATTTATATGATTAATTATCACATTTAAATAAATATAAATCTTATTATATTTATAAACAAGTTGCTTATTATTATTCTATCATTTGCAACAATAATAATCAACACATCATCAATTAATCATCATTAATATTCTATTTCTCATAATAGCAATAAATAACAATTAATATTGATTAATTGTTCATGTAGTAATTTCTTTATTAATTACCCTTATCAATTATTATTTCTCATCACTGTGCCACACAAGGCATTCAACGAGCTTATCGCAAACTCCATATATTCTCAATTATTATAATTATTCGATTTAATATAATTGAGTTAACTCATCACATAACACAAAATCATTTATATCCAAATAAATTCTCATTCCCATTAATATATTCATTTAATAATATATAGAAATTCTCGGGTATTATAAGAACACAAGGTCTGGGCGGCGCTGCAGCGCCGGCCCACAGCCTCAGAAAAATGTTTTAAAAGTTGATTTTCACAAGCTCGTAACACGATCGTTATAACTCGGAATTGGCTCATTCCAATGCCAATAGTTCATATATTCCATGTTCTGTGATTTCATCCAGTCAAAATTCATTTCTGAATCCATTGGCGAGAAATTCACCGATTAGTCCATTTTTATGCGTTCGTGAACGTTCGACACTCAATTCTCCGTTTTAAGTCCGAATTAGTTCATTCTTGCTCCCGCAAGTCTTATTTACCTAACTACACATTACGCCATCGAAAACCAAGGTTTCTGAATCAAACAGCTACTTTTGACTTCTATTCCGACAAAATTCACGATTTTGACACTTAACGTCTAATTGCGTAACTTTCGCCGAATCTTCGTTATTCAATATTTTTACATCGAACCAAATGGAATCAATCCATTGGTCATTCATTAGTGATTCTAACCATTATAAATTTCTATTTTAATGGTTTCATATATTTATCATGCAAACTCTCAAGAATTTGATAAGTTCTTTATTGAGTTCTTAATCAATTAATAAGATTTTACTTATTCATGGCTTATTTGTATTTTAAGTCCACTACTAGGCCAACCTTATCACTTCTTATCAATCATGCTCCACCAATTCACTTCTCTATCAATTATGTATTGAAGGAAGTTAAAATTTAAGGTTTGAATGGTATACCTCTTGTGTTCTTGAGTACTTGGTTGATTGATAACAAGATTAGTGAACTTCTTGCTCCTTGTTTACTTGATTCTTATCAATGGAATAAGCTAGCTTCTCTTTCTCTCTCTCTCTCTCTCTCTCTCTCTCTCTCTCTCTCTCTCTCTCTCTCTCTCTCTCTCTCTCTCTCTCTCTCTCTCTCTCTCTCTCTCTCTCTCTCAATATGTTATCAACTTGTTAAACCAACAAATGAACACCCAAGCCCCTTATTTATAGACTTTGCAAGGCTTAGGGCAATTTGGTCATTAGAACCAAACCTCTATAGCCATGTGAAGCCCATATGCTAGCATTTGCTAGCACATACACCCCCATATGTCCACATATGTCCTCACATTTGCTCATGGGTTGCCCCATGGGTTTAACCCACCCGTTTACCTATCGGTTCGACCCACGAGTTTGGTTATTAAATTATTTCAAATTGAACGTATTTACTTCGTATAAAATTTATATTATACGTCGTATTTATTCCGTATAATAATAATTTATTATTATGCTTAACCATTTATTATTAGGTTTTAAACTTCCTAACCCTTAGGGTTTTAAGTCCTCACGCGAAAACTTCGTGAGCCATAAGTGGAATAATATTAGATATCTCATCCCTTCTTTAAATCTTATCATTATGCGTTTTTCAAAAATTCAAAAATAATTCCCGAGCAGAAACGGATGAATAGTGATTTTATGGAAAATTCTCGGAAATCTTTTATTTTCGTCTTGTAAATTCATATGATTTAATTATAGCACGTAGCCAGAATCCTAACCATATTCACATCTTCTAGGTCATAGAACGACCTTGAAATAGCTTACTCACTTTAATAAGCATTTATTATAATTTTATTCAATAAAATTTATTTACATAAACGTCCGATTTTCTCGGGTGTTACACTTGTAAAGTCAAAACCTTTAGGTTTGCAAACATACAAAACATCTCCTACTTTCACTATTCCCACCTCCTTACCAAACCTCCTTAACGATGCTTCCCCTAGAAGTTTCGTTGTTCTGTATTTCGGAATTCGTCCGACAATTCGAAAAATTGCAATTCTCGGAATCCAAATATTTTTGGATATTCCATCCTTACCGAATAACTTTTACGCGTTCTTCGAAACATTGAAAAACTAAAAAACTCTTTTTGATGTTTAGTGTTTTCCTTCACGTTTTCCCATAATGTAGTTAAACGATTGAAAAGTAAATAACAGTACTTTTTGTTATTTTTATTTCGTCCGATTTCTGCGCGTTTTTTGAGAAAAACTTTTATCGGCTAACTTAACTTTTCATGACATATTACCGTCAAATCTTTCGACGAAATGTCATTACGACATACCGAACTTTCAGAAAGGCCTAGGGTTTGAACCCTAGGTTTCGACGTGTGAATTGTGCATGTTTCGTCTTTTTCCTCAAAAATATTTTTGTTCCTGAAAATCTTTTATTTTCGTCTTGAAAATTCTTAATCGCTCAGTCTAGCTTATAGCCAGAATCTACCCAGCTTATGATCATCGTAAGTCATAGAATGAGCAATAAACATATAACACAGAATATAATTAATAAAAATATATTTTAATTACTAATTTTTGAAACTAAATTTCTGGACAATTCAATTTTTCGGGTTGTCACATATAACCACAGAATCAAGAATCATGCATTCTTTTAAAACTTTAATAATCGAACAAAGGTTATGAAGCAGCTCGAATAATAGGAACACGTTCTGATTCCTATCACTTTAAAACATTCATCACATTTACTTTGTCATACTTTTATTTTTCTACTCTTTCATATACATTCTGTCTGGCTAAAATCATTAGCACAGACTTAAAAATAACGGTTTATGAATAAACAGAACTTCTTAACATTGAACAGTTAAATCACAGAACAGTTCATTTAACAGAAACACCAAAGTGTTAAAAATATGGCACAAGGCCTCATACATACTAACACTATGTACAACTATCACACATTTGCACATATAGGTAAAACCTCCCAAGTTCAACATCAGGGAAAGTTTAAGAAACTAACATTCATATTAAAAATGAATAAAGTTAGGAAACTTGCCTTAGCGCTGCATACTGCTTACGTTATACCGTTCATCGAAATTCCTATATAACATATAAGGAATAACATATACCAATTAGTCAAATATATCTGACACATATTGGTTTAAACTTCTCTTAACTTCTTATGGTTCGTGTTCTTATAATTTAAGTCTACGCAACCAACTTTACTTTCATTCCTTCGGTTATTATGATATACGGAAATATCACTACCTTACGATTATTTTTTATGATAATATACATTCTTATCTTCTTCTCATACTACCTATACTTAGCACACCTTGAGTCTCTAAAAGTGTTAAATACAGTACGCTGAGTGGTTTCCCACAAACGACCAACAAACTAGTTCCCTGTCTCATCTACACTGTCTTTTACAACGAGTTAGATCGGTTGCTAGTTCGTATATACCTCCTCTCTCTGAAGGAATCGTTTAGCCAGATACTATAAATCAACCATTACAGACTACGATTGTACCACAACTCAAACTTAACTTATCCGAACCATTAAAACTATAATGTTCATTAAGTTAATTCTCATTTCATATCTTACAGCGTTCGATATATTTGCTCAGAACGTTATTCAAGTTATTATCAATAACTCGGCTTTCTAACGTTTACACGTTATTCATTACTCTTCATTCTTTACGTTCAAACCATACACGACGTGTATGCTAAGCACGTTTAACTTACGTGTACACTTAACACCTTCACGTCGTTTTAAGTGTTTTACGTTTACTGGTCTTTCTACGTTCATATCGTTCTCCTTTTACTTTCATTCAACCTTTACTTAAGGTTTTAATCTCTCTCACTCGTAATTCATTACATGAACATCACGTTCATCGTTCTCTCATAATGTCTAAGCCATACTGTGTGTCGTACGCTAAGACTGATCGTTCATCGCAATTATATTGCAGTTATAGCGTCCATACGATTTACACTTAACTTTTATTACGACATCATAACATCAAAATGTTATAAGTCACCCTCTTCATTCAACGTCCAACGAATTACAATCATAGCAATCCCACACGTTCATTTTAATGCGAACACGGTCCCCGGATATCGGTTACGTATTACACGTTCGTCGTTTTATAACCTTTATTCGACGTTTCATCGTCAAACTCAAGGTTTTAGTCATCATTCTAGCTATTTTTTTCATGAACATTTCATTCATGCTTGTCCCTTAATTACCATCCAAAAAGTTGGATAATAAAAAGCTCCAGTTGGAGAAAATTTCCCTAAGGGAGCTGCGGTGCCACTCTTAGGCTTAAAATCGGCGCTGCGGCGCCGGGTGGCAGTGCTTGGCCTCTTGGGTAGGCACTGAGGCGCCAATTCCTTAGGCTTGGGCGGGGCTGCGGTGCCAGCCCTGAGCCCTTGATTTTTTTTTTAGTTTTTCATTATAATTTCTTCCCGGGCTCATAAGGCGATCGTTATAACTCAGAATTGGCTCGTTCAAAAGCCATTAGCTCACATATCTTACGTACTTCGATTCTATCTAGACAGAATAAGTTTCTAAATCCATTAATGAGAAATCCACCATTTAAATTTTTATAACGCGTTCGTTAAACGTTCGTGAACGTTCATAGCTCGTTTCTTCGTTATAAGTCAGAATTCGTCCATTCTTGAGTCCACAACTCTTAAATACATAGTTCTAAGATATGCCATCGAAAACCAAGGTTTCTGAGTTAAATGTCGACTTTTGACTATTGTTTCGGGAATTCTACGATTTCGACGATTAACGTTTAATCCCGTAAATTTCGCTATAACTTCGCCACTTGAGATTTTTACGCCAAACCAAATGGAATCAATTCATTGATTATTCATCTATGATCCTAACCAACCATAAGAATCTAACTTACGATGGTTTTCAATTTGTCCATCAACAATGTACTTCTTACCACGTTCTTCCGGTTCATCGTTCGTTCTTCATGTTCTTCGTTTTTAATCGATATTATGATTATAATTTTACATTTTCTCTCATTTTAACGTTATAAGTTTGATAATTCATCCTTATAACATTGAGAGTTCATATAACTCAGCTGAATCGTCCATTAACATCAAGCAATTCATAGTTCCTATGAAAAGCTTTTAAGAAATTTATAACTAAGTTTTAATTCGTGTTTCTTCATTTCCTTACGATTTCAACCATATGAAATCTTCCTTAATATATCCTTTACTTCCATTAAACTATATGAATTCATATGAAAACCTAAAGAAAAATGGATTAAGGTTAGGTTTTAATTACCTTTCTTCCTTAATCTTTTTTCGTTGGACAAAGCTTGAATTTGCTAGCTTTTCCTTTTCCTTCTTCTCCCCATCCGAATTCTCTCTCTCTCTCTCTCTCTCTCAAGTTGTTGGTGAAATATTTCACCAACAAATGAGCTTAGGCTCTCCTTTTATAGATTTTCAAGGCTAGTAAAATAGTCATTTCACCCCAAAAACCACTATTCACACCTCCTCACTATTCCCACCTCCTCCACCAAGCTTCTCCTGGAAGCTTCGTGTTCCGTCTTTTGGAATTCGTCCGACAGTTTGAAAAACTGACTTTCTCATAATCCAAATATTTTTGGATATTCCGTCTTTCCTCTACCGAATAACTTTTACACGTTCTTCGAAATATCAAAAAACTAAAAAACACTTTTTGATGATTAGCATTTTCTGTCACGTTACCCCATAACATAGTTAAACGCATGAAAAGTACATAACAGTACTTTTCGTCATTTTTATTTCTTCTGATTTCTGCTCGTTTTTCGAAAAAAAACTTTTATCGGCTAACATAACTTTTTATGGCATATTATCGTCAAATCTTTCGACAGAATGTCATTACGACTATCCCAATCTTCTAGAGAGGCCTAGGGTATTCAAACCCTAACCCTTAGGGTTTCGTCGGGTGAATAGTGCTTATTTCGTCTTTTTCTCAAAAATATTTTTTTCCCAGAAATCTTTTATTTTCATCTTGAAAATTCTTACTCGTTCAGTCTAGCTCGTAGGCAGAATCATCCCGCTTTCTAATCATCCTACGTCATAGAACGATTAATAAACACATAACATAGAATATAATTAATAAAAATTCATTTTATTAATTAATAATTCTTTAAACTAAATTTTTGAACAATCCGATTTTTGGGTTGTCACATTCTTCCCTCCTTATAAAAATTTCATTTTCGAAATTTCCTAAAACCACATCCATACCCAGATGCTTTATCCTTACAACCTTCAACGAAGGTATAACCTTACTTCTTTATAGTTTTGTTGAAAAATCTCAACATACTATTGCAATTAGGTATTTTCCTAATTATTCCTTCTAATTATCTCTTCAGCATCCTTTTGCCCAAGGAACATTATCTGTTATAATCGCCAGGTGTTAAACATCATGACAACTATAATTCTAATCTCTCGGGATATCACATTCACCCCTTCTTCTATAAATTTCTTCCTCAAAATTATTAACATACTTTTCTTCTCAACTTCCCTTCCAAGAAGTTCCCATCTTCCCTCATTCAATAGTCTTCACAATTGATAAACTAATTATGAAGTTGAACGAATGACTGGGAATATAAAGATTCCTTTAAAACATTTTTCATTTTTGCTGAGGGGTCCTATAGTCCATAAACTCTGAACTTGATTTACTCGATATTTATCGCAAACCAATTCCTTGATCGGCCTGTTTACAATCACAAAAAAAGTAAACTACCTATTCCGATATATTAGGTCATCAACCTATTATACAACCCCAGATCGCTAGGTTTGTTCACCTCAGACTTATTCATTCAGATTCTGCACCAAAACAATTTAGTTTGGCATAACCTTTCAAAGAAAGCTTCATTTTCTTCTAAACATGACATACCATTTGTCTAGCCAAGTCAAATAGCTTAGACCATACTAATGAATTGGACATCAACTTGAAACATTGGTCTAGTCAAACCAACTAACATCGACTACTTCTTTAAATTCTTTCACCGTACTTCAAAACGTTTTATGACGTTATGATACCGTACTGTTTCACAGTACGTTGAGGACTTCGTCAGTTTATGACTTTGTCATTTTACATCATACCATAGCGGGTTGATGATCCAAAGATCACATCCGACACTAGGTTCAAATTCATTAATAACTCCATCCTTTTACCATCTATGCATCAAATGCACTGATGATATAAAACTCATTTTGATATTTCAAATCAATTTCTGTCTAGCCGATTAGCTTAGGCATACAAAGAATGTGACGCCCCCAAATTCGGGTCCCTAGAACCTCGGATCTAGTACGTTACAATACATCATTTCTATAACTATTGCAGAAGATATAAACATAAATTGTTTATACAATAACTTTTTACAACATAATCCCCAAGGTCTGTAACCTTAACTTAATACCTGCCTTCAATATCCTATACGACATACCATGTCATTTGCATTCAATACTTTTACAAGTTTAACCTGCATCCAAATCCAATTCTGGAGTTTGTCTTTGTCTTTGCCTGTAGCCGAAGTTTCGTCTTAATCTGAAAGTTTTATCATGTTATAGCAAGGGTGAGCAACAAGTTTGCCTAGCAAGTTTAAGTTCAAATGAAGATATATCATGATTGAAAAGAATAATAGGCTGACAAACTTTCAACAATATAATACTTGTGGAAGAATGTAAATCAATTTTCATAAATAAATGACCGAATCAATAATGATGAATGGCCAACAATGAACAATGAACAAATTTAACTGAACCTTAGGGTAATGAAGTTGATCAGCCTTTCATACCTGATGAACATATGCAACATGCACTAACTGAGAATCAATAATCAGTATAGATGTGAATAATTAACAATAATTATTCACGAACATGCTTTGAAATATAACTCAAAGTTGAGTCAGAGAAAACTTGCTCAATAAAAGACTATAGGAACTTGCTTAATTAAAAGTATAGTTCGAGAACTTGCCTGAACCGTCGATTACTATTACGCAATCTATTTTAGCTTCATCTGAAAGTCCTAATATTGATAATATCAATCTCTCAATTAGAATAATATCATCACATATACTACTGTTAATTACAATCATAATATAACTTAAACACATAAGCACATATCCCTAACAGTCACTAAAACACATAAGACCGGGTATCAAATCAATAGTTAGGGTTTCTTATCTGAATATTAAAGTTCTTAATATAACATTAGGGTTTGCCAATGTTATAGCTTATCTGATTCATACTTAACCCTTAACCACATATTGTACACCCATATAATTACAAAATTATATAAGTTTTTTATAATTTAGTAAACCGAATACCTAATCCAGCAACCTGGATTCAGACTAAATTTTAACTTAGTAAATTATTTTCCAATCCAGCAGACTGGATTCAACTGACCTCCAATCCAGCAAGCCTGGATTCAACTAACATCTAATCTAGCAACATGGATTCACTAATCCTTCAATCTAGCAATCTAGATTCACTAATTTTTCAATCCAGCATCCTGGATTCCCTTTTTTTAACCAAATCATCTTATTATTTTTTTATCTTTTGTCCACACATAAATACATGTATTTCATACACAAAAATAAATTTTCAAGAAATTTTTAATTTTCTTTAGTATTTTCCAAAAATCCATTTTTAGTTAATTCCTTAAGAAATTTGCTACCTCACGTTTAGCTCCAAAAATTCCCAACTCTTGGCTGGATCTTACACATGTTATCGTGAGCCTCCAGTTTAAATTTTGTGGCCATCGGAGTTATACAACTCCGGTTATAGCAATTTTTGTCGGAAAAACGTAAATATTGAAATGGTCATAACTTCCTCAATTTTAGTCGGAATGAGCTCATTGTTGGACACAAGCTACTTTATCCCATATATTTTCATGTCCCAAAAGGCTGGAATTTATTTCATAAAATTAGTGGAAGAAACTTCCCTTCAAAAATACGGACAACCTACTTTTTGAATTTTTCAGATTTGGCGTCCTTTGTTCAAAACAGTCCACACGGAAATCTACATGGAATTTTTCAGTGATTCCACTTGGATCTATTAGAAGACTTCATGAAATCATACATTACAGATTCGTTATAACACCAAATCAGTCAGTTTAAGTTTCGTTCTCTTCATTTTTACATGCATAAACATAATGAATCATCAATTTACTGTTTAGCATACAATTGAAGCATGCATTTTTGTACATATAAGCCATATTCATATGTTCTTACTCTATAAACTACAAAACTCTAATTAAACACAATTACATATATTTGATTACTCTAAAATAGTTTATAACTATTATATAATGATTTATATATACTACTCAACACATACAAATCACTATCTCATCATTAGTCACAAAAGTTTGATTACAGAGAACTCAAATTGGCTTTCATAGACAAAACATAATAACGTAAAATTAAAAACTGGGATTAAGAAACTACCCTTGCTTTCTTATTTAGATTGATATAACTTCTTTTAATTTTCCAAACTCCTTCAAACAATTCTTCTCTTAATTCTCTATCTTTTTCTCTTTGAAACTTTCTCTGATATGATATACTTATGAATACAGAACAAAGATATAACTACGTATAAATTAACCGGTGGAACATGGGTAGCGGTTAAGCGCATCAGGCCTTAACTGCTCCCATGTTCTTAAGGCTTTGTTTGGTTGTTCCAAATTAACTCCTTTTTCCATTATTTTAATTAGGTTGTTTATTATATAGTTTATTTGTCACTCTTTAATTAATCAAATAATATCATTTAAATTTAATTAAATAAAAGGCAATATTACACATTAAATCAAATCATCACATAATTAAATTTCTTATTTATTAATTATGACAAATTATTAAATTTCTAATTAATTAGAATAACATTATAATTAATAACAACTCATTTAATTTGATAATCTCAATTAAATTCACACTTTGAACTATAAAATTACTCCACATTAATTTAATCAATGTAACACATTTAATTAAATTAATCTACCATAATTCCATCAAATATTTATTTAACTCAATAAATAAATTAACAAAAATATTTATTTAATTTAATAAATATTTAAAGTAAATTACAAAATTCTCCTTCGTCACATTATTCCCCCCTTACAAAGATTCTGTCCTCAGAATCACGATTCAATTAATTCGTCCCGTTGCATTCTCCCCCCTTACAAAGATTTTGTCCTCAGAATCGCTTACATATAGATTAAGCAAAAAAATGTGGGTATGTTTTCATCATCTGTTCTTCGAGTTCTCACGTAGCTTCTTCAACGTTGTGGTTTCTCCAAATTACCTTAATAGAAGGTATCACTTTGTTTCTAAGAACTTGCTCTTTCCTATTAACAAATTGAACATGAACTTCTTCATAGGATAAATATTTCTTAAATTGTAGGGATTCATATTCTATGACATGCTTGTAATTGGGTTTATACGGTCGTAATACTAAAACATGAAAAACATCGTGGATGTGCTCTAACGCCGAAGGTAAGGCTACCTCATATGTAACTTCTCCAATTCTTTGCAGCACCTCAAAGGGTCCAATGAACCTCGGGCTCAATTTTCTCTTCTTGCCGAATCTGATCTTTCCCTTCCAGAGAGACACTTTCAAGAAAACAAAGTTACCTGATTCAAATTCTATATTCTTACGGTGTGGATCGGCATATTTATTCTGCCTATCCTGAGCAGCTACTAGTCTTGTCGTGATCACCTTGACGATCTCGGCAGTCTGCTGTACCAATTCTGGTCCTAACAATTGACGTTCGCCAACTTTATCCCAACATAATGGAGTTCTGCACTTTCTTCCGTACAACACTTCATAATGCGGCATATCAATACTTGCATGGTAACTGTTGTTGTAAACGAATTCCACTAACGGTAGGTGACCATCCCAAATTCTTTTGAAATCCATGATGCATGCTCTTAACATATCTTCCAATGTCTGGATCGTTCTTTCACTTTGTCCGTCGGTCTGAGGGTGATATGTCGTACTCATTCTTAACTGCGTCCCCATGCATTCCTATAGTCGCTTCCAGAAATTTGATGTGAATCGCGGATCTCGATCGGAAACTATTGACACTGGAGCTCTGTGCCTTGAAATAATCTTCTTGACATACAACTTTGCCAACTGCTCTAGGGTGAATTTGATCTTGATCGGTAAGAAGTGTGCTGATTTCGTCAATCGATCTACGATAACCCAAACTGCGTCGAAACTTTTTTGAGTCGTCGGAAGACCTACTACGAAATCCATTGTGATATGCTCTCATTTTTATTCTGGGATTTCTAACGATTGTAGCAACCCACTCGACCTCTGATGTTCTGCTTTCACTTTTTGACATGTCAGGCACTTGGCCACACAATCGGCAATGTCTCGTTTCATATTCGGCCACCAGAAATGCTGTCGGAGATCCTGGTACATCTTCGTATTCCCCGGGTTAATTGAATAACTTGAACTATGAGCCTCGCTCAAAATTTCCTCTTTAATCTATGGCACTGGCGGTACCCAAATTCTTCCCTTGAATTTTAACAGTCCTTCATTGTCCACTTCAAATTTCAGTTCATTCCCTTCGAATATCCTCTTCTAAATCTTCTCACATTCCTCATCTTGAAATTGTACTTCCTTAACCTTATCCACTAAAGTTGTACCAGGAACAGTTTCTCGTCACACTCCTTAGGATATCTCACCTCCAATTCCAATTTCTCTATCGCTGAAATTAGCTCCTCCTGGGCGTTTAACAACATCAATTTCTCTCGACCCTTTCTGCTTAAGGCGTCGACAACCACATTTCTTTTACCCATATGGTATAAGATCTCACAGTCATATTCCTTTATCAATTCCAACCATCTCCTCTGGCGCATGTTCAGATCTTTCTATGTAAAAATATATTTCAGACTCTTATGGTCTGTATATATATCACACTTCTCCCCATAGAGATAGTCTCCAGATCTTTAAAGCAAACACTACCGCAGCTAATTCCAAATCATGGGTCGGACGCCCCTTCTCATAATCCTTCAGTTGTCGTGACGCATACACAATGACCTTGCCATTTTGCATAAGCACACAGCCTAGTCCTTTATAGGACGCATCACTATACACCATAAAATTTCATGTGCTATCCGGAAGAGATAACACAGGTGCCGTACTCAATCTCTTCTTCAGCTCTTTGAAGCTTTTCTCACACTTTTCCGTCCAAATGAATTTCACCAATTTCCTAGTCAAATTCGTCAATAGAGACTCGATTTTGGAAAAGTCTTGAATGATCCTTCTGTAATATCCTGCCAATCTGAGAAAACTTCTCACTTCTGACGGTGTCTTCGGCTGATCCCAGTTCATCACATCTTCAAATTTTGAGGAATCTACCAAAATTTCGTCCTTATTAATCACATGTCCCAAAAATTGCACCCGCTTTATCTAGAATTCGCATTTCAAAAACTTGGCATACAACTTCTCTCTTCTCAATGCCTCCAACGTCACCTTCATATGCTCTACGTGTTCCTCCTTGGTCTTAGAATATGCAAGAAAATCATCAATAAATACCACTACAAATTTATCCAAAAACCGCTTAAACACCGTGTTCATTAGGTCCATAAATGCTGCAGGAGCATTCGTTAGACCAAATGACATCACCAGAAACTCGTAGCGACCATATCAAGTCCTGACCGCTGTCTTAGGAACATCTTCTTTCCTCACCTTCAATTGATGGTACCCACTTCTTAAGTCTATCTTCGAGAAGTATATAGCTCCCTTCAACTGGTCAAACAAGTCGTCTATCCTAGGAAACGGATACTTATTCTTAATTATGACTTTGTTTAACTCTTTACAGAGCTGCATCGTTCCAACCTTCTTCTTTACGAACAACATCGGTGCTCCCCACGGTGATACGCTCGGCTGAATATACTTCTTATCCAATAGCTCTTGCAGCTGCACCATTAATTCCTTCATCTCCACCGAAGCCATACGGTACAGGGCCTTTGATATTGGGGCAGTTCTTGGCGCCAAATCTATCACGAATTTTACCTCTCTATCTGGAAGAAGTCCTAGTAAATCATCAAGAAATACGTCCACAAAATCTCTCACGACAGGTATCTCCTCTAACTTCGGACTCTCTTTTTGTACTATCGACTATGTAGGCTAAATACCCTATACAACCTTGTCTTAACAACTTCTTGGCCTACATCATCGTCAGACAACTCGCTTGTCTAGGAGACTTGCTGCCATAAAATACAACCTTTGACGGGGTCATAAGGTTAATACACCTCTTTTGGCAATCAATTATCGCCCCATAATTGAATAGCCAATCCATCCCCAAAATAATGTCACATTCCCCAAGTTTAATCGGGATAAGATCTACGATCATCACATTTCCCTTAATGTCCACCCTACAGTTCTTGTGTACAAACTTAACAGGAATCACTTCGCTATTCTCAATTTCTATGTTCATAGGGTATTCTAATTCGTCCTTAGGCAATTCTAGATTCTTAGCAAAGTCATCGGATATAAATAAGCAAGTAGCACTCGAATCAAATAATATGTAAGCATTTATATTATTAATCGGAATGATACCTGACACCACATCACGTGACTGCACAACATCTTGCACGGTCATGTTGAAAGTTCTGGCGGTAGGTCGGTTGGTTGGCGTCGATCCCATGATGGTCAGAGTGTTGTCACCGCTGGTTCCTCTATTTCCACTTGCTCCTGCCCCTCCTGATACCTTCTTGGGATAATCCCTTGCCAGATGGTCCTTTGACCCACACGTGAAGCAAGCTCCCTTCTTAGGGTTAGGGAAATTTGGTGTTATGTGGCCTTTCTGACCACAATTGTATCAGACCCTCTTTCCTTTCATGCAGACCCCCAGGTGATTCTTCCTGCAGGTCGGACAAGCCTCCACCCTCTTCTTCTGATTCCCTTGCTGGTTCCCAGTCGACTCACTGTCATTCCACTTCTTTTTCTGACTACTGCCACCACTAGTATTACTTTGACTAGCTTTGTTATTTTCACCTTCATTCTTCTTCTTATTAAGCTCTTGATTGTACTTGGTCAGAGCATCGTTTCCACCTTCTGCGATAATTGCCTTCTCCAACACTCCCGCAAAAGTGTTCAACTGGAACATTGACACTCTGCTATACAACCAGGGCTTCAACCCCTGTTCAAACCTCCTAGTTTTTCTCTCATAGGTATTCACTTGGTAAGTTGCAAACCTAGACAAGTCATTAAACTTTGCAACATAGTCTGGCACAGACATGTTACCTTGCTTTAGCTCCAAGAATTAAACCTCCATCTGGTTTTGAGAGCTTGTTGGGAAGTAAATTTCAAAAAACATCTCCTTAAACCTATCTCAGGTGATTACGCCCTGTCCTCCCTGGACCTTATTTGCCTGCCACCAATAGCTAGCCTTTTCCTTCAGCATAAACTTTGCAAAGGCAGTCTTCTAATCATTGTTGACCCTTACGACGTCAAATACCTTCTCCATTTCCATTACCCAAGTCTGAGCTTCGATTGGGTTCATGGATCCTTTAAATTCTGGCGTTCCTACCGCCTTAAAATTCTTAAACGATGTAGCTTGTGGAGCTTGCGGCTGATTGGCAAGTGCTCCCGTTAACAGGTTCACCAACTACTGAACAAGATTAGCGTTGGCATTGGCATTGGCGTTGTTGTTATTGTTATTGGTTGACCCTTCCTAAGCTGGTTGACGGGTTGGGTGTCTTTTTTGCAGCATATTTCTGTTTAAGATATACGTTTATTAGATCATTACTCAATTTCTTAAATATTTAAGACTTAACTTAAACATTTTAAGATATAACTTAACACATATCATCTCAAATAAACTCTGATAATTTATTCATTCAAAAGTTTTAAACTTACAAAAGATAGCATCACTGCTATTTACATCAACTATCCCGAGATAAAGAATCTTCAGGATTTAAATCATCATATTCCATTGTTTATAATCAGTGGAATTTACATTATTTACTATCATAGAATATTCACATAACTCATAATGTTCCTATCACGGCCTACTAAAATGTCGGACAGCTTCTCTGCGCTCTTCTTCCATGATACTGAACACTGGATAGTAGACAACTTGATCCTGGGCCCTATCAATCATTGTCTAAAATGTGTAGTCCGTCTCTGTGACACCCCCAAATTCAGGTACTTCGTTTCCACATGATTTGGTGTTCACTTTATAACTATAACAAACATCTACCCAATATATCTCAAAATAAATTACAATCTTTATATAAAATCTCCCTTAAAACAAGGGTTACAACCTTAAAAACAATAATCCCAGGGTTACTCTAACCTTGACATAAACAATAAAGTGCGAAATAAAAACATGACATAAAAGTCTTATTACAATCATTTCAAAATAATTAAACAAGTCTTCACTTGTTCATCTTTCCCTTGCCTTTACTCGTAGACGGGGCATCAACATTATCAACTTTAACTACAATTGTTATTTAATGCAAGATTGAGCAAACAACAGCTCATTGGAGTTTAACAATAATAAATACATGAAAGAATATCTTTTAAAGAATCTGAATAACTTAGCTTACTTCAATAATAAAGAATTGAACAATAATTCTCTATCAACATTAAAATTCGAATATAGAATTTGTCTAAGGGTCATAAGACCTTTGAACTCTTGTCCTAGGTTATAAATATTTCTATTTCAACCTTTAACAGTCAATAAGACTATGGACCTTAACTCGTACTTAGGGGGATCAGCCCTTTGTACCATGTATTGCGCACAAACATCTTAACGCTATGCGTAATAATCTTCCTTAATAATTAGGGTTGTTCAACTCAGTAATTTGAATTCAAGTCCGCACCAAAGAAAGTTTGGTTTGGATAAGCTTACAAGGGTAATTTAGAATTCACGTTCATCAACTAAGGATTAGTTGAATCGACTTTCAATAATTCATAAATAAAAGGAATTATGAACAACATATGCTTTAGAAGTAAACTTAAAGCATTTAAAATAATAAACTGGATCTTACTTAAACAATAAGTCAAGATCTCTTCGGTTAAGTAAATAATTGTCTAGTACATAAATGAAAATGACATTCTCAACAATGAATATATGAACTCAAAGAAACTTGCGTAGAAATAGCGAGTTTAGGGTTTAGAAGACTTGCATAAAAATTAATACAAGATCAGGGTTTAGAAAACTTGCCTTAAGCGCAAGCTACTTAACTCAATCACGTACTTTAACACTTCCTACATACATACATATTCAATCACAATAACCTAAATTAGTTAACACGTAACTAATTCACATAAGTGGGTAACCCTCATGGTTAACTTACTCTAACTAAATAAATAATAATAATCAACCATCACATAGATAATTACATCACTTACATATTCACATAATTAAATTAATTATGTATTTAACTAAATTATAATTAAACAATTATAATTTAAACACTTAATCAAATTATAATTACTTAAATTATAATTACCATTTAAATTATAAATAATTATAATTTAAAATTAATTAAACTACATCATGCATTATAATTACACAATTTATAATTAATCATGTAATTATCAATTTATAATCCATAACTAAACATGCATTTATTAAATTATAATTACATAAATTATAATTTAAATTAACATCTAATTGATTAAAATAAATCAACTTCTATACATTATAATTTCACAGAATTATAATTTAAACCTTTACTCTTAATTATAATTATACAAATTATAATTACATATCACATTAACCAATTCACAATTAAACAATAATTCAAATAATACTTTAAGGTTTTC